>CM057153.1:34800371-34815371 GCA_029962745.1 Echinometra lucunter
CTGGATGTTGCTTAATCATCACATAGAAGCATGATCATATTGAGATGCAGACTTACATTTTCCCACAGTTTGAAGTCATTGGTCAGGCAAAGTCCCATGGGATTTCACTTATAGAGACCTGACCGAAATCTATACCATTTCAATGTCAAACAAACAAAAACTTATTCAAAATCTAGGTTTAAGAACATCAGCCCAGTCACATAGACAGTGGCGTAGACAGGTTCTTACACCTGTGGGGGGGGGGGGGGTGATTTGCCGTTCACGAGAAATCGAGGATCAATTTTGTATACAGATACACACACACGCACACGCACACGCACACTTTTGTTTTTCCAAATATTTTTTATTAGGGATTTCCTCCAAAATAAATCGTTACATAAGATCATTGCAAATAAATCCAACAAATATAAATCTTCGTTTCGTTTTCATAACATAATGATGTTAACATAATATTAAAGTATTTACGAGACAATAAGCAAAGAAGATAATGGAAGGAAATCACGAAGAAAATAATATGAAATAACAAACCCAAACATATGCCCCCCTCCCTATGCCCCACAATTATGATATTCAATATGAATGATCTTTCAAAACATGGGAATGCTTCTCCCTCCCCTCCCATTCTTCCCATGCACTTTAAACATCATCTGAATGAACAAAGGGGTAAACAAAATATGTAATTACAGTATAATTGATTGAAAATACAACTCATGTCATTTTCGTATAAAAAATGATACGATATACATTTCACAATTACCAAAGAGAAGGGAAGAATTTAAAAATAAAGAAAGAAGAAAGATCAATCGTGAAAAAAATAATATATCGGTAATACATATCTGTATACCCACCCTGCATCCCATCCCCCTTTTACGACTACCGCCCCCATACCCCCCCCCCCCGCCGCCAAGCATTCACACAAACATACCAAGATTTACTAACGCACAACACTAGACACATCATACCTGTTCACATTCACATCCTTATTCACTTTCAGTTCTTCCCATTTCTGTAGGTGTAAATTCAACTAGCCCGCCTTCGTTGCTAGGTTTTTTTTCTTCCTCCATAAAGTCTACTATATATTTTTGTATTTTCATACATGAGGGTACATGGCCTTCAGCCCTAGAATGGAAAATTGCATATTTGATAAACAGAACCAAAGAATTCACACATTTAATTCTATTTGAATTGCCAGGTAATCCCATGAATATATCCCCCCATTTCATATTTTTTAATTCAGCCAAGCCGAAATATTCAATACAGAATTGCTATAACGGTTTCACTTTCGTGCAGTTCAAAAATATATGAAAATAAGACTCAGTTGATTTATAACAGAATGAGCAGTAATTGTCCCTCACAAACCCAAACCTCATCAAATATTCTTTAGAGAATATGGCTCCATGTAAAAGCATGAACTGAAATTCCCTTTGTTTTCTAATAACAGTTGTGGTCCTTGCTCTGATAAAAAATGTACATATTTCTTTATTTGTAACGTTAAAAATGCTGTGACCATCCTTTATTGTTAAATTATACGATTCACGTAAATTGTTGATAAACAGTTACAAATGGTTCTAGATTTAACTACCTGGAAAGCAGTTTCCCGCCCAGCAATAATCATGTTTATATTAAAGTCTACAAAATCAAGTTTTATGAATTTAATTGAAGGAGTAGCGTTTTTCCAACTCGTTGGTATGGCATGGGCAATATCAATTATCTGAAGCAATTGATTTGCATTTATCCCCAGATTTTGAAAATAAGCCACAGACTTTATATGTCCATTATCGAAAATTTGATGTACAGTGCGTATGCCTTTATTAAATAGATCAATATCAAAAATCATTTTACCTCTTATACAAATATTACGGTTATTAAATATAATTGGATTAACCTCCTTTTCAGAGTATCTATATTTTCTCATATCCTGCCAAGCCTTTAGCATTTCTGAATAAAATTAAGGTATCTTTAATGTTAACTTAGAAGTGTCAAAGTCGCATAAAAACAAAAATCTCCCTCCAACTGTTTATGAAACAAAACACACACCCACACACATACACCAGAATACACAGCACCGGCGTAAATCCACTTTGAGGAGTGGGGGGGGGGGGGGGGGGGGAATGATCGACTTTTTTTGCCGATTTTTTTTTTCTGTCGAACTCACACTTAAGTATAAACACACACCCTTACCCACCAGCACAGACCCCCTTACACACATTTTAATTTTTATCTTGCGAGCGAGCGAGCCAAAAATTACCACTTTTCTGGTTTTCAATCGCATTTTCAAATAGAAATTCTATAATATGATGAGCGAGCGAAGCGAGCGAGCCAAAAATAACCACTCTTCTGGTTTTCCATCGCATTCTCAAACAAAAATTCTAAAATATGATGAGCTAGCGAAGCGAGCGAGCCAAAAATAACCACTCTTCTGGTTTTAAATCGCATTTTCAAATAGAAATTCTAACATAATTATGATGGTTGTTAATGACAGATTATTAAAAATTTTATTAACGATTAATTCAAATATCATTTCTTCCTTAAAAAGTGGGGGGGGGGGGATATTTGTACACGCCATCCCCCTCTCAAAAAAGTGGGGATATATCCCCCATCCCCCCGGTTTTTACGCCAATGATGCACAGACATAAATAGAAGATATACGCACCGTGACAAACGAATATAAAATATGGACTGACACACATTATTGCATATTTGCATCACGCTATTTATCTTTTTTGTTGTTGCTGTTGTTACACCACTTCAGAAAAACTGTGACAGCGCCGAAATTACCCAAAAGTAATATAAATAACTACATAAATCAGAATAATGATCGATATAGTTATGATAGTAATCGTCATTTCAATCACATTAACGATGATGATGATGATGATGATGATAATAACTATTATTATCATAGGCATAATCATAATAATAATATATTACCAATTGTTATCATTAGTATTATTATTATTATTGTTATTGTTGTTGTTATAATGATAATAATTATTATCATTATTGCTCTTCCTATCATTTCTAAACGTTAATTCAGTTTAATTGTAAGCAAACATCCTTCCCTAAAACCGGGGGGGGGGGGATGCATACCCCTCATCCCCCCCCCCCCCCCCCGCTGTCTACGCCCCTGCACATAGAGGTATGATGATAGATTCACGATAGATGAATTTAAACTTTCAATTTTCAGTACAGTAATAATAATGAAAAAGGTGTACGTCATAATTATTATTTTCTCAATGAGTTATTCCATTTACATCGAACACACAATGTCGTATGACATACAAATTTGAGGGACATTATTCCAGACTAAAACCACAAACAAACAAAACAACAAAATAAATCAAAACAAAACAAAAACCAAACATCTCCAACGCCCCCAAAAAACATCCTAAAACAAACAAGCAAACAAAATTAAAAAAAAAAACACTTCCCTAAATACCGTTAATTCAATCAAATTTCATATTAATATCAGGTCATCCTCAGTGCTGTTTGTAATGGAAAGACCAACAGCCTAGTAGTAGACCGAAGGCCCACAAGAGAAACATGGGGCCTAGGAGATCTACTCTAGCAGTGTCTAAGGGTTCATCAGACAGACAATGTTCTACTCGTGGGTTGTCGGTCTCTTGAGAAGTAGGTCTCGTGGGCTGTCCCCGCAAGAACTTGAGGTAAGGGGGGGGGGGGGGCGGCGAAGCAACGTCACATGAACCTTTCACTTCTGATTTAAGTAAAAAAATCTTGATTATGTCAACTGGCATCCATGGATCACACATCGCCTACGTGTAGATGAACATTTGATCCGATTAGATTGGTATCTTTTAGAGTACTATTTAAGGAGTTATCGAATTAATTTCGGGGCTGGAATTAGCATCAATACCCCATGCCGAACACCATGAACACGGTTATGACATACCGAGGGAGGACTGCAATTGAGGTTACCGCAGATAGGCCTACCTTTTTTTCTTCTTTTTTTCTTCGTCTTTGTCTATCAATTCCCTCAGTTTTTAAAAATCAATTTGCCTGACGTTTGGGCGTTACATACACCATCTAAGTATATGAATAACTGCAACAATGTTTATGTGAAAGAACATTTCATAAAAATGTTTAAATCTTTGAACGCATCAATCTTGTATCTTAGCTACCTCGACGGATATGAAATTACTGGTACCAAGTTTAACAATCTCCAAGAACTATGAAGATAAAACACGTACAACCCCCCCCCCCTACATTGTCGAGAATGAAGCAATCAAAACAGGATCATAACTTGCAGTCACGAACAAAATTTGTTAAAGAGTGAGCGTATTTTATTTTTTCCTTCTAATTCTACAATGATATATCGCTTTTGCCTTTCGATTGTTATTTCAATCAAATAATATTTATGTGTAGGGTCCCTTGCGGTTAAAAAAAAAAAATGGTTAAAAATGTACTATGTTGAAATATTGTTCAAATACATGTAAATCTATACATTTAGATATCTGAAGTTTAGCGTATATGCTTTTTATCTGGAAATGTTAAAGACGTTAGCCACAGGGTGGTTATTGCATCGAGTTTCAATTTTGGTCAGTTTGCAATTAACATGATTAATATCAACATAGTTAAAACTAAGTATTTAATACAAGAATAAAAGCATTACATTTCAGAATTAGTAAGTTGGATAATAAAATGACCATGCACTATTTGGCCAGGAAAGTTGCTGCCTCGTATATGTCGCATAAAACTGGGAAAACACTATTTCTGTTATAAGAAATGTCCATACTTTGCCCTTGGCCGGTGCCCCTTTAAATTTGTCATTACATTCAGATTCACGGTGTTCATCCTGTCCAAACAATATCTAAGCCCCTGTTAATCACCCGTTAGCCCCCTTACCTGTAAGCCTATGGAACACTGCCAAAACGAATTAACATCACACAGGGTTTGACTGCCTACATCGCCACGTGTTTTCTTTCTATCAAATTATAAGGTTAAAGGTATACATGTTATTTAGTATGGGTTAGAAATAACGCCCAATCACCATTTTTCACTAATTGATTGATTGATTGACTGATTGATGACTGATTTATATAATCATGGCTAATAACAAAATATGAAGAGTTTACATGCAAAAAGATATAAACGCAATTTAGAAAATGTTAAAGTATAATCTCACCAGTATTTAGCACAAAATAATACTTTTCAAATAATATACTGCTCATTACATATAAAGGTGTATTGCTGAAGTTATGGTCAAAAATAGCAAATATTTTCTTTTTTTTCTTGATCTTCAATTGCAAATATCTCATTTTGACTGAAAAGGATGAATCGGTTTTTGCATTCAAACTGTAGCTCTTCATACATTATAATTATCTAAAAACCCATGGATTACCCCAACTAAAGTCTTTTAAATTTACCTATGTAGGCTCCATCATTTTCATGACTTAGAGGGGCTTAGATGCAAGAGAATAATGTCAAAATATCTATTGAAAATTTAGTGTAGGAAACAGTGAAATAATATCTGAAGTATATGTTGCAATGTCCGGCAACATTCACACATTTTGTCAGTAAACTTGAAGAATTGAACACGCTTTTGAGTCTTCTCTATGGTATCGCTTAGGAAGGTCACGATGATATGATGTCTCTCAATCGTCTATCTACAGGGCAAAGCGAGTGACAAAACTACAGTTGATAATATTTCAAAACAATTCTTTTGATATACTTTTTCCGTTTGAGAGCGGAAACGCTGGACAGCATTGCGGAACACAGTTTGGTTTCCTCGCGTCAATGAAATAAAGAAATATAACCCCTATTTTGATCATGTTTTGTTTCTAAACAGCAATTTATGACTTCCTTTAACCATAATGATACCTCATTGTGCTTCCCCATGTAATCATGCATCAACAGCTAATGTTTTAAGTTTAGACATAAATCAAATATTGTTTGGGAATTACTTTTAGTGAATCTTTAAATCCAAAACTTTTCGAGCAACGCAAAGAATGGATATTTTCGTGGGAAGAAATTGTCATGTATTGCCCCAATTGAAATGAAATAAATAAAAAATACAATTTCAGAAAAACAAAATGCTTTGTCAGTCATGTCCATTGCGGTTTATTTAGTTGGCTACTTGTCACTCTCTGAATCTTCACCACTAGCGAAAGTCGCTAAAAGATTAATGTGCGCGGAAGATGAATAAGACAAATAAATTTATTTATTCTCTATTTTCATGTTACATTCTCACTCTGAATGATAGAGAAATGCATGAAAAGATGATTTTCTTTATTTAATTGTAAGAATCTAGTTTAATACTCTTAACAAGGTTCTCATCCTGTCCTATATTTTCAGTTATTCCCGTTTTCTCCCTTTTTCCTGCCAAGCCGGTCTCCCGTCCATCATGTTCATCTTATCAAAACAAATACTGATCAACACTTCTCTTCAAAATTTGATAAAAATATACGAATGTGCCACAATAAGGAAATACCCAAAACAAACAACAATTACAACACTCACGAAAAGTACACATCCTGACATTTTCTTAAACCCTATTTAAATTCATATAGCCCACGCGCATTCAAAGGATTGATTGATTGATAAAAAATTAACGACACTACCAACACATGCGTGTCATATAAGTGTCGGACAGTTAATCTGGAAAGGTTACTATAATACAGTACAAATTACCCTAATGCGACTTTACAAAGGAACAGGATTATAAATTATCAGTAATTATCAGTAATAAATACATTAACTACTTCCCCGGGATAACTTCCCTACTCTTTACGAAAAGAGGAGTAGGTTTTTTAACGTGCAAATGGTGTGACTCTCCTTTACACGGGACACCACTCACTTGCTGCATACTCTACAAAGAGGAAATACACTTTTAAATAGGACAAGGACTGATATTAGTGATCACTTTTTTTGGAGTGGAAAAGTAATAATTCCCCGCTTTGGAATGAAAAAAGGAGCGGATTTCCCTCCTCTGCATTCAAGAGAGTGTACAGACAACAGTCGTATTAAAATGGGTAAATAAGGAAATTAGGTGATTGTTTATATTTGTCTGATGGATTGACGGATATAGGATGGATCGGTCTTTCGAATCTTTAGCATGAGATGATGGGATGATGTCTGAAACTAGAATTATGAAAATTTGAAAATGAAAGTCTTGCGTTTTTAAAGTATGCTGCTTCACTTCTAATTATGTTTAGATTATTATAACATGCATTTACCACAAACAGATTTTGTCTTATTTCTATCGATATCAAAAATTGTAATTCGTCACGTTGAAATTAATTATGCTTTATAGACAGGTGTTAGACAAAACACTAAATCTTGAATTGTCTGAATTGTCAGTAAAAGGAGAAGCCTCTTTTTTTCTCACTATCTCCTTAAAAGCAGCTATAGAAAGAATTACACAAAAAGTATAGGATTGAAGTAACTCGTAAAGTTCCCAACAATTTTAGATTAATGTTGTAATCGAATAGAAGAGAGAGAGAGAGAGAGAGAGAGAGAGAGAGAGAGAGAGAGAGAGAGAGAAAGAAAAATAGAGGCGGGAACAAAATAAGATCTTAGATAGCACCATGTATGTTACTATGACCATCATGACCATGGACCCTACTCTAACTAATCACCAGGTGCAACAATCATCATAATAATCAGAAAATTAAGGTTATCTCTAGTTACCTCCCCTTCTTTCTTAATTTATCCGCAAAAATGAATATGACTCAAGCCATTTATCTTGACCATGTTTACCTCATCATGAAAACCAGTCCTAATCATGCTAACAGATCTATACATTGATCATGTTGTGGCCAAGATATATATCAGTATGGGCGCATGTCGTTCGGGTAACTAAGATATTATAATGCCTCTTTCTTATGTGAAGATAGTGTTCTTTGCTTTATTAATCATCGTTTTTTTCATTACTGCTTTGTTTTTTCGATGACTCGACAATTTTGTCTTGACCTTAAGACGACCTAAAAGATATCAGTCGCTCGTGATCATGGTGATTGGCTAGAAAGTTAGAGGTTTGTGGTCGACACAACGGCAGTGACAGACTGGTGGGTGTGTATTGTTAAGCAGGATGAAGATTATTGTGGTACATGATTGTACTTACGATGGATTGATTTTCACCGAAAGTGTATTTATTATTGGTGTGTTTTATCCTCATACTGTCAGGTGAAATTAGGAAGGCACATAAACCTAGTTTTAATACTCAGGACTTCTGAAAACTTTGAAATCTATATTCACAAAATGTTCTTCAAAATTACAACAAAACAAAACAAAACAAAAACACAAGGTGGTTTTAGGTATCCAATTTCCTACTTTAGGTATTGCTATTTAAAGATATTCACAAGAATTGTCAATTTTGCGTTGTCCAGGTAGATTTTCATTGTGCAGCCCCCCTCCCCCCCTCCTCGCTTCCTCTTCTCTCAATCGCTCTATCCCACCCCTTTGTCCGTCTGGCTCTCTCTCTCTCTCTCTCTCTCTCTCTCTCTCTCTCTCTCTCTAAGCCTCACGCTCTCCAGCAGAACTACTAGATTGTCATCACACCTTACATTAACTCATCATTAAAAAGGGGAAAGACCTTTTTAGATAGATTAACTACTCAGCAATCAACCATGAAAACGACCCCTTTTCCCGGTTCACATTAAAGATCACCAAATCGGTATAGGGCATGATCATAATATCGATCCCATGACGTAAGGCCTATAAATAGTAGAGTTTAGCGATTTAATCACTTTAGATTTTTAGATTTATTCATTCCCTACTCATGGGTTGGATTGCTGTTTATCAAAGAGCTCTATCATGTTTAATCATTTCGCTGACTCCATCCATCAGCACCTTGCACGCGTAAGTGAAACGGGTGATCAAGGGTCAACGAAAAGTGAGCAGTGACTTAACGGTTTCACTTTCTTGTGCTAGATTGGATAATGCAGCCATAATATATATTATACAAAAAATCGTCATTTGTTATTTAAATCTACACTGATATTGCTTGAAAACTTCGATGATTCACCTTTAGGTAGTTATCCATTAAAAAAAACTTGTTTGATTTGTTCAAATTGCTCAAATTTTGTGATACATCAGAAGGCTTTAAAATTATTATGAAATAAAGCCTATTTGTTTTTCTCTTTATACATTAATACGTCTTCCTGTTGCTTGTTTGCCTTTTGTTTTAATCTATTCCTTTATTCTTTCTTTCTCTCATTTTCTCACCCTCTTCACTTCTCTGCATTGGACTGTTTCCCTTTTATCTCATCCCTTCATCATTGTATTCGGTGCAGGTAGTAAAACATTATCATCAGCATTAATCGTGCAATTTGTGAAATGTTCATGATAGCTGGTGACGACGATATCGCATGTAGTACAAACATGGACATTGTAAAACCCGAAATATGAGTTGAATTACAACAATCAAAATCGTCACAAAAATGAAACCACATGAGATCACATTAGATGACCACAGGCATAGCAACGAAGATGCAACGCTAATGAGATTGTCAATCACTTTTTTCTTTCGGTTTTTATTCTGAAAAGTCTACCTTCCCCGCTGTTGCGCAAACTCTCCAAACGCAACAAAACAAAAACATTTTTGTTGATTTTAGGCCCTATTGTGGGCGGCGGTAGGGCATGTATTAATTGGAACTGAATGAGCTACCAATTCTGAGAATCTCTAAATAATGCCACTTTTTAACCGCTAATACAGTACTGCCATAAAGTTAATAAAAAATAGATTAAATTAATGAAGATGAGTGCTATATGAATCGTGTTATGAATTATGTAACGTGTATTTTCTTCCATGCATGGTGGAAAACAGGTTAGTATTCAAAATCTCAAAATAATGATCAATATTGTGATGGGACTGCCCTTACTTCATTATGCAATGGACATGCAAGTCTATACTAGACTCATCACTCATAAATTCCTTTGATATCCTATTTCATTGTAGTATTCCATTTTCTACTGCATTTTCTTCTCCTTTCTTTAGGTTATTATTCTTTTTCTTTTGTGCATCCATTTTCTTCCTCTCATTCATTTTTTTTCTTTTTCTTTTCTATTTTGTAATGTCATTGTCGTTATTGTCGAAAGATTGCGCACGGAGGACATTCGAGCTACTTCTTAACCTAGCACAGCAATCTCCAATATAACAAATTAAACTTTGATAAAAGATTTACGACTGCCGTGTTGTCAAACATAACATGACCATATGCCTAAATCATGTTCACTGTATATACGATAGAACGCGCTGCACGCGATTTGCATGTAATTCATTCTCGGCAAGTCCAAGAACATTACTAGTAACTTCTATTTATATCAACTTATCTCCTGCACCTCGGATATGCAGCAGAGAAATAATACAAGACCTCGGTGAAATCGCTTACTAAATTAGGAATTATGGGGAAAGGGGCAGTTTGAGGAAACATCCTATTGTGGAATCATTGCGAACATTGTTTTTGGGATGTCACTGGGGAGAGGATCAAACGAGATCGTCATACGTCCTAGCTCCAGAATGTCCTTCCGCGCTGAGGGTATATTACAGAGAGTGGGACAGGGAAAGAGAAGAGGAGAGAAGAGAAAAGCGAGAGAGAGATAGAGAGAGATAAAGGGAGACAGAAGAGAGAAGAGAGAGAGATAGGGAAAGAAAGAGAGGGAGAGAGAGAGAGAGAGAGAGAGAGAGAGAGAGAGAAAGAGAGGGAGCGCGTACCAAAGATTAAAATGTTAGAAAGAAAAAGGTGATAACGAGGAAAAAGTAAGAGAGAGAGAGAGAGAGAGAGAGAGAGAGAGAGAGAGAGAGAGGGGGGGGGGGAGAACGAAACATAGGAAGAGAAAGCTAAATGAATAAAGGCTGCGGAAGCGGATGGTTACCATAGAAACAGCGATATCATCTCTCTCGTTTTCTTCACAAATCAAAATAGGAAGGACATACGCTGGACAATTCAATGTACTCATCTTATAGTCATCATTTATTGGGCATGATAATGTCTTGACCTCGATGGACGATTTAGAAAAAAAGATTCCAAGAAATACATTTGATCGATAAATACAATGATTTTGTTTTGTTTTGTTTCCTTTTGTTTTTGTTTTTCTTTTTTTTTTGCACTTGCTGGTTGAAAATTATAGCCAACCCATGTTATCAAATGCGTTCCGTAGACCCCCCCCCCCCCCGAAAGACAAACCAAACCACACACACAAAAAAATCAAATGTACTTTCATCTACTTGAGTTATTGTTTTAAAAAGTATGTTTATAATTTCATCCCATTTGAAATAGTAGATAATATGAATATTCGAAAGCAACAATTTTAATGTAGTATTTTCAGAGCGTAGGAATGCTTCCTTATCTTAGTCTGCTTATAGTATAACCTTCCTCTTGCTTTGATCTTAAAAAGAAGAAAATAAAAATAAAAATAAAACGTCAAATTTATGAAACTCTTGAACAGGACATGAACTTTATAAAAAATAACTAAAATGCTGAATCTGATTCCTTTCATGTACTCTCTAAACGGACACATGACTTTTTACAAGAACAAATCAATTCAGTCAATCTGTCATTCAATCTGTGCAATAAATGTCATAAAAGGGAAATATTGTGTAAAAAGGGAAATTACATCTTTCAAGAAAATAACTGCCTGATTATGAAATTTACATCACAACAACAACGAAAGAAACAAAAATCATTTAAAGCCGACCCCACACCAAGCTAGCGATGCTCTATGCAGTTGCCTTACTCTGCGGAACTCCAGAAAAAACTTAAACTGTTCAAGGGGACAGAAGGTATCAGCTGCACCGTAGGAGCAATTGTGACGCGGAATAGTGAGCTCATGAAATTAAGATCTTGATGAGTGCTGACCTTCTTTAAAACCGCAAGATAACAGTGCTTTTTTGCTTAAAGAAAATTATAAAGGTTCAAGCAACCCCACAAAGGTGGACTCTTGAACTTAGCTTTATGGTGTTATTAAACCATACTGTCAAACCATCCGACTGCGACCCGATATAATATCGAACAAATGGCATTTTGCATGAATTCAAAACAAGTAAAATTATCTTATTTGAAGTTCGAAATAATGATAGGAATACTAAAATCGAAATTTTGGTTAACTGCAAGCCGTGTGGTCAGAGTAAAGGCCAAATTGGCTTCAAATCGTAGCCGATCGAAAGATTGCTATGACGTCACTACGATTCGGAATTGAATTCGGCTTTCTTCCTACAGGGAGGCTCGCAATAGCCCAGAATTTCGATTTTAGTTTTCATACGACTATTTGGAACTTTGATCATGAAGATTTTACATGTTTGAATGTTCATATGAAATCCATATATCACATCTTTTCAAAATCGGATCGCAGAAGGATCGTGTAGTGTTCGGTGGGCTTTATGTTAACAGATCCTTACCAAGATCCTTACCAATATCATTACTTCTCATCAAGACAAGACTCCTACTATAATAGTTCGTTTCTGACCCCAGGATGATGTAATTTTAAAATACACACACAAAGAAGAAAACTAACACTTTTCATAATTGATAATGCATGGAACATAAAAAGACACTGGACTTTCCCGACATCTGAAATACATCAGTGTATCATTTTCCCTTTTATTTTTGGATGATTGTTTGAAAGAAAAAAAAAATTTCCACCCCTTCAATCTGCAACCTTGTTGCGCTATTCAAAAACTAAGCATACAACTGGACCACATCATAATTAGTATAGTTAACTCGACACAAGAGTAGTGATGGTGACCGTGAGACTTATGCGATCAGGGGCGTCACTAGAATATTTTTGATAATAAGACTAATTTTACTGAAGAATTCGCCAGCATTAAATTTTCTAACAATAAACCTGATAAACGTACTAACTTAACCAGCAGGATGAACAAAAAACTTCCAAAGATTTCAAATTTTCCGATCATTTATTCGAAGGGAGGGGGGGGGGGGGGGGGGGAGGGGGGGGGGGGGGGCTACTTACCCCATCCCTCCTCAGGTGTGAGGACATAATTGAGAGATCACTGCCCATGGAATACAACCCCGGTGGTATCTCAGTTATGCTACTACCATGACTACTATACCAGTGTATGCATGGTATACTGTGACTGACCCCGTAGTCGACCAACGTCATTATGTTTTGTTGATAATTAGGGAGACAGTGAGCTTATGGGGTCTTGATTGGGTAGAGTGGTAGACTACTATACACAGCCGTGACAGCTGCCAGGCTCTTAAATGCATGCTTCAAGGTTTTATTTTTTACGTGTTTTTTAATTATCTTTTTTATGTTAAAAGGTTTACTTTTAAGTGGGCATCACTTTCTAATGACTCGAAACATCGGTCACTTAAATGTGCACATGACCAATGTTTCGATTCATTACATGTAGTACCGTATCCATATTCTACTCATTCGCATTTTGTTTTGTTTGTTCTGTTTCATTTAACGTATTTGCTTACCCCCCCCCCCCCCCCCCCCCCAAAAAAAAAAAAAAAAAAAAAAAAATCCCATTAAAATTGATATTTTGACGACTGAATGTGCTTTTTTCTGTGGTATTCTGAATCACATCAATTAATCAGTATTATACGAATGATATGAAGGCATTCTTCTTTTTTGGCGATTAAAGTTACGCACCATTTTTGTTGTGTACGTGTGTACTAATGTACGTACATTTATGAATAAACCTTTTTTCTTCATCTAAGAACCCTTGCTAAAGAGATATTTCACTGCATCTGTTAATGTGTGTAGGAGTCATATCTGCATACATTACATGTTGCTATATCGGAAAAGCTCAGCAGGCTTTCGGGTCGTCATAAAAGAAATGATCATAAAAGGTGTGCATTAAATTTGAGTGCAGTTGTTAACTAGTCTGCAAGGTACATTCAGCATCCATTAAAACATTTTATTTACAAATAATTCAGTGAGGAAAAAACCGACATCTTTCGAATCGAACTTAACTTGAACTTGATAACTCATACGAGGAAGAATTCAAACTTACCTTGTATTGTGAGAATGGTTGCCATAGCTACCCAGTAGCCGATAGGGAGTCCTCCCGCTGCGCTCTTCAGCTGTCTTGGCTTCATGCCGCCTTCTTCTCGTCCGGTCATCCAACAAAAGAATGAACTCCAAAAAGACCTGATGTTGCTAATCACAGTTCTTTCAAAATGTCCTGCAACGCTATATGTCCAGTCCTGAAATGGTTTATTTGCACTTTCCGTAGTTTATCTGCAGCATTTTTTCCCCCAGTTCAACCAAAGAGACTAAAATAACGTATCGCCCTTCGGCTGGAATATATAAACGCACTTTGTACAGTTGTAGCTATGCAACACGTGAGGGGGTAGCAATACACTGTATTTTGAAGAGCAATGGCGATGTTAGGAAAATTTTCCCCGTCAAGTTTTGATTATTATCCGGTCATTGTTAATCCATTTGAAATATCACAAATTTAATTCATGAATAGGATCTCCGTCTCGTATATTTATCTTCAACAGCTGACAAGGCGAACAATCTAAGCCCGGATTCTAAATTTTTAATCCAACAAATTTCACTGTCGGGTGCCTTAATCAAAGGACAGTCATTTATGAATGTCGAAGTGTAATCGTAGAACGAGAGAAAGAGAACTGACCTCTTCATGAACAGCTGCCAAATGCAATTAAACGTGATAATCTAAGTACGATTTTACTCACTTGCAGTGAAACTTGTCCAAGTGCCAACTGTTTCTTTGACTATTTAACGATTACATATTCAGGAATCAGCCTCTAAAATTTTACAGTTGTGTCTATACAAGCACCCACTTGTGTGTCAATTTACTTGAAATACATTAATCCGTGAAATTGATTTTTATTACTGTAGCTGAACTTGAACTGATAAAAGCAGCGTGTGCTGTGTTCGACAAAATGTTCCACAGAATATTATGATTGCTAAATAAGATGTGTCATCTTCCTTTTTATCAATTTCCTCCTCAAGCGTCAATCTCTCAATATTATGTTGTTGGGAACAGTTGCATCCTAATCCGACTACAGGTATGCAGTACGTTTGAATAGTCCTATCCCTTGCAAT
>CM057153.1:34822378-34842060 GCA_029962745.1 Echinometra lucunter
TATGCATAACCTGAAGAAGCCCTATGGGCGAAATATCGTTATCAAATTTTGTCACGTAACGGAGTCTTCTTTCATACTTTTAATCTTTTCTTTATTTTAGACCCGTTGCATATCTTTTGAACTTACTACATGCATATTTCTATATGTATACAGACATAGTACTAGTAAGCAATAGTAAGAAAATCATTAATTACACAAAAATTATATATACACATAGAAAAAAACCCGATAAAAACTACTTACGAAAAATCAACCTAAGGAAACTTCAATAGCCCTGTCTACTACTTTATAAATATGCTGACTTTACTGGGCCAGTAAAGTCAGGCTTATTACGTAATTCGAATGTGACCTGTATGGGCAGTACAATATTATAGGCCTTTGAAATTGCATTTGAGTTGATTTTTCGAAAGCAGTTTTATTGTGTTAAAGAACTTTTAAAAGTGAAACATTAGTACTTTGGAAGGGTGTATTTCTAGGGACAATGAACCAACTCTCAAGAGCGACATGCATATAGTGCTAAAGAACATACGGTTAGAATTGCAAAGAAAAAAAATCGCACTTATTTGACTCATCACAGATATCAGCAAATTTTCCTTGATAGTTATTTTTCTATCATTATTGTGCCTATCACAATATCAACCATCTCTCCCCTTTTCTTCAATCAGTCACGGTATCCGAATTATCCTTGATTGAATCAGATTTTTCTTCCTCCATCTAGCTGTCTAGGAATTACCCCTACCCTCACACTGCCCCCACTCCCGCACCCCCCCTCCGATATTTGAGCGGTATTAGCCATTTCACATTTAGCCACTACATGCAAATGACTACCGCTTTAGCACCGCACGTTCCATAATCATCAGAGGGCGTTTGTCAAAATAACCTCCCTCACAAATTGATTGAAAAAATCTTTGAATTACCATCAATGGGCGGTCGCTGCAGTACGACACTCTAAAGGCTCTTTCCTAAACTTCATATTGTATGGCAAAGTATAGACACAAAGTTTAATGTAATTACTTGATGAATTAGCTGACAAAATCAAAACAACGTTATCATGGTAGGCATTACAACAAATGACCACAAGAACAAAAGACCAATATTTTTGTATCAGCTTTGATATTCCCCGAAATCTATGTCAAACCATTATACGGTGGATAAAAACGAAACAAAGGAAAATTGAATAATAAGTTTCGATTTAGAATGTTTTTGGTTATTACAAAGATTTTTCTTCTCCCCCGCCCCCCGATATGCATATCACGAAACAAAACAATATCTAGTAAATTATTTCCATTAGAGATGAACAGAACTCATAGGTAATCTCAACATTTTCTTCCCTGCAGTAAAAGAAAAAGAGATGAGGTCTTCTTGAATGTCATTACAATTCTTGTTTCTTTTTTCAGTGTATTGTAAAAACACTGAACTAAAATACGTAACTTAAATCTAGGAATTCATTGGGAAGCGAAGAAAGGCTGCCAGTGCAACGGGAAGTCTGGAGAATTTCCCCTCAGGCCGCTGATAGAGGACCAGAAGGGTGGCTTGATTATGGTGGCCCTGAAGTACGACGACGACAGGTTAATATGTGCCCCGTGAATTTCGCGACCAAGTCTGCGTCTAGTGGTCGCGAATTTCGCAACCTAAATCGCGAATTTCACAATTTTTGGCCGCGAAATTCACGGCGCACATGACCTGTCGTCGAGCTGAAATTGTTAAAGCTCAGCTTCGGCATCGCTGGGCACTCCGCTTTTAGTACTTTGACCACACACCCTTCTGATATCTCTCTGGCCCCCTTTGTACCATAAGGGCAAATTCATGGTATTTTTTTTTGGGGGGGGGGGGGTGGGGTCCCATACGTAACAAACATACTGGTTGAAAATATTTTTCATGATTTATTGCATTCTCAGCTCGAGACATGTTGAAAAGGCAATTTTCCTTTAAATACAGTCAGCAAAAGTACTAATTATTACATATATCATATTTGGTGTGTAACGTATGGGACGAAATAGCCTGGATTCACCGTAGACCAACTGTGGGGTTGGGCTGCTTGCATATTCAAATTGAGTCTGACAGACTACTTAGTTTTCTTGAACAACCGATCGTATCCAACTGTTGTAATAACTGAGGCGCGTGAAGAGGTTGGGTGTGTATGGAGTGCCGCATGTGGACCCACCAGAGACGGTACCTATGATCGTCCACTTGCCATTCCTCTGCACCACCGCGGGACCACCAGAATCACCCTATTAGCAGATAGGTAAAAGAAGAGAACAGAGGATGAGGAGGAGGAGGAGGAGGAGGATCAATAAAAGATAAGGAAGGGGACGAGGGAACAGAAAAAGATAGATAAACAATGAAGGTACAGCCGAATGCAATGGTGATTAATTAAACATAAAATGTGACGCGGGGGGAGGGGGCAGCTACATCTCATCCGTTGCATTTCTTACACTCTCTATCTCCTCAACAGTGACAAGGTAAAACTAGAGATGATAATTGCACACCTTTACCAAAAATTATTTCGCTAATCTACAGGAAAAGAGATGGATGGATGATACACTTCATTTGCTTTGTCTGAAGTGTTCTATTTTTTTTTAGATGTCAGCCCAGTTCTCCCGAAGTATTAATGTCAAGAATTAATTTAGTAACCTTGATAGGCATATGTATAATCTGACTAGTTCATTCCTGTTTTCTTTGTTGTACATGTACTTTTAAGAATTATCATCCTAAATTAATGACTGCGATGGAAATCATTAAAAAAACTTACATAACAACCGCTTTGAACGCCCCGTTCATAACCTGCGCATATAATCCGCTCCTGGAGTGGAATAAGGCTGAAAAAGTTCCACTTGTCACATACTTCCGGAGGAATTATGGGTAGGCGAACCTCCATCAATTGGATCGCATCAAAACCTGTTTGGGAAGAGAGAGAAAGAAATAAAGAGAGAGAGAGGGGGGGGGGGGGAGATAGAAAGAGAAGGAGTGAGAGGGAGAGAGAGAGAGGGAGAGGTGGGGTGTAGGAAGAGAGAGAGAGAGAGTGAGAGAGAGAGAGAGGGGGGGGGGGTGGAGGGGGATATTAAAAGAAAAAAAGCAAACCGAATCAGTCAAATCAGGTTTATGTGAATAAATTCAACAATTATGATTTTCATCTGTGTAATAACACATATTTACAAATGAATTGTTGAGCTGGACCAACAAACAAAAGGCAGAAGTATAAAGGTTCAAGTTTAGTGTTATGATATTATCAATGAAATTTTATCATGAAGATGTTAGTCTCCTGCCAAACTCTTCCGATTGATCACCGCCCTCCCCCAAGTCAAAGAATCTATTCATTACTTGAATAACCATGATTACTAAGGGGGAGGGGGTACAAAGTGATAATGCATGAAATGTCATAAGCAACAAAGACATCCATAGCGTTTACATGGATGTTAACTCTGCTAATCAAAGATTTTTTTTCCCATTCACTGCTGATAAATTACAAAGTAATGATGAATGATCCGTTTCGATTTCTCCCAATTCAAAATATCCTTCGAAACTTCGTGATTTGTTATTACAAGTGTGATCAAATTCCAAACAATAATATTTGGAGTGTCTTTTTTAAGAAAAAAAAAAAAGAGAAAAGAAGAAAAAGGAAAAGATTTTGTTGTTGTTGTTCATAACGTTGGTCATAGTTCAAAGTGTTCTGACCACGCTGTAATGTTTGATGCTTTTGCCTCCTGACCTCTCATTTTATTATCATAATTATTTAACTAATAATAATAATCATAATAATAATAATAATAATGATAATAATCATAATAATAATAATATTAGTAAAGGTAATGGTTCTTGTATACCGCTAAAAAAAGTCACGTTGTGACGCTCATGTCGCTGAGACATATCCCCCGGTCATAACCGAGCCGCCAACACTCCCAAGTAACTAGCGCTCAAGCATATCAGGTACCCATTTACACCTGGGTGGAGAGTGACAAGCGTAGACTAATGTCATACCAAAGGACATTAGTGCCGGGCTGGGATTCGAACCCCGTACCTTGTGATCTGCAGTCCGGAGACATATCCACTAGACCACGACATCTCTACCATTTATATTCTTCTTCTTCTTCTTCTTCTTCTTCTTCTTCTTCTTCTTCTTCTTCTTCTTCTTCTTCTTCTTCTTCTTCTTCTTCTTCTTCTTCTTCTTCTTCTTCTTCTTCTTCTTCTTCTTCTTCTTCTTCTTCATTTATTTATTTATTTATTTATTTATTCATCTATTTATTTATTCATCTATTTATTTATTTATTCATTTATTTATTTATTTATCAATGATTATTATTATCATTTTTATTATTAATGTTATTACTACTATTATTTATTTATTTTTTTTTTGGAGGGGGGGGGGGGGGGGGAGGGGGGGGGGGGAGGTTCTCACGAGTCGTGAAATCTTACCGCCTCCAGTATCTCCCCATCCAGTAACAGTCAAGTACTCCCCAGGTGTCAACTCTATATCCTCCTCAGCTAGGCATACCGGTTGCACCAAGGCAGTGTAGGTGAAGGGCTCGGACACCCTGGCCAAAGCAACATCAAACCCACCCAGAGAAGCGTTGGGGTGCCGAACCACTTGGCTCAGCACTCTGTACTGGATGTCTGGGTGGATGTCCGTGCGGACCGTCACGCCGGCCAGGGCGTAGGTTGATCCCACGGATTTCGAACTGAAGAATGATAATAACCATTCTAGAGGTTAACATGATTTTTAATTGGGATGTTACGGGGCATTTTTTTAAATGGTATATTTGCAATTCAGTGCAAACTGCCTTTCACTGGCTCGAATTAAATATGCCCATTGATTTCTTCATAAGGCAAACAAAGATCACCTCCTTTTCCTTTACAATCCTAATAAGTGCGGTCAAGACGATTGGAGCGCCAGTACTACTCAGTCAGTGGTGTCACTACGGGGGGGGGGGGGGGGGGGGAGGCATGGGGGCACGTGCCCCTCAAATCGGCTGGCCAAAAGAAAAAAAAAATCACTTAGACACATAACACACACGCACATTTTTCAACCCGGTGCCCCCTCCCCCCCTCCATGCGTTGACCCACCGTCGCCCACGGAACGCCACTGTACTCAGTATAGTCATAATGCGAATTAACTGTTTTCTGACAGCTAACTACACTATTAAGTAATATAACCAAAGTTTGCCACCGGTTTCCTAAAAATGCTGAAAGGAGAACTTATGCACATCCAACCATCCTGACCGTACTAAACAATATGCATGTATCAGTGGTATTAATGATTCATTGTGGTGCAGATTCGGATCTCTTACCTGATACAATGAGCAGCAGTAACGATCCAATTTCTGTTGATGATGGAGCCTCCGCAACCAACTCCACGTGTGGAATTCGACTCTAAAAACGAAATAAAAAATAAATAAAAATAAATAAAAATAAATCCCTCAACGTCTCAACAACTTATCACGCAGGTATAGTCAAGGATAGTATTTAAACTCTGTCACATATCATGCATATAAAATGTATAACTCTCTCTTGAGCTTTATTTACTCTTTCTCTCTTTCCTCGTCGCCTCTTTCACCTTAATGCACCACCCCTTTACTCTTTCTTTACCTCCCTTCCCACCGCTCTCTCTCTCTCTCTCTCTCTCTCTCTCTCTCTCTCTGTTCTTTTTACCAGCCTCTCCTGGGCTTCGCCTGATTTCCCTCTATGTTAAAGTTATGGTAATGCAATGTACCTGACACCTAGAATAGATATCAAAAGTCACGTGTTTTTTCTCACCATACAAGTGAAAACCATCTTATACTTACTCGATAGCAGCACCTGCCACGGCCACGCCCCCTTTTGATCTGCTCCTCGTCCGCCTAAGATCTTAGCTCTTACCGCAGGCTTAGTGCCACAGACTAAAACAAACGAACAAACAGAACAACAAAATGAAAGTCCCTCGAAAACCAAACCAAAACAAAAACAAAACAAAAACAAACAAACAAACAAACAAACAAATAAATAAAAAGGGCACAAACAAATTAACACATGATCGGGTACCATCATGATCATGCTAACTCAGAATCACGTTTTCGAATTATAACGGCTTATTCTTCACTCCATTACAAAATAATTTTGAGGATAATAAAAATTAAAAACCGAAATGTGTATCATTATGTTTGCTAGGGTATATGACTGACAGTTTATACCCCTGTACACCGACATGGTATTTGTTAGTTTCTTCCATCCTCAAGAAATTTAATCTATTCATCATAATTATTTCTATTATCAATATTATAGGTCACTAGTAAAATGAGATGGACCCGATAAAAAACCGCTTGAATTTTTTTTTTTTGATTGGTATCTGAACTAAAACGTTGTTCACCTTTTTTGGCATTATAGAACTAGCAGCATGCTATTTAAACTATAGTAAAAACATGATTCAAGCAAACCACATTCTATGCCTCAAATACAAGGAAAACCACGTCCAAGAAACCATTTCATCATACTTCAAAAAAGTTTCTTTCGGCATATGCATATGCGTAAGAAAGGGGGAAGATTTCTTAGCTCATAGATTTTGTGGAATGTATAGGTAATATTCTCATGATTCTTACTACAGTATTCATCTGTCCCGTCTACGCAATCATCCTTGCCGTCACACACGAAATACGAGTTAGCGTCGAGATTTGCACAGCTATCTAATAACAGAAACAGAAAAAGAACCGCAACCATCACTGATCACATTTCAAAATATATTGAGACAAAGTGGCATAACAAATGTGAATCATTAGCCTTAGTAACATAAGCATTCCTGTCTTATGGGGTGTTGCAAGAAGGTTGCAATCAATTGCAAATAATTGCTAATTTTGAAACAACCATTCTGATTGGCTCAGGGTCTGCCCTTTTAAGAAGACATGCATGTAACAATGATTTTGATTGGCCAGTGACAATCAGTTGCAACTTTCTTGCAACACCCCATTAGAACGATTGTTCTTAGATGCGTTTTATAGTGTAAGGGTGTTCCCAGAACAATTTATTATTCTTTGATTAATATTTTTTTTCTATTATGTTTTGTCTGATTCAGTATTCTAAAGAAATGAGTTGAAATGCAAATGTTTTACAGGTCTTTGTTGCGATATGTATTTGGTTATTGTCTTCTTACCAGTCGTTTCAGCGCACGAATCTTCATCCTCACGCATTGGACAGTCTCTTATGCCATTGCAGAATCGTGATTTAGGTATGCACGACTGGTCAGAGGAGCACAAGTCCTCTCCTTCAGGACAAGGGGCTAGGCGGGATAACATTACAAGATAATCGAGAGAATGATAGGTAGAGGGAATAAGAGAGGGAGAGAGAAAACAAAAGAGGGGAAGAGAAGGTGAGAAAGAAAGAGAGAGAGAGAGATGGAGAATTGAACAAATATTAAAATGCGAACAACTAAAACTTTTTGACATGTTTAATAACATTCAAACTAAGGTTGTTCATATTCCTATGTTTATCATACACTATGGTCATTCTTTGCTGAATAATATTGATCCTTTGACACTACCGTAAAGTGTATTGATTAAAATCTCAACTTTAACCAAGCTCCATTATGGTCCGTGTAATAAATTCTCCTTTAATGACAAGGTATCGATTCTACCCCGGGAAGAAGTCACAACCTAAGGACACTGGTTTATCATGAATTCCAACGTAGAACAATCTCCTCTAACATGAATACTGGGAGCAGTGAACAGTCAAACATGTCAAATCTGTCTTTATACTTATCGTCCACCCTGTCCCACTCCCCCTTCGTGATCCTACTTACGATCACTGCTAATAGTCAGGTTTCACCGTACTCACACTGTGTTCCTGTGTCGCATCCCTCCTCATCCTCACCACTGGCACAATCTGCGTTACCATCGCAACGAGCGTCTGGTGAGATGCATTCCCCGCTGCTGCAAGTCATGCACATTATGGTACCTGGCGTGTCGGTCTGTTCGTCGCCTGAGTAAAAGTTGAAAAAAAAAATGATGAAAATGTACAGGCTTCTCATGATTCTGCAAAGCATTATTAGAACAAGGTGAGGACTTCTTATTCAACCGAGTAAATATGTATGTTTTTTCCTGCTGCAATTAAAAATGATTCTTAGCATCCTGCAATCGTTTATTTCATGTTTTATCCACTGGGTTGTATCAAGAAATAAGATGCCATCCCTGACAGGGGCCAAGGAAGCGGGGGCTGGGGGCTGCGCCCCCCCAACTCACACAATTTAGGATAAAGATGAAAAAAGAAAAAAAAGAAAAATACAAAGAAAAGGAAAACACTATAAATAATTGTAAAACTTTATATGAAATTGTATAATCGTTTTCATGTCAGCCCCCCCCCTCAAAAAAAACGTTCCGCAGCCCCTGCCTGAAGAAGGAAAGGAGGTTTACCCGAGTCTTGTGTGCAGTTCTCCTCGTCGACCCCTCCTCTACATTGCCGTACACCATCACACACAAGGCTTGGTCGCAAACATTTTCCATCGCAAAAGAACTCTCCATCTGCGCAACTGGGGATAGTTTTATTAGCTGAGTGAGAGAAAATATAAAACCCTTTAAGAAATGTACATTAATGCTGCAAGAAAATGTGTTTCAATGACTACTAATGACATTACAGAACTTAGGACGCACACGAGAACATGCTCATGTCCACATAATTTTGTACTAATGTTTAAATTGAGGGGGCGGGGGGGGGGGTATTGGCCCTTGTCAGGGAATGAATAGCTGGGCTGGTTGTAGATGGGGGCGTTCATATTTGGACCCCTACTTAGTTCTGTCTTCTTTTGAATATTATTCGAGGCAGATGCAGGAACTTTCTGCGTCAAGACCATGAAACGGAAGCAAAGAATCGCAAATTATTTCAAAGAAAATGACAAAAAATTCATATCCCGGCCCATGAGAATTATTTTCACGCATATACACGTGGATTCAATCATATAAACGCATGGACATCACTCAATGGATTTATTTCGCATGTCACACCTCAATTAAAGACGCTAGGTCGTGGGCTTTCATGGGGAATGGATCATAATTTGCTGACACCAGACTTTGTGAAAAATACCTGTAAGAGAGCTACATTTCTGGAGCACAGCGAAACAAGCTGTCCCACCACAAACATTCTTCGGCCTGCTTCGGGCATTCTCGGGCCAGGGAAAGTGAGATAATGACCTTGCCATATGGGGGAAAGGGTGAATATACAAAGCATTACATAAGGTCTGTTGGTCATAAAACTCACAGTGATGGACAACACCTGTTACTGGGTAAGCACCCATGGTGTCAAATTCCCCATGAAGGCCCACGACCGAGCGTCTTTAACGAAGTTTCTCCAATAGATGGTAACTTTCAGAGAACAAGACTTTGTAAAAAAAACAAAACAACAAACAACGAACAAAAACTTACCGCAGTTCATCTCATCATCCCCTTTGTAACAGTCGTTGTTTCCATTGCAAACCACTTCGACAGCCAAACACTGGTAAGAGTCGCACTGGTATAACTTATCGGGACATACTGTAGAAGATTGAGAAGCCTTGATTAATCTACCATGTAGAATGTATCAGATTTTCAACTCGATAATGCATGCTTGTTAGATGAATGTGAAAATATCATCATTTCAAAGGTACTCAAGTCTCAAATTATCGATGACCCTTTGGTTACTCTTCTGCAACATTCCTTCATAATCAGATAATATCAATATCGGTGCTCAAATAAGATACTTACATAATAAGACACTTATACTTAAATAAATGAATAAAATTATGATAATCTCTGTTAATTGTATGTTCAACTCGTACTAAGCATTTCGAAAGCTCTCACTCTCGAAAGACTTTCAGTTGTCGCTGAACCAATCACTGTTTTTTTTTTGTCGGTTTGTCAGATATCTGGAATTTATAAAACCCCCAACTCTGATTTTATTTTAGCTGTGAAGACCATGCAGTAGTCTTCTAGACCAGCTAACTCTTACTTTCAGAAAACTTTTTTGGTCAAACACCCCCTTTTCTATCGAATACCGTTTGCACAGGTTTCAATATTCTTTCATTCTTAATCAATGCTCTGTTCGTAATTGAACCGCATAAAAAATCAAAGATCGAATGCAATCATCTACAGACAGTGCAGATCCCTATTAAAATCCATTTATTTAATATCTCATTCTCTTATGATGAATAAAACCAAAACCCTTAATCTGCAGGCAAAGGGCTATATAATCAGACATAAACAGGTTAGTCCGTCGCATTCGTCGTCAGTAGCCAGGATGCGCGACAAAAAGATGTTAAATAAAATCCGTTTCTGAGACATATATACATATACATTCTTTTTTTCTTTTTTTTTACCGAAGCAATCTTGTTCGTCTGAACCATCGCCGCAGGTATCATTACCGTCGCATCTCTCCCAGTATGGAATACAAGCTCCGGTATTCGGACATTCAAACTGCCAGCTCATACAGGCTGAATTTCAAGAAGAAGGGATAAACACACACACATCATGATTGAAAAGTCCACGCTTGTTTGTCCCCTTCTTTACTCATATCTAAGATTTTAGTATCTATAAAAATAGCCCCCCCCCCGTACACACTGCCATGACTGTAGAGTCAATAAAGCTAAATTCGAAGTCAAAGTAATGACACGTCTTATATCGATTTATGTGCAGAGTTCCTCATTAGTTGGTATCGTCAAAACAATAATTTGGTATTATCAAAATAATGTCCAAAAGACCTTTGGCTTGCCCTTTATTCATTATCTAATAAAGATCATGCTATCAAAATAACCAGTGCTGGGTCTAGCTGCTCCTGCGACAATTGGCATGATTACCTTCGAGACATTTATCACTTGGACGTTTACCATCCGAACAAATATTCTAGAAAAGAGAAATGCCTATGAGTTATCATGGATCCATTGCGAAGTAAATTTCCTACTCGTATCAGCTAAAATACAGGCAAAAGTCTATCACAAAGTGACAACCAGTTATTTTGTATACCAATCTTAACTCTTCCGTCGGCATTGAAACTTATCCGACAAAGGAATTCAATAATCAGAGGGTAAACATCGGGAGGGGGGGGGGGGGGGGGTGTACTCAGATTGGTTCGGACGGGGTGTGCAGCTGAAGCCTCCATACCCGTACCCATTTTAAAGGGTCATTTTTGCAGAAAAGGGTATCCATTTAAAAAAAATTTAATTAGGGATTTTGCATCTCCGGTGTTTATTTTGGCTTCATTATGGGCGAGAATATCATTTTGAACAATAAATTTACCCATGTTTAAAAGAAGTGGACAGGTGGAGGCATGTTTAGGGATATTCCGGCTCAAAACCATACCCATGCTTAGGGATTTCTTGCAAAAAAAGCGCGACCTATTAGAGCGACACACCCCCGTATACCATATTAAGCGAGTACCCCTCCCCCAGAGTAAACATGGTAAAATGGGGAAATCTAGTAATATACTGAATCGAAGAAGCACACATGGCAATAGACGGTAGAGAAGGAGTCATTGAAAGAAAATAATAGATTGATGATTTAATATCTTGCAAACAATGTTAATCCTACTTCTGTGTTCTGCCGTAATTATCTTGTTACCACAGTGATTATTATGAACTGCATGGTAAAAGTTAGAAATGTTTGTAGTAATTGGCTTATTATGGTTTAATTGCTTTTACAAGCTCGATTATAGCATGACTGACGCAATTAATTAATGACGCCCGTGTGATATGCTCGTGTGAGCACGGTTATGGAGTTTGGTCTAAGTCCGAAATAAAACACTTACTGCAGTCTTCTTCGTCCTCCCCTCCTGGACAATGCCGGAAACCATCACAAACGTTATTCCGGTAGATACAAGTACCATCCGGACACTCCCAACGCTCTCCCGTGCAATCTGGAGCAAATAAAAAAGTTACGATTTTTATTTAGGTTATTAGATTTCACGTCTCTAGAAACACTAGTTAAAAGGTTTTGTTGTCGATGTTGTTGTTGTTGTCATCTTTGTACCCCTTTTTATTTTTGTGTAATTTCGTTTTAGACACTTGTGCACGATATACTTAATACTGGATTCCTTATTAACATACATGATCTACTGCTATTAAACGAGTCTTAATAATTATGTCCAATAAATCAAATGTACATCGTATAGGTAGATTCACTTGCAACGAAAAGTTACAAATGCTGCTATAAATAGGGGAAAATCGTTGTAATTTTTGGATGGTTGAAACGGTATTTGCTAAAAAGCCAACTTTGGATCGGTACTTCCCAAAGTCCTAAATGTCAAGCTACCTCATTGGGTGTGAGTGGATTACTAATCATCTAATTATGTTCAAAATGTAAATGTAGCAGCTTACCGCAGTCTAGCTCATCCGTGTAGTCTGTACAGTCATTAACTCCGTCACACAGGAAGGCGTGTGATATAGTGACGACACCATTGTTGCACTGGAAACCTGATGATTGAATAAATCACTACTTCATGTACTTAGAAACGTTTGAATGTACGGGTGAATGATTATATATTCAGTGGAAAGACAGAAGGATAGCCAGAGAACGTTGAGGAAGAGAGTAGCGGGGCAATAGATAACGAGAGAGAGAGAGAGAGAGAGAGAGAGAGAGAGAGAGGGGTGGAGGACAGAGAGAGAGAAAAAAAAAGTGAGAGAAGAATACAATATACTTTTGCACACATACACAAGTATATAAAATGCTTAAAAGGATAAGAAATAAGCAGAAAAATCCCAAATAGAAATTAAACAATAACAATAATGACGGGCCAAAATCATTTGTGTGTTAAAACTTTCATCGTGAGCGGACTTGTGTGTCAATAAATACACTCAAACACAGTTTAGATCATGTGTACGCGAATGACGAAGTGCCATCTTTAAGCATTTACATCTTTTAAGTCTCAATTTGTTCATTAGGAATGTAGTTCTTGTCTGTTATCTTTTGTCATCTTCTATATTAATGTTAAGCTAATGTTGGCAAGCTTGCTATAAACATGATTTTAAAAAAGCGGGGTGGTAATCAGCATTACACTAATCAGCATTCCTCTAACACTATATGCAAAGGTTGCTTGCTCGCTTTATTCCACGTGGCCTAGTGATCACCTATACCACATTACTGCCAAAAATATTCCGGGGTGCTTCATAAAGCTGTTCGTAAAGTTACGCATGACTTGACGAACGACTTGAATATGAAGTGCCAAATGGGATGCGTTTCCCATAATCTCAATTAAATTGTGGCTAAAAATATACCTTGCAATAAAATGTTCGTAAACAAAAGTAATGTTAATCTACGTCTCCATATTTCACCTTTAGCTGATGTGATTTATAATGATAGAGAATTCTATTTGGGTCGTAAAGTCAGTCGTAACTTTACGAACAGCTTTATGAAACACCATCAGACCGATTTTCAGCCATTCATGATAATACAGCTTTCCCTTCTGTCTGGTGTCGATCTGGGCCCCGTCTTACATCGCGACTTTGAGACTGATCTCAACTCCTATCTCTAAAGTACACAGTTGAGAACAATCTTAAAGTTGCAATGGATTTGAATCAATCGCAAGTCTTTGTAGGACAGGGCCCTGGTGTCTGCTTCGATGGTTTTTCGGGGGGGGGGGGGGGTATATTCGCTATGAAATACAATCGTGAACTTAGTCAGAATCATCGTTTCTCTCGATGTCAAGAAAGCTTACCACACTGATGTTCGTCGTTTGAGCAGTCTGTTACACCATCACAAGTTTTCAACCGTTCGATGCATCTGCCATCAGAGCATTTGAAGAAAAAGGGATTCCAACAAGCTGAATGGAATAAAAAAAAAAGCATCAAAATAAACATTGCATTGATTCTAATGATTTTATTTGGTTCAACGGCAAAGACTGAGATAACAAAAGTTCAAGACTCTATAGGGGGAAGGGGGCGCGGGGCGCGGGGCACTGGCAGTTTTTAAATGATAATATTATGATGACGATGATGATAATTATAACAACAGCAACAACAACAACAGCAACAATAATAATGACAATAATGATAATAATAATAATGATAATGATGATAATAATGATAAAAATAATAGAAATAAAAAAAATAATTAGCTTTCATATATTTCTGAAATCCCTATGTCTATAACGTGCTTTTAGGTTTTTTTTAAGCTTTAAAGCCACTGACAGTGAACTGGCACTTACATAGCTCTGAAATGATGTATTTACAACAGAAACATTACGCCCTTCTTGGCTTCTAGTGAACTGCCTTAGTCTGAATACATATACATTTTTTTTTTTTTTTACAGATGTGGCTAAAAAAATAGAGCTCGCATTGATCAGAATGGTGCATGCTGGGAGAAAAAACGGAACAGAATCAGTAGTTCAGGACTGAGATGGCGCTAATTCGAAATCTCATACAAGGGCGCCAGTTCTCTCTGGCTTAAAAAAAAATCCTTGAAACCCCTTTTTTTTTTACGTTTTACATGATGCTGCTTTTTCATGTTTCTTCCTAATAAGGGGCGGTAGACGAGTCCTCCTGACCACCCCCCCCCCCCCCGCTCAATACGCCCACGTACTATAACTGCTGTTTATGCTGAATTTATCAATGATATCTGTTTAGCATGTTGAATGGTGATTCATCCATTATAGTGCTTAACATTCATCTTTCAAGGACGTAGATCTAAGAACATTCGTCCACTTTCGCTGTCAAAGAAGTGTCTGAAAGGTTGTTAATGAGACACTGGACAGGTGCACCTATCATAAGATCGTTTATTTCACTGATTAGAAGTACATGACCTACAGCCAATCATTAAGCATGTGTGTTACAAAGAAAATGCATTAATTTTTCAAACGTACAGCAAAGTCCCTACGAAATATCAGATGTGTATGTCTCTAGAATGAGGCACATGCTCAGTAGGTAATGAAAAAGTGATTTTTATAGTTTTCTTAAAAGTTTGTTTTCTTTTGGTTTGATTTTGTAATCAAACATGTGTTTCCAAAAAGGATATGACCCTTTTCTTTTATTCTCTAGGCTGTAAAACATGTGTAACAAAGTTGAAATGATCTGAAAATAACTGAAACATATTAAAATGATAGTTTTCTTGTTTTCCTGCATGGGCAACACTCTGCTCATTGCTCTCTGAACAGGAGAGCCCCTTAATCATCATTTCGAAATCATACTACATACATAGCAAAGAGAGAAGACATGCGGGAAGAAAAGGTATGGGGGCGTCCCCCTTCTGATTATGGTTGATGAGCCATGTACTCACCACAACCGACCTCGTCTTGTCCTGAGAGACATTTATAACTGCCATCACATGTGTGGGATTCGCTGTAACACTCTTGAACGTATTTACAGGGTTTATCCTCACCGGAGCATTCAAAGATGGCATCTGTAATAAACGTTTCAAATTCGAATTCATCCAAGCTCGAAATGTCCTGTAGTTATAAATTACATGTCTTTTAATAAAATAAAATAATAATCGTATTGAAAATCAATCTCAGTGAGATTGCCCTAACTTGCAGTGGCGGCACCAAGGGGGGGGGGGGGCATGGAGGGCATTTGCCCCCCCCCCACTCAGAAGCTTTGCCCCCCCCCCAGTTGCCCCCCCAGAAATTTTGAGGACTGAAAAGAAAAATTATACAGTAATTTGTAAATAAGTAGATGTTGTCATAAGAATCATATTCAAGCTGTGAAGTGCTCTAAAATACCATTTTCCACTCTTCAAAACTTTGATTGAAAACCAAAAAAGTGGTTATTTTTGGCTCGCTCGCTCCGCTCGCTCGTCATAATTTTAAATTTCTTTTCTAAAATGCAATTAAAAACAAGAAAAGTAGCCATTTTTGGCTCGCTCGCTTTGCTCGCTCGTCATTTTTCAGAATATTTATTCGAAAAGGCGTTTATTTTTTGTTCGCTCGCTTCGCTCGCTCGCAAAATTGATATCAAAATGTGTGTAAAAGGAAAAAAAAATAGTCCAAAAATTCAATTATCCCCCACTCCTCAAAGTGGATTTACGCCGGCGACTAAAACTCGCGCTTCACGCTCGATTTTTCCATACACGCAAAAAAAATTGACTGCCCTTGCCCCCCAACATTTTCTTTTGCCCTCCATTTGTCCCCCCCCCCACTTAACAATCCTGGTGCCGCCACTGCTAACTTGTCAAGCTGTTTAAGCACCTTTGATCATGTTAATAGTCAACGCTTGAAACAGCAGTTCTAATAAGCCAGTCCCTAGATACAATCTGAGCATGAGCGCAGATAAAGGTCATTATGGACAAAAATCTTAAACCTACGTACTGACATGACCGACACGAATACTTGATATGTGGTAATAATCATGCACTCATGGTGCATTCCATGATATCCAGGTGGAAGTATTCTTTGGAAAAAAAGGAAATAAAAGCTATTCACGTGGCACGCCTGTCTCTTTTGGAGTGATTATTCTATAAGTGCACAAAAGGGACCTCTCTATGTTTAAAGGCCCTGTCCCATACTACCGTTTGACGATTCCGTCTGAGAAACGACCGCGTACGTTTATTGGACTTTTTGAATTCGTTCTTCAGCTGGTTTACAGTAGTCCAGACTCTGTCCCCCTTTTTCTTTGTTTCATTTCCCCCCCCCCCTTCTGCTAACCTTGTTCATCGCGCCGCACTCTCCACACAGCGCTGTACTCCACTAATCGCGCGATCCCCGAAAATCCACCTCTCGAAAAAAAAGCAGGAAAAGAAAGCGACTGTCGCTGTTATGAACGTTGATTGTGTATTCTTAGCAGATCGAATGCACGATAGGGAAACAGTCCAGGCAGTGGACTAGTTTACAGACGTATCTAGACGTTGGCAGACGGCGCTAGTTCATGGCCACAATTTTTTGAATTTGCCTCCGTCTGACACCGTCTAACATAAATATTTAGACGGAGGCAGACGGAATCGTTAACGGTAGTATGGAACAGGGCCTTAAGATAGCTGAGGATATTTCAGGTCATTTGGGACATGAGGTCATACGAATACTGATTAATTCCATCTTGAGATATTTTACTAACATGATAATGTCATAAGAAATGACAAACGAAATGCCTCTTACAATATTTCTATGTTATTTTCACCTCATTATGCATGATGTAATATAACTAACACTATACTTTGATTTAAATCGCAAACATGATATCATACCTTTTCGACAAATTTGAATTATAATTCTATACAGTATCTTGACAAACTATGTCACACATAATTATGTCTACATAATATGTAGAGATTTTACATGCATTCCTGTGTGAAATGTCATACTACAAACCATTGTATCAAACTGATCAACAGTTGAATCATTCCTTGAATGGCGATCTTTTATCATTAGATTCAACGCTCTGTGCGTACATACATCGTAATAAAAGAACATACCATTGTCATGTATAGCCGTAACTTTTGCATGGAAACCCGATTCGCCCGTGGAGCTGTCGCTGAAAAGCTGTACCCACAATGCACTGCTCGAGGATGTGATGACAGGTGGAAGAGCATATCCGGTGAAGGAAGCGATGTATTCAACCTCCGTTTCGTTTGAACTACCTATTCTGACACTATCGTACTCTTTGAAAAGTAAACATGGTGCAGTAGAACGGGATTACTTGTTTTGTCAGTCACGTGAAACCTAAACCTTATCATGAAATAAGTTTACATCTATATTCAGAAACAATATCATTCTTTTAATACTATTAAAGAATTAATGTTATTGTTTATGAATTTATATGTAAACTTCTTTAGAATGTAGATGTAATTTGGATGTTAACTTCTATAGAATTTAGATGTAAACAATAACATTCTTTAATAGTATTAAAGAATGTTATTGTTTCTGAATTTAGATGTACACTTCTTTCATGAAATAGTTCTTGGGTTATTACAGGACTCTTACACAAAATTAATAGAAAATATGAAAAAACAAAAACAAAAAAACAAACCGCTGTCCAATATGTAAGAGACAGGGAGAGAGAGAGAGAGAGAGAGAGAGAGAGAGAGAGAGAGAGAGAGAGGAGAGGGGGAGGGGAGTGAGTAGAAGAGAGAGGAGAGAGAGAGAGAGAGAGAGAGCCTGAGAGCGTGAGAGAAAGAGAGAGAGAGAGAGAGAGAGAGAGAGAGAATAATTTACATGATTTAAGATGATCTATTAAGAATGTCACACTTATAATTTTCAAAAGGCCCCTCAATATACAAACCAAGCATGAATACTCACTATATTCGGTTCGAAAGTCTATGAATTCTATCTGGACCCGATAGTTTTCCGGAGCGACAATCATCCAATACGCTCTGCTCATATCAGGGTAGTGTGCCGGATAACCGGGTGAAGTTAATTCGGTTGTTTCTTCCGACTTGAGGTAGACTGTAAGAATATTAGAGCGATTTTTAAAATAAAAACAACTAAAATGATTCCCATTTTGAAAAAAAAAATAATCTTGGCGAAATACACTCGGAAAACTCCATTATTCGAATCATATTTCAAAGCATGTTTGCCTTTTTGCCAGCTTATTTCATTAAAAAGAAATGAATAGTAACGTTTAAAAATGTGATCACAACAAGTGGTACAACATTATTAAATTATATGGAGAAAATCCCTTATAGCTTAACATGGAAGCAACTTCTGGATTTGTCTTTGAGAGTATACCTTCTAAGAAAACTACGCAATTGCATCTTACTGTTCAGTTCCAAAATGCAAAACAATTAATGTTTCATGATCAAAGTCGACTATAGATTATATTCCTTGAAAATGAGAGCGCTAATAATAGTAAATGTCCATAATGCAATTAACTAGTGTTAAGAATTAATGGTTTCATTACGGAGAACACTACATTTGTGTCGTCTGTATGTGTGAAGGTGCGTTGACAATCTTTAGATAAAGAACTGTATTTGTTTCTTTTTGTTGTTTCTTTAATTTGTGCTTTGCAGGCCATCTTATGAAATAAGCATGTTTCTTCATACACAACGAGGGGAAAACAGTTCTTTTCCATTTTCTAACCGAACGAGATATTGCACCAGAAAGCGCTAGAATTCTTAAAATAAACCACTTGTCTTCATCAGGTTCATAATGCAATTGATAGTTTTTGCTGAGAGCTTGGCCTTCAATGACACTGATGGACTTCAAAATGTACTATTGCTCACAGTGTAGGTGATATTCTTGTCAGGATATCTGAGCGACTAGGTGATCAATGCATGTGCACATATATCCGGACAAAAACATTACACTATTGATAAGTGTAATGTAGCATGACTCTAGAATCAGGGGTCAAAAGGGAAAAGGAAAATATGCTACTTCCACGTTAAAGTGAAATCCATATTACACAGGACAATGGTGGGTCTAGTCTAGTTTCCTTCGCTCCTTTCCTTACATATTGACTATTTGCCTGGGAATGAAAGTAAACTGAGTAGTTTTCTTCTCTATAAAACAAAAATCCGTATTTACTTGCTTCTCCGATCTGATTTGGACGCCCATTTTCTTCGCTTGCATTTGGTTTTCTCCTGGTTCCTGAAAAGAGAATAGACGTTTCAGAAAAAAATTTCCGTCAGGAGAAAAAAAAAACAACTCATAAAATGAGAAACTTTAAAACGGTTGTTGCACTCCCGAAGATTAGGATTTCAGAATTCATAAAAAATTGAGATTCATTATGATAAAAGTAGAGAGAAACGACATCTAGAGCAGCCAAAACCATAGGTCATGCCATTAATTCATGGGAGGAAATGCAGGTGTGTGCGTGTGGGGGGTGGGGGGGGGGGTGGTAC
>CM057153.1:34842560-34951352 GCA_029962745.1 Echinometra lucunter
ATGCCTGGGTTGCATTCTCCTTTAACGAAGTTTCTTCAATAGATGGTAACTTTCAGAGAACAAGACTTTGTAAAAAAAAAAAAAACAACAACGAACAAAAACTTACCGCAGTTCATCTCATCATCTCCTTTGTAACAGTCGTTGTTTCCATTGCAAACCATTTCGACAGCCAAACACTGGTAAGAGTCGCACTGGTATAGCTTATCAGGACATACTGTACAAGATTGACAAGCCTTGATTAATCTACCATGTAGAATGTATCAGATTTTCAGCTCGGTAATGCATGCTTGTTAGATGAATGTGAAAATATCATCATTTCTAAGGTACTCAAGTCTCAAATTATCGATGACCCTTTGGCTACCCTTCTGCAACATTCCTTCATAATCAGATAATATCAGTATCGGTGCTCAAATAAGATACTTACATAATAATACATATTAAGACACTTATACTTAAATAAATGGATAAAATTATGATAATCTCTGTTAATTGTATGTTCAACTCGTACTAAGCATTTCGAAAGCTCTATTACTGATATGTTACCATGGTTACAGCTGTGTAGCTATATAAGGGGAAAAACCCTACTAAAAAGACTTTCAGTTGTCGCTGAACCAATCACTGTTTTTTTGTCGGTTTGTCAGATATCTGGAATTTATAAAACCCCAACTCTGATTTTTTTTTAGTTGTGAAGACTAGTAGTCTTCTAGACCAGCTAACTCTTACTTTCAGAAAACGTTAGATTTTTGGTCCAACACCCCCCTTTTCTATCGAATACCGTTTGCGCAGGTTTCAATATTCTTTCATTCTTATTCAAAGCTCAGTTCGTAATTGAACCGCATAAAAAGTCAAACATCGAATGCAATCATCTGCAGACAGTGCAGATCCCTATTAAAATCCATTTATTTAATATCTCATTCTCTTATGACGAAGAAAACCAAAATTTGGCATAAACACCCTTAATCTGCAGGCAAAGGGCTATATAATCAGACATAAACAGGTTAGTCAGTCGCATTCGTCGTCAGTAGCCAGGATGCGCGACAAAAAGATGTTAAATAAAATCCGTTTCTGAGACATATATATTCATATATATTCTTTTTTTTTTCTTACCGAAGCAATCTTGTTCGTCGGAACCATCGCCGCAGGTATCATTACCGTCGCATCTTTCCCAGTATGGAATACAAGCTCCGGTGTTTGGACATTCAAACTGCCAGCTCATACAGGCTGAATTTCAAGACGAAGGGATAAACACACACACACAAACACATCATAATTGACAAGTCCACGCTTGTTTGTCCCCTTCTTTACTCATATCTAAGATTTTAGTATCTATAAAAATAGTCCCCCCCCCCGTACACACTGCCATGACTGTAGAGTCAGTAAAGCCAAATTCGAAGTCAAAGTAATGACACGTCTTATATCGATTTATGTGCAGAGTTCCTCAATAGTTGGTATCGTCAAAACAATAATTTGGTATTATCAAAACAATGTCCAAAAGACCTTGGGCTTGCCCTTTATTCATTATCTAATAAAGATCATGCTATCAAAATAACCAGCGCTGGGTTCTAGCTGCTCCTGCGATAATTAGCATGATTACCTTGGTAACATTTATCACTTAGACGTTTACCATCCGGACAACTATTCTAGAAAAGAGAAATGCCTATGAGTTATGGATTCATTGCGAAAATAAATTTCCTACTCGTATCAGCTAAAATACAGGCAAAAGTCTATCACAAAGTGACAACCAATGAATTTGTATACCAGGCTTAACTCTTCCATCGGCATTGAAACTTATCCGACAAAGGAATTCAATAATCAGAGGGTAAACATCGGGGGGGGGGGGGGGGGTACCCATACCCATACCCGTACCCATTTTAAAGGGTCATTTTTGCAGAAAAGGGTGTCCATTTTTAAAAATTTAATTAGGGATTTTGCATCTCGGGTGTGTACTTTAGCTTCATTATGGTTGAGAATATCATTTTGAACAATAAAGTTACCCATGTTTAAAAGAAGTGGACAGGTGGAGGCATGTTTAGGGATTTTCCGGCTCAAAAACCATACCCCATGCTTAGGGATTTCTTGCAAAAAACCGCGACCTATTAGAGCGACACACCCCCGTATACCATATTAAGCGAGTACCCCTCCCCCCAGAGTAAACATGGTAAAACGGTAAAATCTAGTAATATACTGAATCGAAGAAGCACACATGGCAATAGACGGTAGAGAAGGAGCCATTGAAAGAAAATAATAGATTGATAATTTAATATCTTGAAAACTATGTTAATCCTACTTCTGTCTTCTGCCGTAATTATCTTGTTACCAAAGTGACTATTATGAACTGTATGGTAAAAGTTAGAAATATTTGCAGTAATTGGCTTATTATGGTTTAATTGCTTTTACAAGCTCGATTATAGCATGACTGACGCAATGAATTAATGACGCCCGTGTGATATCGCTCGTGTGAGCACGGTTATGGAGTTTGGTCTAAGTCCGAAATAAAACACTTACTGCAGTCTTCTTCGTCCTCCCCTCCTGGACAATGCCGGAAACCATCACAAACGTTATTCCGGTAGATACAAGTACCATCCGGACACTCCCAACGCTCTCCCGTACAATCTGGAGCAAATAAAAACGTTACGATTTTTCATTTAGGTTGTTAGATTTCACGTCTCTAGAAAAACTAGTTAAAAAGGTTTTGTTGTTGATGTTGTTGTTGTCATCTTTGTACCCCCTTTTTTATTTTTGTATAATTTCGTTTTAGACACTTGTGTACGATATACTTAATACTGGATTCCTTAATAACATACATGATCTACTGCTCTTAAACGAGTCTTAATAATTATGTCTAATAAATCAAATGTACATCGTATAGGTAGATTCACTTGCAACGAAAAGTTACAAATGCTGCTATAAATAGGGGAAAATCGTTGTAATTTTTGGATGGTTGAAACGGTATTTGCTAAAAAGCCAACTTTGGATCGGTACTTCCCAAAGTCCTAAATCTCAAGCTACCTCATTGGGTGTGAGTGGATTACTAATCATCTAATTATGTTCAAAATGTAAATGTAGCAGCTTACCGCAGTCTAGCTCATCCGTGTAGTCTGTACAGTCATTAACTCCGTCACACAGGAAGGCGTGTGATATAGTGACGACACCATTGTTGCACTGGAAACCTGACGATTGAATAAATCACTACTTCATGTACTTAGAAACGTTTGAATGTACGGGTGAATGATTATATATTCAGTGGAAAGACAGAAGGATAGCCAGAGAACGTTGAGGAAGAGAGTAGCGGGGCAATAGATAACGAGAGAGAGAGAGAGAGAGAGAGAGAGAGAGAGAGAGAGAGAGAGAGGGGGGGGGGGGAGGACAGAGAGAGAGAGAAAAAAGTGAGAGAAGAATACAATATACGTTTGCACACATACACAAGTATATAAAATGCTTAAAAGGATAAGAGATAAGCAGAAAAATCCCAAATAGAAATGAAACAATAACAATAATAACGGGCCAAAATCATTTGTGTGTTAAAACTTTCATCGTGAGCTGACTTGTGTGTCAATAAATACACTCAAACACAGTTTAGATCATGTGTACGCCAATGACCAAGTGCCATCTTTAAGCATTTACATCTTTTTAAGTCTCAATTTGTTCATTAGGAATGTAGTGCTTGTCTGTTATCTTTTGTCATCTTCTATATTAATATTAAGCTAATGTTGGCAAGCTTGCTATAAACATGATTTTAAAAAAGCGGGGTGGTAATCAGCATTACACTAATCAGCATTCCTCTAACACTATATGCAAAGGTTGCTTGCTCACTTTATTCCACGTGGCCTAGTGATCACCTATACCACATTACTGCCAAAAATATTCCGGGGTGCTTCATAAAGCTGTTCGTAAAGTTACGCATGACTTGACGAACGACTTGAATATAAAGTGCCAAATGGGATGCGTTTCCCATAATCTCAATTAAATTGTGGCTAAAAATATACCTTGCAATAAAATGTTCGTAAACAAAAGTAATGTTAATCTACGTCTCCATATTTCACCTTTAGCTGATGTGATTTTTAATGATAGAGAATTCTATTTGGCTTGCCATATTCAAGTCGTTCGTAAAGTCAGTCGTTACTTTACGAACAGCTTTATGAAACACCATCAGACCGATTTTCAGCCATTCATGATAATACAGTTTTCCCTTCTGTCTGGTGTCGATCTGGGCCCCGTCTTACAAAGAGTTGCGATTGATTCAAATCGATCGCAACTTTGAGACTGATCTCAACTCCTATCTCTAAAGTACACAGTTGAGAACAATCTTAAAGTTGCGATGGATTTGATTCAATCGCAAGTCTTTGTAGGACAGGGCCTGGTGTCTGCTTCGATGGTTTGTCGGGGGGGGGGGGGGGGTATATTCGCTATGAAATATAATCGTGAACTTAGTCAGAATCATCGTTTCTCTCGATGTCAAGAAAGCTTACCACACTGATGTTCGTCGTTTAGGCAGTCTGTTACACCATCACAAGTTTTCGACCGTTCAATGCATCTGCCATCAGAGCATTTGAAGAAAAAGGGATTCCAACAAGCTGAATGGAATAAAAAAAAAAAAAGCATCAAAATAAACATTGCATTGATTCTAATGATTTTATTTGGTTCAACGCCAAAGACTGAGATAACAAAAGCTCAAGACTCTATAGGGGGAAGGGGGCGCGGGCCGGGGGCGCGGGCCGGGGGCGCGGGGCGCGGGGCACTGGCAGTTTTTAAATGATAATATTATGATGACGATGATGATAATCATAACAACAGCAAAAACAACAACAACAATAATAATGATAATAATGATAATAATAATGATAATGATAATAATAATAATAATAAAAATAATAATAAAAATAATAATAATAATTAGCTTTCATATATTTCTGAAATCCCCTTGTCTGTACCGTGCTTTTAGGTTTTTTTAGCTTTAAAGCCACTGACAGTGAACTGGCACTTACATAGCTCTGAAATGATGTATTTACAACAGAAACATTACGCCCTTCTTGGCTTCTAGTGAACTGCCTTAGTCTGAATACATATACATTTTTTTTTTTTACAGATGCGGCTAAAAAATAGAGCTCGCGTTGATCAGAATGGTGCATGCTGGGAGAAAAAACGGGACAGAATCAGTAGTTCAGGACTGAGATGGCGCTATTTCGAAATCTCATACAAGGGCGCCAGTTCTCTCTGGCTTAAAAAAAAAAAATCCTTGAAGGGGCGGTAGACGAGTCCTCCCGACCACCCCTCCCCCCGCTCAATACGCCCACGTACTATAACTGCTGTTTATGCTGAATTTATCAATGATATCTGTTTAGCATGTTGAATGGTGATTCATCCATTATAGTGCTTAACATTCATCTTTCAAGGACGTAGATCTAAGAACATTCGTCCACTTTCGCTGTCAAAGAAGTGTCTGAAAGGTTGTTAATGAGACACTGGACAGGTGCACCTATCATAAGATCGTTTATTTCACTGATTAGAAATACATGACCTACAGCCAATCATTAAGCATGTGTGTTACAAAGAAAATGCATTAATTTTTCAAACGTACAGCAAAGTCCCTACGAAATATCAGATGTGTATGTCTCTAGAATGAGGCACATGCTCAGTAGGTAATGAAAAAGTGATTTTTATAGTTTTCTTAAAAGTTTGTTTTCTTTTGGTTTGATTTTGTAATCAAACATGTGTTTCCAAAAAGGATATGACCCTTATCTTTTATTCTCTAGGCTGTAAAACATGTGTAACAAAGTTGAAATGATCTGAAAATAACTGAAACATATTAAAATGATAGTTTTCTTGTTTTCCTGCATGGGCAACACTCTGCTCATTGCTCTCTGAACAGGAGAGCCCCTTAATCATCATTTCGAAATCATACTACATACATAGCAAAGAGAGAAGACATGCGGGAAGAAAAGGTATGGGGGCGTCCCCCTTCTGATTATGGTTGATGAGCCATGTACTCACCACAACCGACCTCGTCTTGTCCTGAGAGACATTTATAACTGCCATCACATGTGTGGGATTCGCTGTAACACTCTTGAACGTATTTACAGGGTTTATCCTCACCGGAGCATTCAAAGATGGCATCTGTAATAAACGTTTCAAATTCGAATTCATCCAAGCTCGAAATGTGCTATAGTTATAAATTACATGTCTTTTGTAACAATAAAAGAAAATCATGATCATATTGAAAATCAATCTCAGTGAGATTGCCATAACTTGTCAAGCTTTTTAAGCACCTTTGATCATGTTAATAGTCAACGCTTGAAACAAGCAGATCTAATAAGCCAGTCCCTAGATACAATCTGAGCATGAGCGCAGATAAAGGTCATTATGGACAAAAAACTTAAAGGCATCGGTTAACATTGTTATGATTTTAAAAAAAATCTAATCTTGTTTTGTTACTTCAAAATGGGATAAACATAAGGGTTATAGTGTAAGAATACCAGTCTGAAAGTTTCAAAGTATAATATCCACAGGAAGTATTTTTAAATATCAAAAATGTGAACCAATGTTTGAAAAATATACGAGGGTCGGTTGCACAGAATAGACATAAGGAGTGCGCATGCGCGTATGACTCACCTTACCGTACTGTGTGTATTGGCATATCACGCGGCGGGAGGCACATAACGGCATTTTCAAATTCAAGTAAAGCAGTCCTCTTAGTGATTGTCTCGTGATACGAAGGATAATGAAATTGCCGTTTGCGTCTAACTTACACTTTTTCATTCCAAATTATGGTTGGTTTCAGGGTTTTTGAGTACAAATACAAGTACTCATACACATGTTTCATCTTAGTTTGAGCATTTTTTAAATCAGCTACTCACAAAGTTAGCCAATGCCTTTAAACCTACGTAGTGACATGACCGACACGAATACTTAATATGTGGTAATAATCATGCACTCATGGTGCATTCCATGATATCCAGGTGGAAGTATTCTTTGGAAAAAAAGGAAATAAAAGCTATTCACATGGCACCCCTGTCTCTTTTGGAGTGACTATTCTATAAGTGCACAAAAGGGACCTCTCTATGTTTAAAGGCCCTGTCCCATACGACCGTTTGACGATTCCGTCTGAGAAACGACCGCGTACGTTTATTGGACTTTTTGAATTCGTTCTTCAGCTGGTTTACAGTAGCCCAGACTCTTTCCCTTTTTTTTTTTTTTCATTTCTTTTTCCCCCCTATTGCTAACCTTGTTCATCGCGCCGCACTCTCCACACAGCGCTGTACTCCACTAATCGCGCGATCCCCGAAAATCCACCTCTCGAAAAAAAAAGCAGGAAAAGAAAGCGACTGTCGCTGTTATGAACGTTGATGGTGTATTCTTAGCAGATCGAATGCACGATACGGAAACAGTCCAGGCAGTGGACTAGTTTACAGACGTATCTAGACGTTGGCAGACGGCGCTAGTTCATGGCCACAATTTTTTGAATTTGCCTCCGTCTGACACCGTCTAACATAAATATTTAGACGGAGGCAGACAGAATCGTTAAACGGTAGTATGAAACAGGGCCTTAAGATAGCTGAGGATATTTCAGGTCATTTGGGACATGAGGTCATATGAACTGACTGATTAATTCCATCTTGAGATATTTTACTAACATGATAATGTCATAAGAAATGAATGAACAAACGAAATGCCTCTTACAATATTTCTATGTTATTTTCACCTCATTATGCATGATGTAATATAACTAACACTATACTTTGATTTAAATCCAAAACATTATATCATACCTTTTCGACAAATTTGAATTATAATTCTATACAGTATCTTGACAAACTATGTCACACATAATTATGTCTACATAATATGTAGACATTTTACATGCATTCCTGTGTGAATTATACTACATACCATTGTATCAAACTGATCAATAGTTGAATCATTCCTTGAATGTGCGATCTTTTGTTATTAGATTCAACGCTCGGTGCGTACATACATCGTAATAAAAGAACATACCATTGTCATGTATAGCCGTAACTTTTGCATGGAAACCCGATTCGCCCGTGGAGCTGTCGCTGAAAAGTTGTACCCACAATGCACTGCTCGAGGACGTGATGACAGGTGGAAGAGCATATCCGGTGAAGGAAGCGATGTATTCAACCTCCGTTTCGTTTGAACTACCTATTCTGACACTATCGTACCCTTTGAAAAGTAAACATAGTGTAGTAGAACAGGATTACTTGTTTTGTCAGTCACGTGAAACCTAAACCTTATCATGAAATAAGTTTACATCTATATTCAGAAACAATATCATTCTTTTAATACTATTAAAGAATTAATGTTATTGTTTACGAATTTAGATGTAAATTTCTTTAGAATTTAGATGTAATTTGGATGTAAACTTCTATAGAATTTGGATGTAAACAATAACATTCTTTAATAGTATTAAAGAATGTTATTGTTTCTGGATTTAGATGTACACTTCTTTCATGAAATAGTTCTTGGGTTATTACAGGACTCTTACACAAAATTAATAGAAAATATGAAAAAGCAAAAACAAAAAACAAACCGCTGTCCAATATGTAAGAGAGAGAGAGAGAGAGAGGAGAGAGGGGAGAGGGTGTGAGAGAGAGAGAAGAGAGTGAGAGAGGGAGCCTGAGAGAGAGAGAGAGAGAGAGAGAGAGAGAGAGAGAGAGAGAGAGAGAGAGAGAATGATTTGCATGATTTAAGATGATCTATTAAGAATGTCACTCTTATAATTTTCAAAAGGCCCCTCAATATACAAACCAAGCATGAATACTCACTATATTCGGTTCGAAAGTCTATGAATTCTATCTGGACCCGATAGTTTTCCGGAGCGACAATCATCCAATACGCTCTGCTCATATCAGGGTAGTGTGCCGGATAACCGGGTGAAGTTAATTCGGTTGTTTCTTCCGACTTGAGGTAGACTGTAAGAATATTAGAGCGATTTTTTATAAAAACAACTAAAATGATTCCCATTTTGAAAAAAAAATAATAATCTTGGCGAAATACACTCGGAAAACTCCATTATTCGAATCATATTTCAAAGCTTGTTTGCCTTTTTGCCAGCTTATTTCATTAAAAAGAAATGAATAGTAACGTTTAAAAATGTGATCACAACAAGTGGTACAACATTATTAAATTATATGGAGAAAATCCCTTATAGCTTAACATGGAAGCAACTTCTGGATTTGTCTTTGAGAGTATACCTTCTAAGAAAACTACGCAATTGCATCTTACTGTTCAGTTCAAAATGCAAAACAATTAATGTTTCATGATCAAAGTCGACTATAGATTATATTCCTTGAAAAATGAGAGCGCTAATAATAGTAAATGTCCATAATGCAATTAACTAGTGTAAGAATTAATGGTTTCATTACGGAGAACACTACATTTGTGTCGTCTGTATGTGTGAAGGTGCGTTGACAATCTTTAGATAAAGAACTGTATTTGTTTCTTTTTGTTGTTTCTTTAATTTGTGTTTTGCAGGCCATCTTATGAAATAAGCATGTTTCTTCATACACAACGAGGGGAAAACAGTTCTTTTCAATTTTCTAACCGAACGAGATATTGCACCAGAAACATGAGAAAGCGCTAGAATTCTTAAAATAAACCAGTTGTCTTCATCAGGTTCATAATGCAATTGATAGTTTTTGCTTAGAGCTTGGCCTTCAATGACACTCAGGTAATGATGGACTTCAAAATGTACTATTGCTCACAGTGTAGGTGATATTCTTGTCAGGATATCTGAGCGACTGGGTGATCAATGCATGTGCACATATATCCGGACAAAAACATTACACTATTGATAAGTGTAATGTAGCATGACTCTAGAATCAGGGGTCAAAAGGGAAAAGGAAAATATGCTACTTCCACGTTAAAGTGAAATCCATATTACACCGGACAATGGTGGGTCTAGTCTAGTTTCCTTCGCTCCTTTCCTTACATATTGACTATTTGCCTGGGAATGAAAGTAAACTGAGTAGTTTTCTTCTTTATAAAACAAAAATCCGTATTTACTTGCTTCTCCGATCTGATTTGGACGCCCATTTTCTTCGCTTGCATTTGGTTTTCTCCTGGTTCCTGAAAAGAGAATAGATGTTTCAGAAAAAAATTTCCGTCAGGAGAAAGAAAAAAAACCTCATAAAATGAGAAACTTTAAACCGGTTGTTGCACTCCCGAAGATTCGGATTTCAGAATTCATAAAAAAATTGAGATTCATTATGATAAAAGTAGAGAGAAAGGACATCTAGAGCAGCCAACACCATAGGTCATGTCATTAATTCATGGGAGGAAATCCAGGTGTGTGCGTGTGGGGGGGGGGGGGGGTGGGTACAGTTGAGAAACCTTTTTTCTCGCTTATTTCTCACATAATTTAGGGGCAAAGAAGGGTACCCTTCACATTTCGTAACAGATATCGACCAATGCTGATCTTTTGGGCTTAAAAGAGAAATTTGGAGTAAAATGACATCAACGAAAAGCCAACGACCGTTCCTTTTTCTTTTCTTTTTCATCTTTTTTTTTTTTTTTGGGGGGGGGGGGGGGGGCTTGCTTGCTTATTTAATTTTTTTTTTAGTAAAAAGACATATCATTTGTCCTCATCAGGTTCCCACGCAGACAGCGTTGTATTCACTCTAAATACATATTCTTACCGAATATAACACCTATCACTATTGCAAAGATGATGACGACTATGAAGATAATGGCTCGGGAGACTTTGCACTTCTTTGATTGGCATCTCTTTCCATCATCTCCACCACCTTTCGTCTCTTCCACGAACTGCATCTTCTCCCCGGGACTTATCCAACAACGAGAGATAAGGAGACAGATATAGTGGGTAAGTGAATTAGGAATATGAGAGAGAGAGGGAGAGAGAGAGAGAGAGAGAGAGAGAGAGAGAGAGAGAGAGAGAGAGAGAGAGAGAGAGAGAGAAAGAGAGAGGAAAAAAGAAAACCTAAATTGCATGTACAAAGGTGTTAGGTGGGAGAGTTGCTGCAATATGAACCGCATTTTTTATTATTGAATTGAATATAGGTTTATTAATATCGTGAACATGGCATCCCCTCAGCTGAAATGAGTTCAGTTTGCAACAACGGTTTCCAGATTCCAGTTAAGACAATACAACAAAACAACAAACACAAACACAAATAGCCTCCTTCTCCGCAAAAGGCATGCATGAATCACGTTAACACAGTTATATAACAATTAAGACTGCAAAGAAAAGAACGATGAAAGTTAATAATTAAGGGTGATTGTGAACGTGATAAAGAAATAAAAATCATCAGGATGGGGAAGGCGGGGGGGGGGGGTAACCTGAGTCATCCTGCATTTAAAATTATGGGGGAGAATATACGAAATGTTTTTGACTTTATCGTATTGCCTGGTTAAAGCGTCCTAAAATGTCATACCATCATGACCATATTCACTGTAAAAAATATTGGGTAAATTTTAATCAGCACGAGGGTAATTTGTCCAACCAACTTTGGGCAATATTTTTACCCAGTGCGGGTAGCATATTGTCCAGTTAAGGTAAAATAAAGCAGTGAGTACTTTAGAATGGGTAAAATTTCCATCAGACTGGATAAAAAGAAATGCCAAAAGAAATGTATGAAGTTGGTTGGACACATAATTACCCTCATGGTACATTTTTACCAATATTTTTTTTTTTACAGTGTTGGAGGCTTTGGAATAGCGTGCCAAGTTCCTATAGAATTAACGAATTCCCTGGCAAAATATCGCCATATAAAATGTATACTAGTATTTTGAGCAAAAATCTTACCTTTCAACATCCTCCCCGTCTGTCATAACGTGAAAAATCAGCTGCTATTGAAAAACAGACTCTGGTATCTACCGTCGAATAACCTCTAACCCGACACCTCAACCCGAGGGCAGAAGACTGTCAACCCCAATCACTACCCAACAATCAAATCTTATCTTCTAAACAGTAGACAGTATATCCCACACTTAATAGTGCATCGATGACAAAATGTCCGAACCGCGAAGAAGATGTCAAGATGTCAAGAAGCAAAGGACGATTTGGAGGTTTGAAGACCAGTCCGGCAACGATAGTGACATTGAGCAGTGTTGAGTGGACTATCAAATTCAAACCCGATACAACGATACCTCTTCGATTATCCGGCAGCAAGAACAGGAATGAAATATCCTTTATCTCTATGTATACGTGTATTTGATTTACGTGTGGCTCCTTATATGGAATATGGACTGGTTTAACCATACATTTGACCGTGACTGAACAGAAAAGAAAATCGAAATATCCGCCTTATGTCGCGACTATCATGAAAAGGGTCAGCCTTTTATAAACTGATCATGCTGATGAACTTTCCTGAAATTGAATAGATAAAAGAAGGTCAAGCTAAAGGTAATCGAATACCTGTATACAATGCTATTCTCTATAAAGATTTTGGTATGAATAAAAGAACTAATAAAGGAACTCATTACCGGAGATTGGGCTGTACCGTATGTCCCTTGGATTGAGATTTGGAATCAATTCCAAAAATTTTATCAACTTATTTAGAACTATTAAACCCCATTCTGAATTTCGATAAGACTTAGCTCACACAATCATTTCTCTTCCCTTTATGGCCGCAATAAGCAAGATGGGGTGTGATAAAGAGAAATCAAGAAATAGAGGAGAGAGAGAGAGAGAGAGAGAGAGAGATATAGAGAGGGGGGGGGTGGGGAGCGACAGGCAGACACTCGACGTGCACTTAATCAATAGAATTATATCATCAGTGTATAGCGCCATCATTGACATGATTGAGGGAGCCCTTTTGTGATCTTGTCGAGGAGAATCTTCGAGCATCATCTTATAAGTGCATTATGATATCAATAGAGCTTCGAGGAAGACTGCCTTGAAGACCATTCCAACATGCTGATCTTTTAGTGAATATCCTACTAACATTCGGATCAGCAAAAGTTCGAACACAATTACGTCAGTGATTTAATCTCCACATTTCTCTTCCCTTCTAGTTCTCTTCTTCAGGGTCTGTGGTCTACACTGTAGAAAAATTCCCCCCCCCGGGGGGGGGGGGGCACTGTCACAATAAAGTGGACACCATGCTCGTACATGGACTTTCAAAATTGACCCTAAAAAGTAATCATCCTTCGATCTTAGAATACCCTGAACAAGTACTTTGTCACGTTTTCCCCACCGTAAACAAGTATTTTCAAATCAAGTCTCAAAAGATTATAACCGTTTAAAGTAAGTCTTCTGTAAAAGTATACCCCTTTTCCTGATTTTTGCAATTTTGATACCCTCTACATTGTACGCGCGGACATTGCCCGTCCGTGAAAAACAACCCTTTTTACGCGTTTTTGTGTACGAGCATGGTGTCCACCTTGTAATGGCAGTGCCCCCCCCCCCCGGAGAAAAATTACTGTAGAATTTACAGTGAATCGCTGGAAACTCTGCTGCCAGTAATTTTATTGCATTTAAAAAAAAATTCTACTGTTTGTTCTATGGCAAAACTGTAAACAGCAATAAAAAGAGTACCTAACTGTTAATGATACGGTGTTTTACTGTATCATTAATTTTACAGAATTTACAGTGTTGGGTATAAGATTCCTGCGTGATGGCACAATTTCGCTAGATAGTATGAATTTCGTGGTTTCTAACTGAACTCAAAAGCAACTTGTATTTTGCAAATGCGATATAATTATAATGATCAGACCTCTACACTTCATTTACAGTCTGGCGAATTTGCGTGATGTTCTTTTTATTTATCAAAAGAGGGTCCGTGATTGAAATTCTTTGTTGAGAATTTTCTTTTATTGGTAAACGCGTTGGAAGCTTTAAAATGAATTAAATAACAACAATTATTCTCTGAGAATAATGAAGAAAAAAAACAAACAACCAATACATAATCATAAATTGTTATGGAAATATACGTCTTTGCAGCAGAAGAAAACAAGGAGGAATGAGGACTATGGAAATGAGATTTACTGCCCTATATGTCACTGTTTTTAATTGATTTTTAACTGCTACCGTTTAATTTTGTTTACATTCTGCTCGTCTTAACAGTCTGTCATATTAAGCCACTGCTTGGTTAACAATACATTTTATAACGATTATTCAGGAATGTTAATTGATCCTTCAAGTTTTCCTCAATCGCAGTTTCATTTCCCTTATTCAAATTCCACTTTAAAATCAAAACAGTTGGTTGAAAATCAGGAAGAATCATTGTACACCCTGCTAACACTTTAGTGCTCGTAATCTGATCTCTGTTTTTTCTTTCATTTCCTTAGCGCTTTTGGCAATGGATACTGGTAATTACTGTTTTGTGATTATCTTCGTCAAAGCGACTTATGATGAACTGGAGGGTTAGCTAGCCTATAGTTATCTCTGCTGCAAACATGAAAAATGTAGGTTATTTTTCCTCGATTGTGTTAAAGTAAGCCTTTGTCATTGATAGCAAAAGCTTTATGAATATATTCCTTATATTCATCAAAAGCAGTTTGCTTCATCTTTTGAATAATCAGTCAACCCCCACCTAACCAACCAAACAAAAGCAAAAAAAAAAAACCCAAAAAACAAAACAAAAAAAAAAAAAACCCGCAAAGCAGCAACAAAACCCCCAACAGTTTCCGTGTAATAATCACATGAGGAAGCACCATTGATTTTCTTCTTGTTTCTACTTCATTGTGGGGGTATTTTCTGTATTTTGGTTTCACTACTAAAGAAATCATGACTAGGCCAGCCCCTAGATATCCTTTTTCATTCAGTGCATAGTTTTCCTTTCCGATGACTAAAAGTAAAATTATTTCACCACAGTTTCTAAATAATAATAATAAAAAAATAATATAGCGATAAGTATCTCAAGTTGTAATAATACTGTTACCCCTTTAATAGCACTTTTCTTCTATTGCCATTCCTTATTGGAGCAGTATAGGCAATGACAATAATAACATTTCCAGGGGAGCGTTTCATGAAGAGTTTTGTCGGTGAAAATCACCGGCAAATGTTATAAGCTACTGAAAATCCTCGCATCTGATTGGCTGAAAGCAAATTAGTCAGTGAAAATCACCGACAAAACTCTTCATGAAACGCTCCCCAGGTGTATAGTATCAAAGAAAGCGCTCTCTACGACATCCTGGGGAGCGTTTCACGAAGAGTTTTGTCGGTGAAAATCACCGACAAATGTTATAAGCTACTGAAAATCCTCACATCTGATTGACTGAAAGCAAATTAGTCAGTGAAAATCACCGACAAAACTCTTCATGAAACGCTCCCCAGGTCATTCGATGTATCATGTTACATTATAAGAGATTACCGCAACTGTTCACGGTCTTAAATTTCCACTCTTTTGTTAAAAACATGCACACGTTGGTAACAATATACCTATAGCGCGTTGATTTATTTCATGTACGATAAAAGAGCAATGTAGATAAATTGCCTTGCTTAAAGTGATTACACAATGGTAAAAAATATTTTGATATATGATCAAGAATGGAATTCTAAGAAGAATAACATTAAAAATTTGATGATTTTCAATCGAAATCAATGCATTATGGCTAATTTTCTCATAAAAAGTCAAGAGTTGACCAAAAAATTTGAGTATGAGGTATGACGTCAAAGTGGGTACCCAGCTTCGCGCATTGCAGTTGTGCTGCGCGCTAGACTGTACAATATGTATTATACCTTGCGCGCATTTTGCTAGAATTGCGCGACATGATACCCATTTTGACGTCATTTTGACGTCAAAGTGGGTACCAAGTTGAAACTGGGTCACAGCTGAGGGGTCAAAAATATCCAGAAATCTTACCACATTTGGGGGTTTCCTTGGCAACACGACTTTTAAAAAAACTTTAGGCAGATGTTTTTCTGCTGATAAAATCATGCTCTTTTAAATGAACTAACATTGTTTCAGCATTGGGTACCCCCTTTAAGGGCATAAGTACCGTGCTGGGGATCGAACCCCCGATTCTCGCGTCTCCAGGCAAGCGCCTTAAACCACTGGACATCTACACCTTCCCTCATGATGAGAAGAAATGATATCTATCAAAATCAGACATATCGGAACACTTTACTTTTAGTCATAAATGATTTGATTTGATTTGATTTTTATTTGATTTTGGGTTATGGGGGATGATTAAGGGAAAATACCACTATTTCACTTTATATCCATTATCAGTCAGCCTAAGTCATTTTGATTCAAATTTGGCCTTAAACATAAATGTCTAATTGTTATTGTGTAATTACTTTTATAAGATTTTTTTTTCTAGTTGCGTAATTATACGCGAACAAATTATTAGAAGAAATTCTGGAATTTCCCTACACCCAGCTTCTACGTAGGCATTTGCCATGAAATAACTGTCAAGAAGGAAATGAACGATAGCAAGATAATTCTGCGAAACAAAAACTCAATTTCCCCATCTCCCCATTACAGCTAATAGTTTTGCTCATTTATCATTCGAGGTCATCTGTGAAGTATACCACTCAAACTTAGATTGATCAAGTTTTTACATCCGCTCTCGATTAGCAGAAAGCTGTTAGTTGACACGCACTCTCTTTTCTGTAATCAATCACGAATAACCTTGAAATCCCTTTTCTTTCTTTATGTAAACAAAGTTTATGAAATATCACATATTATGGCGAGGAATATCAAAGTGTTTTTCATAATTACATCAGAAGATAGTTCCACATAAATATAAGGAACACTGTCTCTGTAAAACTACAATTGAGACGATTTGTCTTGGTACCCTATAGACCAATTTCACCTCCGGTTTATGTATTTGGCCCTTTATCGGCGACACCATTGCTGCGGTGGGCAAGCGCGCTGACCGCGATTGGCTCTGTGTACAAAATGAATGTAAGATATGAGATATGCCCCGATATTGTTCCATTTACTTTATTCTAGATCAATAAAATAAAGCATGGATACATGGGTAGATGAGGTAAGACAATGGCCATATCTGACAGATGAAGGTATGATGTATTTTTGTACTTTCGATGGTTTTTCAACTTAATTTTGTCAGTAAAAGTTCGATTGCAGCATACATGGTATAGACCAATTTCACCTCCGGTTTATGTATTTGGCCCTCTATCGGCGACGCCATTGCTGCGGTGGGCAAGCACGCTGACCGCGATTGGCTCTGTGTACAAAATGAATGTAAGATATGAAATATGCCCCGATATTGTTCCATTTACTTTATTCTAGATCAATAAAATAAAGCATGGATACATGGGTAGATGAGGTAAGACAATGGTCATATCTGACGGATGAAGGTATGATGTATTTTTGTACTTTCGATGGTTTTTCAACTTAGTTTTGTCAGTAAAAGTTCGATTGCAGCATAGAAGCCGTAGTAAACGGGAGCCCTAAATCTTACCCTGTTTACAAAGTCATGTTTTCACTCATTAAATTTTTACGCCAAAGTACATAATGATAATGTTTCTTGACTTCAAAGTCCTTTCTGTTGATGTTTTTACCCACTGGCGACGAATTCCTTCACATTGCTTACGGAAACCTGTGTAGGGAGTATGGCTTCTCACACAAACAGGCTTCATGAGTCAAAAGCGAGTGAATTTCGCACTCAGTTAGCTTCCAATTTTTAAACTTTCTCTAATTCCTGTGGCATTTGAGCACCACACAGCTGCGACCTGAACTTCCCTGATAATTCTCATTGCAAATATTAAAATAAATCTGCATATACTGGTCAAAATAGACAAAAAATCGAACGAATGTACATAACGCGCTATTGACTTGTGTACTATAAAAGTTGGAGCGCCCACCGCAGTATGTCGAACTGTGTCGAACAGTCTGCTGCCCTCTTGCGTTGTGAAATTGGTCTATAGAAACCGTAGTAAACGGGAGCTCTCAATCTTACCCTGTTTACAAAGTCATGTTTTCACTCATTAAATTTTACGCCAAAATACATGATGATAATGTTTCTTGACTTCAAAGTCCTTCTGTTGATGTTTTTACCCACTGGCGACGAATTCCTTCACATTGCTTACGGAAACCTGTGTAGGGAGTACGGCTTCTCACACAAACAGGCTTCACGAGTCAAAAGCGAGTGAATTTCGCACTCAGTTTGCTTCCAATTTTTAAACTTTCTCCAATTATTGTGGCATTTCAGCACCGCACAGCTGCTACCTGAACTCCCCTGATAATTTCTCATTGCAAATAATAAAAGAAATCTGCATATATTGGTCAAAATAGACACAAAATTGAACGAATGTACATAACGCGCTATCGACTTGTGTACTATAAAAGTTGGAACGCCCACCGCAGTATGTCGAACTGTGTCGAACAGTCTGCTGCCCTGTTGCGTTGTGGGATTGGTCTTATATGGAGTGTATTTCACATAATGTGGCATCATCATCATCATCATCTTCAATGGTAATGTTATTGTGATGATGATCTAGTCCTGCTAATTGAATGTGTATGCTACGTTTTCTTTTTCATTGTGTGGATTATTTTGTTAATGTTGATATGATCATAAAAACACAGCAAACATCATGTCACGTAATGATATGAGGAAGTGTTAGTAACTGAAGTTAAATGTAAGTGGAATTAATCTTGATAATGTTATTTGAAAGAGGAAGATGATGCAACTACACAGAAAGTTGTTTAGATTTTGATTTCGATTAATTGCATGGGATAATGATTTATTTAAAAAATATGTCATGGGTAGGCAAAATAAACTAAGTATTTGATTATCTTATAATGATATTCCGAAACTTCAAGGAAGAAACAATCAGTCACGCAAGCGAGCTTATTAATTGTTTTCGATTACTTCATGGAATATCAACTGTATTTTGATTGGTTCCTTGGAATGACGACGCCTTAATTCCAATGATATTTCCCGATTGTTGATAGGCCACTCCCCTATTTCCGTTCAAGCACGTGCCAGAAAAACAACATACTTGACAAGAGTTCTTTAAACTGAAAGAAAGTGTCTTTATATATATATATATATATATATATTTATAGTAATGTCATTGTAGATAGATGTGTTGTTGTATATACATCAGGCGTGATATTTATCTTGATCAGCTACACCATGTTTCATATATACGAATAGATTGCAAAATCTGAATTAAAAAAAGGACTGTCAACGATCTGGACTTACTGTCAAGAGAAAATTTTGCTCGCATGAACAACATTGATCTCTTCTTTTACTTCTGCAAGTCATGCCCTGATTTTCTGTCAGTTAATTGGATGAGCTATCTATTTTAACAGTAGAGGTGACGATTCGAGTCAATCATTTGTCTCTCATTGCTATAGCTGAATTAAAAAGGACGATAATATGCTACCAGGACTACAGGACATCATTCTGTACCTCTGTCTTGCATGTTTGCAAAATCATTTATCAAAGGCCACAATTAACATGATTAATGGGTTGCTTAGATGAACAGTCAACCAGACCCGTAGAATCTGGGAACAACCTACGAATCTCGTCCTCAAAGTGATTCCACTATGAAAATGCTTTAACCGCTCAACAACTGTTTGAAAAAATACAGCGATGTGCAGGGAATATTTTTGCTGGTAGAACTTTTTGGTCGATTGACTGTAACTGTGAGAGAAGAGTATAGTTGCCTCGCTGTCTCTTTTTGCATACTTACGACATCACATCATGGAAATGGTAAATGATATGGATTTAAGTAACAATACGAACGTGACAATGATGACAACTACGGAGGACTACCGTCACGGCCATAACCCATATTCAAAACCTGCTGTCATCATCATCTCCATCATCGTTTCCGCCATCATCACAGCCACCGTCATCGGAAACATCTTCGTAATCCTGGCTTACTGTCGAGATAAACGCATCAGAGAGAAAGTGGCTAATCTGTTAATTTTAAATCTCTCCATAACGGATTTGATCGTGGGTATCTTCAGCCTGATCTTCAACTTCTCAAGATTTATACACGGTTTCTGGCCCTATGGTGAGATCGTCTGTAAACTCTGGACCATCCTGGACTTCACCGTGTGCTGGATGTCCATCATCACCATCGTCTTGATCAGTTGGGATCGATACACTCTGGTCAGCATGGGTATAAAGTATAAGACTTACCAGACCAAGAAACGTGTGGGGCTCATCCTCATCTCCTGCTGGACAATCGTAATCATTTACTGGTCCTTGATCGCGTTCTTATGGGGTCCTGTGAGGGGAATGAAAGCCATTCACTATGAGGAAACTTGCAGAATGGAATTCAACTACACTCGTTTGGCACCACTTTTCATCAACCTGATTCCATTTTCTGTCTTACTTTCCATAGCAGTCGCAATGAATGTATCCGTCTACGTAAACATCCATCGAAGATCGAAAGGTAAAAGTGTCATCCAACCATACAGTAACCAGAAACCTGCAATCCAATCCATTGAGCAAGTTACCACTGAATCATCATGTCGCTACACACCTTCCGAAGGATCGGCATGTCTTGAATCAGCCGAAGAGGTGAACCCTCCAAACACCAAAAGTGCCATCGCAGACATGGCAGAACCTGTCAGAGCTCGACCTGAAAGGAAGCTACCCGACTACAGTGAGATAGCCAGGAAAATGAAGAAAGAGAAAGCGACGCTGGCCAGGCATCGGAAGGCAGCCATCGTTTTGAGCATCCTCACTGGAAGTTTCATTTCATTCTGGTTACCCTACAAGATCATGACAGTGGTCTTCTCCATCTGTAGAACGGAATGCGTCTCCGATGCCGTCTGGGAGTTCACCGAGGTCTTAGCGTGGTGCAACTCCACCATCAATCCCATCATTTATGCAGCTTTCAATATCCACTTTCGCCAGAACTTTCGCTATTTTCTGCAGCTTGATCGGTGGACGTGTGACCCAAGACATTGCAAAATCACATGTAAATAGTGTTCCAAACACTGAACTCAAACTCCTTGTATAAATATCCTATGTTAATTTTGGTAGAATGAAATAAGATAATACTTACGATTATCCACAACTGAAAGCTTCTGGTAACACCTTAAGCTAATTTTCGTGAAAAGGGTTAATCTGTATATATCAGTATCATTTCAATTACATACAATCATTCCGACGGAAGCCTTCAGAAAACATTTATTTCAAATTTTTAACCTGAATTACATTTTTCAAAATCTACCAGAAGCCATAGAGAACATAAACTTTAAATTTTTTGAAGATGAGTCTAATCTTCTTGTCAAAAAATAAACTCTATTTCTCTTTAAATAGTTCAAAAATGTTTTCATTTTTGGCAAAGCCTCATAACTATAAGTAGAGAAAATTATTTTCTAAAAAATATGTAAATTCACCTTACCGTGATAATATTCGCATTCTGTCTGGAGCAGAGCACCCCCATAGATTTTTTTCTAAACCATCTAGATCCACCCTTTTAAGGATGGTTAATTACCGTCCAGTCATTAATAAGAATTTATGAGCAATTACTATATGCACAAGGAATTAAAAAGCAATTAATCTATTCACAAGGAATTAATCGGCAATTAACTTATGAACAAAGATGCACTTTGAAAATGTTTACAGGCGGTTATGTGCGGCTGCCTGTCATACTCAAATGGAATCGATACCCCTTGGTTACCAAATACTAGCCACTGATGACTTCAAGTCAACTCTCTGACTTAAAGAATGACTCTAGGCAATAACTGTTGAATAACTGAACAGGCAGCCATACATCACGGCCTGGACAGTGCATTTGCTCGTTAAATTTTCAAAGATCCGTTGTCGACTTGACGTCTGCCGACTTGAGGTGGGCAGACCTCATGTCGACTGTCATGTCGGTATTTCAATTGCTGTATTTGTGTGCGCGCGTGTATATATATATACCCATATATATATATATATATATATATATATATATATATATATATATATACATATTTGTGTGCGGCAGGTCATTGTTCGAAACTCATCTGCCACCGACAAAGGAATTAATTAGTGAGAGTTGGAGATTTGTCAGTCTGTCGGTTAAGCGAATTTGGAGTCACCGAAACCACTGGCCCGTCTCCGCGGTCATAGCCAAAGGTTCGATTCCCGGCGGAGACATTTTTTCAACCTTATGCAAAAATTTCCAAAATGGTAGGACAGCTCTGGGGAACTTTGATTCATACTACGCTATTATTCTCTCAATTGTCTCACACACACACACACACACACACACACACACATATATATATATATATATATATATATATATATATATACTTATATATATATTGAAAGAAATTTGACAAATGCAAACAACTTTGGCAACTCCCTTGTTCTGTTATTCTGACTTACGCATGTATCCAGGCTTTTAGATGAGATTCAACTGCGGCATGCGGCTTCTCATTGTTCATTAACTCATCTGCAGCAAAATAAAGGATCAAAAAGGGTTGGAAATCTGTCTGTCGGTCAATTGGATTCAGTCACGCCTAACTGCTGGCCCGCCTCTGTGGTCTAGTGGTATGGCATTGGCGTTCTAAGCCAGTGACCCGGGTTTGATTCCAGGCGGAGGCATTTTTTCAAGCCTTGATTCAAAATGGACGACAGCTCTGGGGAACATTGCTAATTATACGTACAAATTTCGCATTCCGGCGGCCAATAGCTGCTATGAAGTTTTTTGAAATAAACCATTTCAAATCAAATCCTTTCTTATGTATCAATTTCCAAGAGAATAGCCGCAACTGTTGCACATGTTATTCTGTTCCCGATATACATATTTATATGATAGCAAGTACACACTCAAAACACTGGTAAAAAATATAAGGTTGGTTAATATATGAACCGACCAACTGTTGGTTAAAAAAGAATTGCGTGTAAAACGAATGGAGATTTCTCTTAACCAACAGTTGGTCGGTTCATATATTCACCAACCTATTTTTTTTTACCAGTGTTTTGAGAGTGTAGATTACTTAAAGTCATGTCTTCTAGTCAGGTAATCTTTTTTTTTAAAGATTATTTCAATGTAGAAGGAAACAATAATATTGCAATAATTAACGTTTTCCATCAAAAATAAAAAGTGTCAATACTGTAATTTCATATGCTTTTATCAGGGTCCTTTTTGATATCGCTCTGGCAGTCTGGGAATAAAAAATGAATATATTATCTTAAAATAATGTCAAAGATGAAACAAATAGAAATAAAGACAGAGAGAGAGAGAAAGAGACACTTGCAATGGAAAAGAAAGAAAAAAATATATTCCCGGAAATGAAAAAAAAAATGTAATCAGCAAGGAAGAAAGTCTTTTCTGAATTGAATCAAAACTGAATCAATGTCAAAACATTTTCTATCAGTTTTACGTTATAAAAAACCACGTTTTTTGTTTGTGGTTTGTTATAGTTTCTTTATAGCTTTCTACAGCTGTATACAATAACTTTTTTTTACAGGAAAGGAAACTCCCATTAACATGATGACTGAAGATTGAATGGATGTAATGGTTAGAGTTTGTTTTGGTACCAGTTTCGATTGCCAAGCATATAGGACCAAAAGTCGGTGTATGAAGAGTTCCGAGGTTCAAGTAACCATATCGGATGACAATACTTCCCCCCCTCCGAATATGAAACTTCACTGCAAAGAGGGAGGCAGACATGATAAAGGCTGAACTGAAAAGAGAGGTACGGGATCAGGATTTTAGAAGAAAAAGGAAGAGAGAGAGAGAGAGAGAGAGAGAGAGAGAGAGGCACATACACACACCCATACTAGAATATGGTTGGGTACAGCATGCACCAATGCAAGGTGATAAAACTCACCTCTACTACTACTACTACTACTACTACTACTACTACTACTACTACTACAACTACAAAGCAGGCGAAGAAGAAGAAAAAGAAGAATAAGAAGAAAAAGAAGAAGTATAAGAAAGAAAGAAAGAAAGAAAGAAAGAAAGGAAGAAAAAGAAGGAGACGAAAAAGGATAACAATTATTATTCATTATTAGAAGAAGGAAAAGAAGAAGAAGAAGAAGAAGATGATGATGATGAAGAAGAAGAAGAAGAAAAACAAGAAGAAGAAGAAGAAAGAAAGAAAGAAAAAGGAGGAGACGGAAAAGAGTAACAATTATTATCCATTATTAATGAAAAATAACACGCTGTCCTATTAGCACTGATTCTTTTGTAGATATTATTTTTGTTCTATTTGCTGACAGCATTTTTCATGTACAAATACTTTCATATGAATTCAGAAGTCATGCTGATGGTAAAATAGTGGCTCGTTTTGTTTGCTTGGTATTTTGCAACTTTCGATTTGTCAACATCTGCCAGGGGAGGGATTTCCCGGACAAGTGACCAAAATCTTCTTACAAGCATCAATTTTTTGATAATAACCGCCGAATAGTGATATTGATGACAAATATTCTTACAAGCTAAGCAGGAGAGGAACTTAATTTGGGGGGAGGGCTCATTTATCTCCAGATTTTTAATGGAAGAAGGGGGCTGGTACGTGTCACATCATCAAACAGCCCCTCGAAATATTTCTGCGACAATCTCTCCTCTATCACTTCTCTCTCTCTCTCTCTCTCTATCTTTTTTATTCGTTCTCTCTCAGTCCATTTTTCTTTCCCGTAATTGTTTTTACAGAATACGTACGATAAAAAATGGTGGGTCAGGTTTCAAGCCTGAACCAATAAAACAGATTAGCGCCATCATGAGTTAAACTCAACCCAGACTCCAGTAGGATAAAATATCTCATTTTAACAAGCAGTCAGATCCTTTGATTCTTTTTAAAAACATGATAGCGAGTGTACTGATCATGAATGAACATGAGGATTTTTAGGTCATTCGGAATGAGAGGTGTATGTAAGGTTGTATTTTATAGACGAGTGGAAAAAAACAACAAGAACCCCTGAAATTTGCGAAAATTCAAACAGTAATTTCCTTCCCTTTAGATTTTTCATAAGTTGTGAAAGATGAAGGTGTTTGCATTGAAATATCAGCCTCTCCTCGCCCACAACAACTGAAAGCAGTAAAAGTAACGTTGCGCAATAGTATAATCACAATATTTTTTTTTTTGGGGGGTGAGGTGCATTCAGGGTCAACACTATTCGCTTAAGGTATGTTGATTGGCAAAATATCACAGAATAAGTGCAAAACAGCTTGATTCAAAAATTTCATCTATATCCCTTGATACTAATCTCACTCAGTCTCTCCACCTCTCTTTCCCTCTCCCACTCCTCTCTCTTTCATCTGATTTCCTACCGTGCCAGTAATTTTTCACTATGTAGGCTTATATGTAACGCTAAATACTTAATAATAATAATAATAATAATAAATAATAATAATAATAATAATAATAATAATAATAATAACAACAATAATAATAATGATAATGATAATAATTACGCCTGATATCAGACACATCTAGAATATCAGATTTACATGTACTGATCTTCTTGTTGCAATTTTCATACTGTGCATGTCAATTATCTTTTGAATGTTGTTTTTTAAACATGTTTTCTACGTGTAGTGTATTTCTTGTGTTACCGTGTGTTTCGTCATTGTAAATCAGGCACAATTCAGCCATTGGGCTGCGAAGTTTGATATTAAATAAAACCATTGCAATTCAACTCAATTCAATTCAACAATGATATGCACATAATTCGCAGGGAGCCATCGAGAATTAGAACTTTCCATGGAAATTACGAAGATTCAATATGTAATGTCAAGATCTAGCTAGACCAATCAGTACCAAAATAGGTCTTCCGGCGTCCTGTAACCCAACACCCATCTTATCCCACACTGAACGTGTCAAAATCCATACGTTGAATTTCTGTGAAATAAGAAATATTCTTCATAATCCGCAGACTGAGTGATCGAAAATTAGAACTTTCCATGGAAATTACGAAGATTCAATCTGCAATGTCAAGATCTAGACCCATCAATACCAACATTACGTCTTATTCCGGGATCCAGTAACTCCACACCCTTCTTATTCCACACTGAACGTGTCAAAAATCCATACGGCGAAGTTCGACGAAACAAGGAATATTCTTCATATGACAGGAACGGTCAGATAGATAGGCTCCTTTTACACACGAGTGTCGTGTATGATACACCCTAAATATAGGTCCACCACAGACCTCCATCTATCAAATGAAACACGAGATGATCATAAATCACCATCGCAAGCTACAGAATTGCAATTGTGTTTTTTGCTCTCTCGAACTCTAGTTTGTGACACTGGGAATCAGATGCACGGGGGAAGATGCTTCAAGGGCGTCACAAGAGGGGATGGGGGAGGCACCCAAATTTTTTTCTTGTAGATGGGAATCTTTGTCTTGTGTCGGCATACGTGTATTTTCATACATTCGTAGAAAAATTGAGTGTCTGGAGACTCTGGAAATGTTTTTTTTTAATGCCTGCTATACAATTCATTTATATATTCATTTCTTGGTGTATTAAATACCGCGGACTGTGCACAGACTTGACTGAAATTGACATTGAACAAAGCTGTAATAAGATACGTGAGCAATTCGATATCAACATGACAAAAACATAAGTGAATGTTCTAGAGCAAACAAAACGATAAATCTAAATCTAAAGTAATAGACATGATACTGTATTTTTTATTTTTGATATTTTGTTCTCCTATTCTGAATTTTAGTCTATTCGCAGATGACACTATTACTTTTTCTCACAAATATTTGTCTGCACTCATTCATTTACAACAAAGAACTAAAAAATGTTATCATCTGGTTACAATGTAATAAACTGTCATTGAATTTGGGAAAAAACAAAATGTATCACTTTTAAAACTAAATAAAAATACTGGTACTGATTTGCCAGATTTTGTTATGAATAATCATGATAATAGAAATATTACTCAAGTTTCAAACATTAGTTTCTTGGGTGTCAAAGTAAATGAATCCTGGAAACCACATATTGATGATTTATGCTCTCGTATTTGTAGAACTACAGGTGTCCTACGCAGACTAACATTAACCTAGATATGTTATGATTTCATTATATGATACATTAATATTATTTCATCTCATTTATTGCTGTATGGTAAGGGAGAACACTTTTAAAACACACTTTAATAGATGACGTGAATTTATTAAACATAGAACAAAAAATGTTGTCATCTGGTTACAATGTGATAAACTGTCATTGAATTTTGGAAAAAAACAAAATGTATTATGTTTAAAACTAAATAAAAGTACTGGTAATGATATCCCAGATGTTGTTATCGATTACAAGTTTCAAAAATTAGTTTTTTAGGTGTCAAAGAAAATGAATCTCTATCCTGGAAACCACATATTGATGATTTATGCCCTCGTATTTGTATAACTACCAGATGTCCTACGCAGACTAAAATTATGTTACCTAGATATGTTATGATTTCATTTTATGATACATTAATCTTATCTCATCTCATTTATCATGATTATTGCTGTATGGTATGGGAGAACACTTTTAAAAACACACTTGAATATAGACTATTTATAACTCGAAAGAAAGCAATAAGAACGATTAGTAACGCACCATTTAATTGTCATACGAACCATTTATTCTATAAATGCAAAATATTAAAAATTTCTGATTTAATTAATTTGTATACTTGTATTTCTACGTATCAATATAATTCAAATATCTTACCCGATATTTCTAGGGGACTTTTTAACACTTTTAATGATTTTTATCACTCTTATTTTACTCGTAAAAAATCATATTTTCACAAACATTTTCCCAAACAGCAGTTAGTCAAAATTCCTTATGTTGTAATGGAATCAAATTATGGAATGACTTACATGATGATGTTGAATTAAGTAAAACTCTCGATAGTTTTAAAAAGCTTTTGAAGAATAAAATGTTCATGCAGTACCAAAATATGACTTAACTCAGTATAATATTTTAACTCCTTCTGATGCTCTGTTAGATATACATAACTTTATAATACTTCTTATGTTTATTTTATTTGTTTGTTTGTTTGTTTTTTCTATCATAAACATTTAACTTTTTGAGATACAAGGTTTTGGCGTACCACAGACGAAATGTTTATGAGAGAAAAAAAGAAAAACAACAAGAAATATTCATGGCTTCCTTAGTATTACACCAAAAGAAAGCTGTCATGTTTCCTTTATCATTGTGGCCTTTTCTTTGCAAATGGGCATGGGAGGGGTTGAACTGGTATTATTACTTTTTTGTAGTAACATTGACAAAAATGCTTGTTTAATTGTAATTTAAATGGAGAAGGGAAGGGGAGGTTTGAACTGTTGAAGAACAGGTTAAAGAGATGGGTGGAGAGGGATTAGGGGACAAAGTGAAACAGTGAATGCAATGGGAAATAAGAGAAAAGAAAATAATTAGCGTTCTCTCTCTCTCTCTCTCTCTCTCTCTCTCTCTCTTCCCCCTCCTTTCAGCTGCATTAAACGGTAGATAATTGATACAACACCTGCTTCGGAGTTCCCTAAAGAAATTTGAAATGTTTGTATTGTTTGAATGATTTTGATGCCTTTATTAACAAACACCTAACACCTTCTTCTTATCATGTGGAAATATTTATGCCGGGATGTCATAGGCCTAATACCTCTTCGAAGTCTTTGAAGTCAGACTGAGAGATATAGATTTAGATTAACATGACTATCCATAACTATAGCATTTTAGAAATTACCATGTTAAGGCCTATACACCTCTGTGACCCTGAAATAAAAATTCCCATTCGTGCATCATTTCTCCTAAAACATTTGGCTGAACCAATATTCCTGCGGTCATATCGCTATTGGTTAGCTTCAATAGCTTGGATGTGGCTTTCAAATTACTGCGGGTTTTCCACATCTCCCAGAAAGTGTGAACGAGATGCGATGAAAAGCAGAACAGTTGTAATTATGACCATTCTTTGTTTTGTCCACAGCCTGCTAATTGCGGATATGCAACGCAGGAGGGGGCAAGGGTAGATATTTTGCCCTTTCCGGCAGACTTTGGGCAACGGGGAAAATGCAGTCACAATTTAAGGTAATCATTAATATTTTCCAACTCACTTAACAAAGACTAGATAGCTAAGAAACGCAGAAGACACTATACATTCCCATTCCCAGACAGCTGCACTCGAAAAATTGTTTTCTTGTAAACTGAATTCCTTTGCCCCTCCTCACACAAAAGTTTGCAGAGATATGCCATTGCATTGCACCCTTGATTTAAAGGTACGAGGAAGTTATGGTCATGGAAATGCAGTTTGACAGAAAGAGTTTACTTACGGTACTTTACGAAACAGTTTGTTTAGTTTAATTGAATGAATCTATTGCACTGATCATGACTATGTCAGCAACCTAAGTAAACAACATTTGCAAAAATTCCTCACTGCCAGACTTACGGTATTGATAAACATTTTCTAACCTTTACTCAGTTATCAGCCAATCTGGTGTACTATTAATAACCAGGGGAAATATCATTTCCCAATCCATACATCATATATTTTGTGTTTTTTTTTTTTTTTTTTTTGCGTTTTACTTGTGTTTTTGTTGTTGTTCGTATTTTCGCCTTTCTCCTGTCATAAATTATGAAATCAAAAATCTAATACCTGAGTCATACCAAAGAGACTCACCAGAGACCGATTATTATAGTCCGAACAACATTACACCAGGAACAGGAGTTGGAGTAGCGGTTACGTCCGAGGTCACATCTTTGTCTTCGCCTTTAAACTGATTCTGATTGGACCCATGCAGGCTCGAAGTTCGAACCTAGCTCACGTCTGTCGGATGGAGACGTTAAAAGATCGATCCCAGACGCAAATAACCATATTTGATTGATAAATATCTGCAAAAACCCAATTACGCACATTCACTGTCTTTGAAAGGGTTACACCATGGGTTACACCTTAGGATGCGCTCTTAGTATTGGTTGTTATGTCGATCTGTTAACTTTGAAGCTGCATGAAGGGGATGGGTGGCAAAGAGAGGGTGTAGTAGGCGTACAGACACAATATTTAGGCACGGATGTGGGGTATCTGAAAAACCAAAACAAACACAACAACAGCAACAAAAAAACCTACATCATTCTTAATGGCCAATAATTGCTCCATATGGAGTCGATCTGTCGTAGTGATGTGACTTAAGTAAAGGGTTTTATGTTTTCAGTTTTTTCACTCTTTTTCCGCGAACCCGAATTAGCAAACGATGTCAAACTGCATGATAAATGAGAAAAACACTTTAGGTAAATGCATTTCATTAACTCTTTGTCACCTTCATTAAGACTCCTTCGTAGATGATGGTACTCTCCGCATTGCAGAAACAATGCTGGCAAGCATCTGACAATACTTATTTTTCAGAAAGAACTGTTTTCTACGGAAAAGCACACGACAAAGAAGGTTGGATGGACTCTTTTCAAAATTAGATGCTTTTTACCACGCCCTGAGAATGCTCGAAATGTAATTGCTTTATTGTTGGAAACAAAAAACGGCGCCACTCAAGTGTATTGTTTCACAGATCGCAAGTTAATGAGGTTTAGAGGGCCTAATGCTTCCATAGTTTGAAGGAATATATCAAGGACTTTCTTTAATTTCTATAATAATCTTTTTAAAAGATTATGCGAATCTAACCTAAATGAAGTGTGGAGTATAAAGTAGGGGGCACCTAGCTGTCTGTGCTTGGCTAAGTTTCCACAGCTGCACACACACACACACACACACACACACACACACACACAAGATATCCAGAATATGCACACAAAGGGTGCACCATGTGAAATCAGTCAAAATTTATCATGCTTCATGCAAGCCATCGGTGTTTAATGGCTCTTCGGAACATGGATAAAAAATTAAATAGAAATTTGCACCGACTGGCAAAATACAAGTCATGAAAGGTATATATCGTAGTGCCCTGGTAATGCCTGCATTATGCAGCACCCTTGGCGTTAAAATTACCAAATATCATGAATGTAGGCCTGCGTGAGCTGGCAACTGTAGATTTTCCATAGTCATGAGGGAGGTTTTAAGTTTTACCCAGGCGACCCAACCCCCCTTTTCATTGTCTGGCTATGTGTGAACCCGAATCTAAGAAATCTGATGGAAGAATACTCCTGGACTCGATCCAAATTAATTACTTAAACTTTGCTTTCAATGATTAAAAACCAGGGGGGTGTTTCACAAAGAGTTAAGTTTGACTTAGAGTCGTGCTCAAGCGCCAATGTGCATCCGGTTTTTAACGTGTAATCTCATTGATAGACTTCCAATTGTGCGCGTCCCCTGAACATGATCTGACCGATGGGGTGTTACGTAATATACAGCACGCAAGTAGTAATTTAAATGCGACTTTAGTCAAACTTAAAGGCATTGGCTAACATTGTTATGATTTAAAAAAAGCTTGTTTTGTTACTTGAAAATGGGATAAACATAAGGGTTATAGTGTAAAAATACCAGTCTGAAAGCTTCAAAGTATAATATCCACAGGAAGTATTTTTAAATATTAAAAATGTGAGCCAATGTTTGAAAAATATACGAGGATCGGTTGCCCAGAATAGACATAAGGAGTGCGCATGCGCGTATGACTCGCCTTACCGTACTGTGTGTATTGGCGTATCACGCTGCGGGAGGCACATAACGGCATTTTCAAATTCAAGCAAAGTGGTCCTCTTAGTGATTGTCTCGTGAGACGACGGATAATAAAATCGCCGTTTGCGTCTAACTTACACGTTTTCATTCCAAATTATGGTTGGTTTCAGGGTTTTGTTTAGTACAAATACAAGTACTCATACACATGTTTCATCTTAGTTTGAGAATTTTTTAAATCAGCTACTCACAAAGTTAGCCAATGCCTTTAAAACTTTGTGAACCCCCCCCCCCCCCCCCAATGCCATTTTTCGAAGTTGAAATGCAAGGCAAGATCTGAATCAAGGCTACTCTATAGAATGTTAGTGCATAAGGGTTGTTTCATACCGCTAGATTGCGACAGCTATGAGACTTTATTTTTGTCTAAGATCTTCAGATGCAGAATGCAACCTCATGACATCGTGTCATATTCTGTTATGAAACTCTGCGATATCCTCCGGGTTTTGAGCCACAAGGTACGGGGTTCGAATCCCTGCCGCAGCACTAATGTCTTTTGGCAAGACACTAATCTACATTTGCCACACTCGACCCAGGTGTAAATGAGTACCGGCAGGAAGGAATTCCTTGAATGCTGTGAGCACTGAAATTGGTAGACTAGCTTAGCCGGGGTAATATTGGGAGCGCCTTGAGCACCTTGTTTGGTGGATACGTGCGCTATATAAATATCCAATATTATTATTATTATTATTATCATTATTATTATTATTATTATTATTATTATTATTATTATTATCATTATTATTATTATTATTATTATTATTATTATTATCATTATTATTACTACTATTATTATTATTATCATTATTATTATTATTATTATTATTATTATTATTATTATTATTATTATTATTATCATTATTATTATTATAATCCTAGGTTAATCTTCAAGGCTACTTAAGTTTGAGAGTGCATGCTAAACTTAGGTGCGCCTCTGTGTATTTCTTTATATTAAACGGCTCCCAGATATACCGCACTACGGCGTATAATGCTTTCATGGGTCATCCTATAGAGCAACATCACATTTTGTTCGATTGGTTTGCGAATTATGGATATGCATTTATCAAAAAGAGACATAAAAATATCAGTAAGACACCATCTACCCTAACATCCAAACAATGAGGTAGGTATAGTCGCGCATCAAGTGAATAGAGTTTGCGATTTCAATGTTGAGGAAATGTTGAATCAAGCACCATGCGTACGCTAGCCCGCTACGATATTGATATTTGCCCGTTACCTTTAATGTCCTAATTAACGTCGGCGCAGGTGTGAAGCGATAATTTACATTAACATGATTAATGTAAGTTTTCGTTCCCTTTTGTTATCGTTCCTTCCCCCGTTATGCCAAATAGTAACAGCATAAGAGGAAAGCATCGGCAGAGGAAAGCATCGACTACTAACATGACTAATACGCAGATATAACTGCTTCAGTAGTTCTGAACCCCCATCTCCTTGAGAAGCTGAATCTGATTCCAATACCTAAAACATAGTGATGACGACGATGGTGATTGATGATGATAATGATGGTGATGGTGGTGGTGGTGGTAGTGGTGATGATGATGAAGCTGAAGCTGATGATGGTCCTCCTGAGTATATTCTTTACCTTAATTTAATGAAATGAAATGCTGAAACAAAGTTAATTATGTGTTTATATATATGCTTCACCTACTTGCTTCCCTACAGATGGAGGAGGTGAGTTGGCTCAGTCATATATCAGAAGCGTATACCTGTCTAAAGCCTCACGTGGGTTCAACTCAACCCCGGACATGCCGGTGTCATAGATGATTTGTTCCGGGCAGTCGATTGGATCCTCCGGAACCAATCGCCTGAATATTTACCCGCCGATTAGATCCGCTTTGGTCGTGCGATCGTCACAGGCATTGGTTCGACCAGGCGATTCGTTCCTTTCGACCAAGGATTTAGCTGCGAAGGCGATCCGAATCTCTATCGTGCTAACGTATCACGTCATGGCAACAACCCTAAAGAAAAGTGTACTCTTCTGGTCACCTTTTGGAGCCAATCAAACTCCTCCCAATCAGCCACACATGGCAGAACGAGCATCGTTGGTCAATGCTAATTCCCGCTTCCCATCGATTAGCCATACGCGTTGGCGGGGGGGGGGGGGGGGGCTGGAATAAGGTCACTAATTGTGTGAAGTTATGGATGCCAAGGCACATGCTTGTGGAGAGGGGGGGGGGGGGGTGGCGCTCGGCGAGGAATGGGATTTGTATTCCGATAACTCTATCCTGTCTATAAAGTTATTCTTTCATAGTCATTTATTCATCCGTTCCCATGTTTTTTTTTTTTTTTTTGGGGGGGGGGGGGGTCAAAATTTGAAATGTTTTAACATACATTTTACTCTCATTCATTAAATGAACACGATGCATCAAATTAGCTTTCGCGTCAGCTGCTATGTTGGTAATTTTAGAATCCTTCTTCATACTCTTATTTCAGTTTTTTTAATGTGTATCGGAGGCTGGTCATCCGATTCGGTTCCAAATTCTCACACCCCCCCCCCCCCTTTTTGATCACTTGTTCCTATACAGGTACATCTACATTCCAGCCTACCAGTTACATAACATTTCTGGTGCTCGCTGCCATCTGAGTGAGTTATTGACGCAGCAGGGGAGGAGATTATTATATCAGACTGAAAACAAATAGAGAGTGTGGGAAAAGGATTATGATGATGATGATGTGGACTGAAATGAAATGATGAAATGATTATGACACAATACAAGGATTTTGAGTTTTTTAATACTTTTAAAGAATATATCTTTACATGTATGCACAGATGAGTGCGTTACTTAGATCGAAGGGCCGAAAGATCGTCATTTTAAAAAAAGACAAAAATTAAATTGTGAATTACGGTAAAAAGTGTCACACAAAGGACATTTCCAGAGTGTTTTTTTTTCCATGACTTTCTGCGCAGAGACTATGGGCAATTTCGAAAGTATTGTGCACCTGCATGAAATAAATAAGCCCAAAACTTCTGTGAAAATTAAATTTTCTAATATTCATGGGGGGTGGGGTTAAATCGGGAAAATATGGATAATTGTCCTATGGGGTGAACGTCAAGGAATTGTAATGTCCTGCGGATATATTGCAGGGGTTAAATTCGAAACCATGTCCATTGGTTTAACTTCTGATTTATATTTATTACCGCATTATGAAGAAAACGATAAGTGGCATAATTTCTTGTATCCATGTAGTAAGAGCTGAAAGGTGCATGTATTATGTGACATTTTCAAGATAAAATGAAAAAATAGTTTCCACTTTACTGCAATCGTACCTTTTTTCGCGATAAGTCGATTAAGATGTAACTAATCCCTTTAGGTAATTTAGTTGTTTTCTTTTGAAGTTCATCTGAGTATGCTAAGTATATTTTGCAGATTAATGTTGCTTAGTTTGCATTAATGATTTAAACTTGTGTTTTCCGCCCTTCCGCTAGTAGGCTTAAACTTTTCATTGCAATTTCTAAAAACTGAATAAATCAAAACAAAAAAATAAACTATAACAACAACAACAAACACACCATTATAATTGGGCTCTGATACTGAGGAAGGGATCATGACAAACAGCATGAGCCTTATGTTGTTAAGGTTGTTGTTGTTGTTGTATTTTCAAAGATTTTTTAAAAATGATATTTTGTCCTAATTTGAAAAAAAAAGAAAACATTTAAGTGTCACTTCGAGTATGCCACTGTAAAAGTGTGCTGTCAAATATAATTGTTTACTCCTCTAATTCTAAGAAACATTTATTAGTTACATGTAATTAATTAAAAATCACCACATCTGTTCATCGAGAATTTAACATTATATTAGATAATGACATTAATTATTATACACAAGATATAATAGTTGTAATTTCAATGTGTACAATGAAAAAAAAAGCATGTTAGGTGCTAGTATTTTCTTTGATGCTGGATATTATTTTGCAACCACAATGTGACCAAAAAATGGGTAAGCTGATGTTGGTTTTAAAAAAAATGTTGGGTAAAAAGATTTGACCAACAACCGAGCAATATAGAAGGCATTTTAAGCTACCCAAAGGCAAAAGCCAATATGTTGGGAAATGCATAACTTTGGGCAAAACATTGCCTAACAATACGTTGGGTTGACTATAAGCCCAACGCTGGGCAAAGCATTTGCCCATTTTTTCACAGTGCATATGCTTTAGGATAACTTACTGAGAATAAGACTTCTCAAAATAGAAATAACATTTCGTTAACTCTTTTGCAGACACTATCAAAATATCCCGAATATATAGATTTATCGGAACTTTAAATGACTGTTATTTAAACCTATTCAATATAAACTGCATTTACAAAGACTTGAGAGACTGTCTGACAATGACAATGTGTAATAATACTTTCGGCCAAAAAATAATAAAACCTTATTAGTTTAAAAAACTTATATTTCAAATTGTAAATTAAGAAATAGACTTTCAAAATCAGAAGAAAAAAAACAAGGGATCGGGGACCGGGGGGGGGGGGGTGCCGCCCCTGAACCCCCGCTAGGGCCCTATCTGCAGGATCTGGATTTCGCCTGTTTGGGTGTCAGCTCCCCTCTACCTCTAGTAACGTTCCGTGGCCTCCGAAATGTACCCCGAAACTCTTGGCTAATGTCGGAACCAAACGGCGGCTTTCGTAACGTATCGGCCAAAAGTAGTATCTGACGTCTGGTTCCGCCGGAACGAAGCAACTAGTCGTTTGGTTCCGTGGAACGAATCGACTAGCCATTTCGTTCCTGCAGAACCCGGAACACATCGACTATCTCACCGGATAGATGACCAAAGCCTGCGATGTCTATTTACCTGCCCCCCCCCCCCCCCCCCCCCGTTTCATAGACGCAGGGTATGTTGCAGTTGAAAACACTCCGTCCCTCGGGTACGATGTCAAATGGAGCCTCGTGTGGAGGAGAGTCACCCACTATTCCAAGAAGAGGAAAGGGAAACCTCGATGTAGTGGTACAATAGCACATTGCAATCAGAAATACCGGCAAACGAGACATGAGAGTCACAGTGATTATAAAGTTCGCTCCCCCCCCCCCCTCGAGGTAGGCGGGTACTATCGATTCTTCTCAGCGCTTTATGACTATGAATTTAGTTTTGTAAACTTGTCATGTAAATAAATATGTAAAAACCTTATCAAGCAACATCCCCCCCCCGATTAAAATGTCTTTACAATGGATCTACGGAACATGGGGCTACCATGATCTCTCCCTCTCCTCCCCCCCCCCACTTCCATCCCGTTTGAAATTCACCGCTGATTGAATCGATTTTGGTACTTTGATTATTGTTCAAGAGATTCGACATACATAAACTGAGAAGGGCTATAACAGATGCATAGCATACTTAATGCAGATTCTTTTGATTGAAATTAAAAAAAAAATACAAAGGGTAAAATGATTACACGGATAAAAAACAAAAGTGATTGGGGGAAAAAAACAGAAAGAAAAAATAAAGGAAAAAAGAGGACAACTTTTCAAACTAGCATGTTATGATTATTTCATAATGCATTTATATCTATTTTCATGCATTAAGCATGTTAAGAGAGGAACGTGTTGCTGTAAAGCGCTTCATTAGCCAAGGATCTTCAACATATTAAGTTCACTCCGCAAAGACCTAATTATGAAAATCAAATAATATTCAAGGAAGATAACACTTACAAGTAGGCCTACCACTCTAGTAGCACTCGAACTGAAAGGTTTTCGATTTAATTCTGCATCATCTTTTGTCATTCGTAATTACGCTTAACGAGACGAGCATAATGCGGCTATCTATCTCATAAAATGGCATCAGTTGACGCTTCAAGCATATTAAGTAGAAAGGGTGGGTGCAACACACGTGTATTCTCTGCACGTGTAATATTTCGTTATTAAAATTGTCAAGAAAAGCAATTACCTATAGAGTCATATTTTACTTTATTCTCCTTTTATATTAAAGGTGCTCCGTTGATCTTAAAATGTTAAAACATAACGGCAATTAAAGAAAAATCTGAGAAAGAGATATTTGTTGGATTTGCCATTTGCCATTTTTCATTGAAGACACCATAAATGCTTAACCATTGTCCTTTGGCAAGATATGAATCTACATTAGCCACGTCTTTCGGATGGTGACGATAAAAATCGGTCCCAGACGTAAAAAATTATATTTGATTGATACACGTCTGTAAAACCCAATACAACAACAACAACAACAACAACAACAACAACAACAACAACAACAACAACAACAACAACAACCATGATTACGGAGATTTATTCACAACAGGCAGTGACAAGGAAAGGCCGGACTGTATTTTTGATGTTGATTATTGTGCCACTCAGGCTCCCACGGCAGATTGGCGAGTTCACACAACAAGGTCATTGTCCAGCTTGAAAAAATACGAAGAGTTCCTGTGACTACCAGAAGGAGTCATACACACATAAACTTGTTAAACTTGCTACTGATCTGGGAATTTACTTCGGCGACAATCGCTCCGGTGGAAAATCTGCGTGTTAAGCCAAACATAAAACCTAACCCCGAACCTGACACTAACCTTAATCCTTATCCTCACATTATTCTGAACCAAACCCCTATCAAAACCCCAACCCTAACCCTATAACTTCGGAGAAATGAAGACAGGAGCAATTGTCGAAGGATCAAAATAATAAAATGTCCTGTCACCGATTTTAACGGCGGCAATTGATTCAAATTGATACCAACTTGGATCAATCGCAACTCCAAACTCTTTCATGTATTTAGCACAGACTTGCAGTTGATTTAGTTTTTATCGATTCGATTCAGTCATTTCTCTTTATCATGATTCTAAATTCCCACTTTCTAAGTTTCGTAAAACCTGAAAAAGAGAAAGAGGAATGTATTCATACTTACACATACATACATATATTTACATGATTATGTAAAGGCATACGGTTTTTTGTTGTTGTTTCCAATAACTTATGTAAAGCAGCAGCTGCATTAAAACACTAACGCCAAACACATTTTTCAACATCAAATAAATAACGGATTTACATATTAGTTGCATAATATGATTAGATGTTTTATTTCTGCAGATGTTAACAATTGTTATTGGGAAGCTGCCTTTTGCGGGGGACAAGTGAAAAGTGAAAAGGTATAGTCATGAAATGGAATAACTGAAATTCATAAAAATCATTATGTAAATAAACTTCAAGAACAGGAATGGGGATGGAACGACATAAAATCAAAGGGAAAGGCGTTCGGTCTCATCATGGTCAAATTCAAATGACCTCCCCGGTTTGCAAAGATCCAACTACATTCCATTTCGTATTTAGGAATGTACAGAAAATAACTTGCGTCCTGCTTATTGAAATCTCTATGCCAAAATTAGTGACGACCTCATTCAAGTGTTACATATTCCTCTAGTGAATAAAATGACTGATACTGTAACCTCATATTCCCTTATCGTGCTCAGTCGAGCTGCTAAGTCACAAAGTTGATGAATTTGCTTCGACTTCGTCGATGAGGGAATTAAGACAAGTTCGAGTTAAAATAAATTCAAATTTGTTTTGTGGCTGCATGGACGCGCCAGGGATCGCATTTCTAGCGCTTTCGGCGCATACAAATAAACAAATTTCTAATTGGATGTGTTGGGTCTTGGAGCGCTATTTCCCCGCTTGCCAACATGGCCACCGTTTAGAAATACGATGCGAACAAGTGCCGGAGGCAATAATGTTAGGGCTTTATCATCAACCAACTTTTGTAAAATCAGGAGAAATGGGGTTCGGGCCATGGCAGTTCGTCCAGTTCCACTGAGATTTGGATCAGATTAAGGCGAACAAATAGAGAGTGGTTGTCAAACGGAAAGCCAAGATGTATCCATTTTAGAGGATTAATTTCAACGTTCTATGAAAGCCCAACGTGTTAAAAATGAAATGCATTTAGAAGGAAAAAATATCCTGAATGGTATAATTTTTCCCGTGGGAGCTGCAGTTCTGGCTTTTCGATAATCAACAAAAGAAGGATATTGGATGAAACGGAATTGTTGAATGGTAGTTCCATTCCGGTTTTAACTTGGCGTGTTGTAGGTGGATACAACACCTCAGTACTGGTTCGTGTTGCATGACATGCACATAAGACTAGAAATTAGACTAGCTTTCTTACTCTCACGCTCTCTCTCTCTCTCTCTCTTCTCTTCTCTCCCCCCCCTCTCTCTCTCTCTCTCCTTTGCTCTCTATTTCTGCATGTTAATTCTATTTATAGATTACGTAAAACTTTACAAATGTATTATTCAACATTCAGGAAAGGGCTTTTCACACCAAACACGAAAACGACATACCGACCCCGCCACCCCGCGACCCCGACAGCTACGGGGGCACGCTGCCACGATATAATTTTTAAATGTCGCGCACGATTTTTTTTTTTTTAATGTCCTGTTTGGTAAAAAGCGGTTGCTATCATTTCTATTGAATCTTACTTCTCGTGTAGCAGTGTAGAGGCAACGCAAAATCAGTCTGGGCAGCAAGACAACATACACTAAGAAGAAAATGTTCAATTTTGCACCCTTCAAATGGAACACTGGGAGCTCAATTATGGGTACAACTTTGCACCCTAAGAAGCATTTGCACCTTTAAGGGTGCAGAGTTGTACCCTCTAGGGAAGTTACAAATTTGCACCCTTTTGAATGCAAAAAAAAAAAAAAATTCTGCACCCTTGTAGGTGCAACTTTGCAGACGGTTCCGGGTGCAATCAAGTACAAAAGGGTGCATCTTTGCACCTTTGTCATGTAGGGTGCAGGATTGCACCCAAAAAGGGTGCTGCCAGTGTTGCATTAAGGGTGCGAAATTGAACCTCTTTTTTCTTAGTATGCTGAGAAAGACTGAAAAGAAAAACATCGAAAGAAATACTTGCCGAAGATTGATTTCACTTACTTTTACGGCACCTATGGCCAAACCCACATTTTGATTAAAAAGATAGATACTGATATTGATTAATCCATTCATTTTGTATATACCTGTCAGAACCTTAGCGACCACGGAAAATGCGTAAAAATGCTTTCACCAAGCATGTAAAAATAAGCCTTTATATACATGATACAAGATGTCATTCAACGCTATTAATATAATTTCAATTCTACAGTCATGACAGTACGAACGTGCAAAATTAATGGTTAAAAATTCCACTCACACCAATGCCACACATGGCGGAAGTTGCATGTCTTTTCATTAGGAATGTTGATAAACCAATTTGAAAAGCATGCTTCTATTTGATTTTCAATTATAATGCATTGTCATTAATGATATCAAAGATAAAGGAACGTAAAGACGGGGCTATTTGTGAGACATATGTACATGTAAGTGCCGATTGGACAGCTGCGAGAAAAGTCGGGAATGATAGACTGAAAACACTTCTCAAAACCAATTTTATTACTTCTTTGTATCAATTTCTGACGGTCGAAAATATGGGAGAGTGCATCTAGACACCTCCACAAGAGCTAACAAAACCACATCTTCAGTGAATGTCACTTCATAAAACATTTTGACTCCATTCGCCGAGACTCTAATGAAAGACTCTTCAGAATACTTCACAGAACGAAATCTATTTCAGCTTTTCGAAACATGATTTGCTTCTATTATCATTATGACTATAGCAAAAAAAGATGCTAAGCTATATTTGGCCTTTGGAAAATGCACTGCACTTTGTCTTTGAAACCTTTTCCCAATTCACGCTTAAAAAAAACAAAGACAAAAACAAAAAAATAATAATAATGCTGATAATGATGATAATGATGATGATGATAATGATGATGATGATGATGATGATAATGATGATGATGGTGATAATAATGATACCAATAATGATGATGATGATGATGATGATGATGATGCCGATGATGATAATAGTAAGAATTATAATGAAAATGATAATTATATAATAATTATTTGATCCTCAAAAACCCCCAACAAATTAAGCAAGCAAGCAACAAACAAACGAATAAACATGATAAACAAACGAGAAACTTGCCCCTTTATATCAAACCATGTACTTGTTGGTCTCACACGATGTCAAATTTCTACTCTGTATTTCCCATGATTCATAGGATGATTCAGAATACGACATCAATTACCACAAGATCTAAACCAAGTTTTGAAAGACGCTTTGAGTCATGATTTGAATAAGGAAGCTTACTTTCTCTTAGATACATTACTGGAATTCCTTACTCGAGTAAAGGTACACGTGTGACTCGAAACGTTTTACGAGAGTCGACGTACATTTCATATTTAGATCAAAACTGCGTCAAAAGAGAATTGAATAAGGGGAAACTACTTCTCGACGTGTGTTGCTAGATCATGATCGTAGAGGTGAAATCAATGCTGCCCTACCCCCTCCCCCTAAAAAAAAAAAAAAAAACCCAAAAACAGAAAACAAGATCAAATGACATCAGGAACGTGGCGAAAACTAATTTCAGGGGAACACTTGACAGAAAGAATGGACATTAAGCATGTTAAGAATTAATGGGGCATAAAACTCGGAACGTTTGGCCCAAGCCCCCTAAGCTCCGCCATTAGCTTTCGTCCATTAGAAGCCGAAATAAGCCCTTCTAAATAATTCATGAGCTGCATGAATTATGCATTTTGTAAGATGCTCCCCTTCACACAGCGTACCCACATGACAAATAGTACGCGATGCGAGACAATGTAGACATCAGCGCGAGAGGAAAGGTCAAATCGCGTAATATATGTATTTATTGTAATTTTATTCACACGTTGCGCGCTGGCCGCGCAAGGAATGTAGCAAATCAACTTCGGCCATTTCTGATGCGCCATTCATCGCACTCAAACTGGTTATCGATCACAAAAAAATAAAAGTACGGGGCGGAGCCTCCGATCTAGTTATATGGAAACCTTTCTCCTTTCTTGTTTCAGACTGGGTATGTATCATATCTTCGAGTCGATGAATTTTTGATTGGTGGCTTCTACAATAGTTGGTTGGATCCTTCTTTTAAAAAAAAAAAAAAATCCAAATGAAGGACTGAACCCTCAAATGAATAACCTATCTGTTATAATTTCTTTCTAACTGTACTTCAGTCTTTGTCTACACAGATTTAATTTTAAAATTCACTTTCATTCATTATCAAATGCAAGCATCCCCTAATTAATTAATCTATTTTTTATCTGAACCCTCAAATGAATAACCTATCTGTTAATTTCTTTCTAACTGTACTTCAGTCTTTGTGTACACAGATTAAATTTTAAAATTCACTTTCATTCATTGTCAAATCCAAACATCCATTTATTTATTTATTTTTTTGTCTGAACCCTAAACTGAATAACCTATCTGTTATAATTTCTTTCTAACTGTACTTCGGTCTTTGTGTCCGCAGATATGATTTTAAAATTCACTTTCATTCATTATCAAATCCAAGCATCCATTTATTTATTTATTAATTCATTTATATATTTATTCATTTATTTATTGTTCACTCTCTTTTGCAATACTCCTTTCACCGGCTAATCTGGAGGTGGGAAGAGATCATGAAGGCACTCAGATTGTGGAGAGAAGGGGAAAGAGAGCTCCAAGAAGAGGGAAGAGAGGGGGAAACTGATCTGATGATGATAATAATCAAGTAGAAGAGAAAGGGGAAAAATATAGAACTTAAGAAATAATGATCACACATATTGCCCCATTTGCTGTACATTTTACTAATTCCATTGCTGCTCTCATACCCTTCAGTCTCAACTAGCTCATTCACAGATTTTACTATCAAAAATACTTCTTTTCAAGATATCCACTCTTTTTTAATCGGCACAGTTCACTTTCTTTCTCTTGTAGCTTTGCTAGAGCAATTAAAATTCGACACATCACTTCTATCTTTTCACCTTCTCAAGCGTTCACACTTTTGGTTTACCTTCATGGCCGTACGCAAATAGGGGCAGTCCCTCCCCCCACAAAATTCAACCCCTTTTTGTCCTTATTTTCCCCTTTTTTTTAGGGGGGGGGGAATGCCCTAAATTACACCCAGATCATTCTTTTTCAATTCTAAAAATGCAAAAGCTCCCACTCGGTCACTTTGTTCCCTTGTTTGCACATTTCCTAAAAATTGAACAAATTCTTGCCCCCCCCCCTCCATGAAAAATTGCTGCATACGGCCTTATTTACCTTACAATATTTCTTAAAATGCTGTAAAAACCGGTTAATCTTCCAGTGTTCAATGCATGTAGGGGGTCTAAAATAAAGATAGGCCATTCAGTTATTTGCGGATAGTAAACTTTTAATTAGAATAATAATTTAATGATTCAACACATTTTAACTTCAAACATACAAAACTGAAGTTTCCTTGATGTAACATTTGCATGCATCTTACCAATCTTCATAGAAGTCTAGGGGTCAATGAATTCCTACATTCTTTGATTTAGATTCCTATAAAGCAAATATAAAGTAAAAGCCTTTCTTCTCAATTCTAAATTTGAGATGGCAGATGACATTGTGTCCATTTAGTTATGTACACATATAACTCATGCAAGATGAGTTGACTTTAATCATTTAAAAAAATAAGAAATCCCCAAATATTTACTCTGTAGCTTTCATTTTATGTGATATTCAATGGGACATTTAGTGATAAATTATATCTTAAAATCATCTCTTTGAAAAAATCTTTGCTACTATCTGAAGAAAGCATTATCAGGGAGTAGATGTCATCTGCAGTCACTGTCAAGGCTGTAGTCTAGGTGACAGGAAGGATGAGCCAAAGTCATAATCCAGAAATCTGTCGAGGAAAAAAAAAACACAAACATAATAAATATATATCAGTTGCATTTAATAAGGATTAGTCACACAACATTTAGACACCTGCAAGAAGGACTGAAATGCACAAGGTAGGAGTGTGAAGTGAAGAAATCCAGCTACACATATTTTGTCCTACAGACATTTTAGAATTTCATATTTCTGATAGCCCAACTGGAGCATACATGATGCAGACAAAATATAAAATGAAAAATACCTATGAAGTAAACTAATGCTCATACGCTACGGTAATTTAGTAATACTTGGTAAGAAAGGGACTTCGGGTCACAAACAACATTGGACGGGTCAGATTATGCACTGCATGATGTAATGTTACTGAAATCTAGTAAATGTAGGCCTAAATACATTTATTTTATAGACCACTCTACGAAACCAATTAAAGTACTTTGGTAAACTAGAAAAATCTCATCTATGACAGTAAATCACATCTAAGACTGCTTACATCTAATGTGGTCAATGATAGTTAAGGGGATTGGTTACTTATAGCAGCAATCTTACTCTCAAATGTTCAAGTCATACATCTCGTACGTTCCTCTCAGGATTTGTCAATTCCAGTCTGCATCAATCATCTGCTATGGCATCATACTACATTAAAAGGAAATTTCAAAAATATGACTGAATAGGGCCTCTACATAAGCTAAATAACCTACTGCATAATTATGTCTGAATGAGATAACCTTCATACACATGAATGTTTTGAAATTGGAGAGCACTGATACAAATTTACATTAATCTACACGATAGCGAAAGGCACATGGGAGCTTAAATCTAGATTAAAAAAAAATGCATTCATAACTAAAATTAACAACTGAAATTTTTCAGTTTCGATTCAGAACCCATACAATGAAAAATTAGTGTGCCGACCTGTTTAAACACTATCTACATTTGGCAATAAATGTTGTCTATTGATGTGCATTAGGTGTCTCTCTCCTGTACAAAGGATTTCTGTGAAGCTCCCCTATGTCAAGTTTTGTCAACACAGACAAATTTTGTTATGGAGGAACATGGGAGAGGGAAAATATTTACATGTGCAATGAAACATACTTTACAATATATAGTTAGAGGTATGAATTTGTGTTACGAGTCTCCTGGAAAAGTTAGTTGTTAGTTTGTTAGTTTTTTGTTACCTGTCACTTTACAGGATTTTCTGCTTCATCCTGGACTCGTAGTGACATATAGTGGACATGTTGTGACATTTCAGTAGAATTCTTCCAGCCTTCCAATATCTAACTGTGTGAACAAAAAAATAAATAAATAAAATAAAAATAAAATAAATTTAAAGAGTAATATTACTGTACCAAGTTGTAATGCATTTCTGAGATACTTACATTGAAATATACATGTAGTATTTATAGTTCTATCAAATTTTACTTATCTTTTTATGGTGCATCCAAGATTTTAGATTTCCTTCATGTAGAAATAGAAAAGCTTACCACTGAGTTACAAACATTTACATAATATGCCTGTAATCCACCCCGTAAAATGTTTTAGTTCTGCCACCAAAATAGAACAGGACCATTGTAAACTGCCATTAACCAGACTATAATGAAACCATAAAAAAATGAAATAATAAAAATGATTACAAAAACTAAGAATAAAACTGAATAAATTAAATACATGGAATAGCATTCACATAGTAGCATCTTCTGTCTACATGTTAGCCTAAATAATTACCGTCTACGCTCTACTGGCCCTCAAATTCATTACTGTAATCATCATAATGTGAATAAGAAAGAAAAGTGTTATGGAAAATTTTTGTTGTTACCTGTCACTTCAGTGGATTCTCTGCTTCACCTGGGGCCTATACATGTATTACGTGTAGTGATGTTCATCAGTCGAATTCTTCCATCCCCAATATTTCCATATGTGGGAACAAAAAAAAAAAAAAAAAGAGAACAAAAAAAAAAAGCATTATTACTTCAAACTGCAGTCAGCAACATTTTCTATCTTCAGAAGAGGTGAGGTGAGACTGAGAGGTTGAACAAGATTTCAAGATTTCAAGATAATTTATTGTCATGTATAAAAAGTACACAAAATTTATTTACGGTCATGGTAAAGTGCATAAATGAAAATAAACAACAGAGTCAACTTGATCCAACTTCCAAGTAGACCTATACAAGTGTGTTCAGATCTACTTTAGATTTTTAAACTGAATTTTTGATAACTGTTAACGTTAGATCTTGTAAACTGATGAATGTGGATAGTAAGACCTAGACTAAAGTAAAGGTCACTCAATAACTGTTTCAACTTCAAATGTTAAAGGCTTACAAGAGTTAAAAACACTGGCAAAATCAACCGGGGCCGTCGACGTATACAGTGTGTTCATTGTGTGCTCTCGATCTCCAGTCTGCAATGCAGTGTCACTGTCAGCGAGTCCAAATAACATTATTGATTTAGATCTAGATCTAGTCTACACACACTAGCGGTCTAGTAATAATCTAATAAATTCTGCCGGAGTGTTCACTCACAAAAATCCTGTTGGCTAATCTAGGTCTGAATTTGATTTTCATGACGCCAAACTTCTGATTTGAACAATCTTAGATATCAAAACCGTTCAAGAACGGTCAACGTGAACACCAGAATTATCATAGATGGCCTCCGGGATTAGCCCGGGGGGAGCTACCTCGAGTACATGGTGGGAGAACGGTACCCGCGGTCAATCTAGCTCATGACGGTGAAAACCAAACTGTAAGTTCGAGAGTACAATGTTTCTAGCTCTTTCGGAAACAGCTGTTAGCAATTATTTCAAATTGTAATGAAATTATTGTAGATTAAGAAGAATAGCCAACTATTTTGAAACAAATGGCCAAATTTCTTATATTTAATCATAATTGCAGTGGTACTCACGTTTTCTCTGTGAAGTAGAAACCTCTTAACTTTGTGCGAGTAATAAGACGTCATGCATGAATTTGCATAATTGGACGTAATAAGATCAAATGAATAACCATATTTCGAGAACGATGTTATCGAATTAAATACATATTAATGAGGCTATAATCCAATCAAAGGTGCTTATTTCGGTTCATGAATATTTAGAAGGCTTATTTTCGGCTTCTAATGGACGAAAGCTGGGTGGGGCTTAACCCTCTATGGCTTAACCCCATAGGCGTAATGCTTTCCGCGTGTGCTGCTTTCTGTCTAGCTATAATATTTAAAACGTCTTTGGTTTGGCCCATGAACTGCACTGTAAGAACTTCATGAATAACTTTCCTTGGAATTTTTTGGGGTTTTGTTTACTAAGCCCTAAGAAGAAATCTTAAAATGTGAGAATGTTGACAGCTGCTTCCATTTTTTTAAAGCAGAGTTGAATATAAACGAGACAAATATAAAAGCAGTATAAAACGCAAATTTGTCATTTCCCTCCACATGATTGTATTCAAGGCAAGAACGTTCTACGTCTTCTCAGTTCTGAAAAAGCAATTTCAGTAATGAAGTTATTTGAAAATAACAGTCAATCCTGCTTGTTATTGTTGGGACGAAGGAAGCGAATAGATATCGAACTCCGACTTTAAAAATAACATTCAGGTGCAATTAATTCATTGTTTTTTCTATTTGCAGAACCAAAAGGCGACTAATTCGTCCTAGATTCAATTGTCTAGACTCGCGTCTTGACGCACAATCAAGGGCTTGCATCACATAGCTGAAAACATATTCTCATTAAAAGAAAACATTTAGTCATGGTTACGAAATTGAGTTGCGATATCAAACAATGCGTCATGCTATTACATTACCCCTCCCTGATATTTGAATGTTTCGTTCATGAAATTGCAAATGCTATCCGAGAACATATGGAATATCGAATAGAGGCTATCACTGAAAATTCTCCTGCATTACTGACGTTGTTGAAACACGCTGAAGACTCAAGTGGATTTTACATCCTTAGCCATGATCTACATCTGTTCAATGGCAGAAGGGCCTCAACTCACATATTTTCACATTTCACACTGAGTTGATGCCCTTCTATCTCTCAAAACTCTCGGTAATAATTTTCTACAATCCATTTGCAAAAGAGTCTACTTACGGAGGAAAAAATAATCACAACTGCTTATAAGTTCTAGAATCTTAAAACTGCTATCTATTGAAAACAAAATTAAGGAAATATGACACCAGGTTGTGAAAGGCTGTCCATGTATACATGGACTAGTTTGACATTGGGTGTATGGACATTAGAATTTAGATGAATAAGATTCGCAACAGCATTAACTATCAGGCAAATTCACAGGGAATTTTGAATTTGAATTTGAATTTTATTCTCATATTTCTCATATCATAACACATTAAAAAAATGCTGAACAATTAACATAGTAAAATAATGTGACAAAATGGCATGAACATTAGTATAAATCAAACATAAAGGAGAGAGTCGAAGTAATTACGGGAAACGTTTGAAATTTACGAAGTATTCAATTGCTGTGATCGTTGTTGACTCTATCCCCATCAAACCTGCATGCAAATACGTTGACTATTATCCCCATCTTCGATTTCTGTTTTCATGGAATTGCTGGAGCTGGTCCAGCCCATGCAAGGTTTTTGTATTAAGGTGACGGAGTACTTTAAAATTGCGCCGGACTAATTGGTTGGATACACTAAAGAGTTAGCAGGTTTCACATTTCAGTGCGTCCATGACGGTATGTATCGACACATTAGCCGCCTCCAATGTACCATGCGGGGATAGAACATGTAGAAAGGGGGCAGGTGGTGGACCGAGGATGGTTAGAGGGCGTGAAGATGATCTTTCATCAAGATTGAAAATTGAGTGTAACTTATAATTTGCGTGGGGTGAATGTGTCAAGCCAAGCCAAGCCAACGATTTTTCTGCAGTTAAATGAGCAAAACAGGCAAAAAAGATATGTTATTGAAATCAAATTCCAGTTAAAAAGCATATTTCGTCGGTTTATCATTACTGCGAAATACTGCAAAAAGGAGAAAGTTTTAGTTCCTGTTCTTGGCGCCAACCCGCCATTATAAATGAAGACAAATCCACATATTTCTTATGAAATTGTATGATTAAACACAGACATTGTAGAAAATTAGATTTTTAAAAATACACTCCTTAGAAAAGTGACGACATGTTCAGAGAAACTGTTCTCTCATAAAGATCCATTTTCCCCCTGATCGATTTGACAAAATGCATCGCCCAAGCTAAATAGATGAATGATGAACGGAATAGGGTGAGGGTGACAGAGAGAGAGAGAGAGAGAGAGAGAGAACAACGGAGTCAAAGTAGCTGAATGAATTATGTAGAGAGAGAAAGAGAGGGAGAAAGAGAGAGAGAAATAAAGAATAAAGAGAGGGAAGGGGGGGGGGAGGCAAATCTACTTGCACCGTCATGTTGATATTTCAAGAATATTTATTCCATTGCATTTACAAAATCTGATGCTGCTGCTCTCAGTTTCATTTTCCCTGACGGTTAAAATCCAATGGATTCCATAAATGAAGGCGACACTTTAATGATGACTACGCTGAAGATGGAACATGGCATCATTTTCTTCGAGAATATACATGGGCACGCTAATGTGTAGCCCGCAGCCTTTCAAAGTGAAAAATGATCGAGCGTTATGGAGATTTATCTTGACTTTCAAAATGATAATACTCTCAGCATCCCGTTTAGAATGTATGAAAAAACGCTACCGATACCTGTTAACCGGGTTAGCGCCGCCCCATCGGATATCGTAAGCTATTTGTATCGTATGCAATGAATGCCCCCTTCATCATCGACCTACATGCGCGCCAGTAGTATGCCTGTCATATCATTTTACATTTTGATCGATCAAATGACATAATAACGAGTTAAGTTTGCATCTCTAATGCCATTACGTCGCGCATCAGACAATGGTACGTCAAAGTATAATGCTCGAAGGCATAACGTGTGAAGTCATTTTTATGGAAGCGAGTTCTTGGGGAAAGTGAGCTATTCGAAGTAATGCACGCATTGTGCAGGTAAAGATGGAGGTGATAATATTAGAATCGAGATGTGAAGAAAAGTCAAGAAACTAGGGAAGAGAGAGAAAGAAATAGAGGGAGGAAGAGGAAGAGGAAGAGACAGGAAGACAGACAGGGAGACAGACAGAGAGAGAGAGAGAGAGAGAGAGAGAGAGAGAGAGAGAGAGAGAGAGAGGGAGCAAGCGTGTGAGAGGGAGGGAGGCTAAATCATTCAGAATATTAATCTGTTCATATCTTGGTTAGATTGTGATGTTCACTTGATATGAGAGGTGCGCCTGCCTGGCGGGCTGTCCCTTTATTCCTTAGTATGATACAAATTCCATACAAAAGTTTCAGTTCCGGATTAAAAAAAAAAAAAGATTAAAACTCTCAGGCAGCTGCACTCACCAAATTTTCACAACAGCACTCCACCTCCGAACCTGCATGTCTGGTGTCTGGGGCACGCCGGAAGCAGTTTGAAATCGGGGGGGGGGGGGGGGGGCAAACATCCTAAGGGGCTCACCTTTTTAGGGGCTCATGTCCTCTCACGCCTATTATAAAACACGCACGCTCACCCACACATTCACAAACATATACGCACCTATATACTTCACACACCACTCAATCATACACTTCAGAATATAGACACCTGGTAAAGCACCGGCGTTGCCATGATTTCATTTGGGGGGGGGGGGGGTGGCGATAGTGAGCGCGAAGCGTGTGAATTACATATTGCCGAGGGGAGGGCGGGGAGGATCTTGTTCCTCCTGCGTGAAGCGCGGAGGCTTTGATGTTTCTTTATCTGCTTCTTCTCTTCCGATGTTCTCTTACCCTTTCCGCGTCTTTTCTTTTTTTTTTGGGGGGGGGGGGGGGCAAAAATGCGTTTTCCTCCCCCTTTTCGTGTTGTTTTTGGGGGGAGGGGCGACCGCCCATTCCCCCTCCTGCTTCCGGTGCCTATATGCTATTTGGAATTAGATTTACTAGGGATATGCCAAATCTCGTGATTTACTAAAATAAGCCTCTGTAGTATTCACCTATATCTAGCAATCGGTCGTATTCCCAGGGCCCAAGGAACATAATTTGACAAAAGATTGTGTTTGGTTGAAAGTGGTTGTGCACATTGAAGTACGAATTTTGGTTAGTTAATGCGATATGTAACAAAATATCACTAAGCAAAATTCATGGTCAGACAAGTTGACATTGATAGGATTCTGGTTTACAAATTAACGAAAGCCACCAACATAAAGAAAGGGGATGTATTTTAATTTAATTAAATTAAATTCAATTTATTTGCCCATAAAAACCAATAAAAACATATATAGAACAATAAATATACATAATACAAAAGTAGAATACATAAGAAACAAGAAGAACAAAGTACATTGGATTTAGTATAAGAGAGACAGCAAGAAAGGAACAAGCCTTGTGTTTAGCTGACACTAGTACTTTATTGTATTTCAACAAAATATAAACTCCCCCACCCGCGCGCACGAAGCGCGGAACCTTTCACGCTTCTGTGATGTCATCGTTCTTTGTCTGCTCTTTCTCTTTTGACGTTCTTTCAGCCTTTCTCTCTCTTTTTTTTCGGGGGGGGGGGGGTGAGAATGCGTTTTGCCCCCTCCTGCCCCCCTCCCCGCTTCCGGCGCCTATGTCCTGACTCCTCCTGAGATACACATTACAGACACCCACAGACACCCACACACATACAATTCAAAACTTTCTTATCAGAATTACGTGGGGTCGTGTACAATGTTTCAACCGTCTGTGTCCTTGATATGGAATCATTTATTTATTTCTGCATCATCATCAGTCATAGATATACTTCAACATTTTAAATGAGGCCGAGAGGGAAAAATTGATGTGGGTAAAAAATCTCGTCCAAGAATGTAGGCATTTAATATTCACGTCCACACTGTCATAATGCATGCGAAAAAGTTCATTCACAAAGTTTTGCAGGTTCATCTAAGATTCCAGGCACTCTGCGAAGCTTAACTACCTAAGGAAAATAGTGAGAATTCATTTGAGCACCATGGTCACGTAGAATACGAAAGGAACGCGAGTCACTAAGGGGAGTTTTGGTCATAACTGAATACTCAGTTTTACGAGAGGGCGGTTTCCTAAACTGCCCCTTGGTGTGTTCTCAAACGTGATTCTCATTTGATACCAGTGAAAAACCTTTGCTAAATGAAAACCAACGGGAAGTCTTTTGTTATCAGGTTATATATGCATGCAAATCCGAATCTCCAGAGACTACATTTTTAAAGTAACCGTCATTTACTTACGTGAACGAAAACATTTCTGAAGCTTAGGCCATTGCGTCTGAGATTGAGCGGGGCGGGGTACGACCGAAACCCTGGTCTGCTTTTCTGCAATGTGATGAATTTTAGAACCTTCCTCATACTTAAGATTTAATGTGTTGCTTGCTGACGAAAATCGTTCATTTCGTTGACAGTCTTGTAAATTATTCCGCCTGCAGACTTCTCCAAGGCCAATTTTAAGAGTATTTGCCATGCGGGGGGGGGGGGGGGGGGGGGGGCGAATGATACAAGCTAAGGGGCCGGTCTCATTGCATAGATAACGATATCAATAACCATAAAAGTCAGTCTCCTGAAGTGTATAATAGGCAGACAATTGATTGGATATACCAGCGAAAACTTAGTGACATGAATCTGTGAGGTGGACCTGTGACAGATAATCAGTGCCTTTCCATGTAAATTTCAGATCAGTTTGAGGACTATATTCACAAAGTAAGTTAAGATCATGAACCAACTTCGCAAAAATACCAAAAACAATACATGACAAATTCTTTTTAAAATCGGCTATGAAAATACAGAGGTAAGGACAAAAGTAGAACACACGAATGCATTTGACATTGGCTCGACAAATAATGGCAGGTTTCTAAGTAAATGGAAAATCCCTTCAGCACTCATACAAAGCGCTAAAATCTCAAGAGATTATCTTGTTTGTTGTTGTAAAAGAAACCGACGGTGAAATAAGGACAAAACCTGTCACCATCACCCTTTCTCTCCCGCAAGCGAGGCAAGCTGTACTAGGTGAAGTTACATTTAGTATTACTTTAAGCAACGGTAGTAAAGTAGTAGGTCACGGTCCCCCCCCCCCCGCCTTCCGTGTTGTAAGTTTTCTTCTTCTTTTTTCTCCTCCTTGTTTTTTTTTTATTATTATTATCATTTTAGGAGGGACGGTACTTTCCTTTTTCGCGATATTATTGCCATTGTTTTAGCATGTTTAGCATATTCCAGAACTCGGAGAAGAACCTAACATCGATTTTATCATGATATTCTTTATATATATAGTTTTTTTTTTGGGGGGGGGGGGGTTGATTTGCGTGAAAAGCCCCTTCCTGAATAGGTGGAGGCTGGTTACAGATATGCAAAGTTAAGAATCGAACAGTTTCAGCATTCAACGGGAATTCTAAAAAGAAATGTCCTCTCTTGATCAAAATATTCAGAAGGTCAAGAGCAACAGCGTGTCATCCATTTCAACGTACAGATCAACCGCGACGGCATCCTTATCATTTTTATATTTTCCTCACTCGGTTGGCCCAACTCGAATAATTTGGTTTTGTCTCAGTTCGATAATTACTCACATTTTCATCGTATGTGTGTGTTTCTGTGCGAAATTCGTCTCTCAGACATGTCAGATAGATGAAATATTCGATTGAAAGGAGAAGATGGTTGAAAAATAGTCTTCCTTGCCAAATCATGCTTGGAGATTTTGATAATATACGACATTTACACCGAATATTCATCTAAAGCCAAAGTTCCAAGTTTCCTTTTGAATAAGAATAAAATGCCTCATACTCATGGACGATTGATAGCTGTCGATACGGTAAATTGGTTTTAAACGATTGCTAGCTTCGCCATTAACCTTCCATCCTGTAACCTGATCACCGTTACGAGTGTAATGGGGATGGTTGTGATAAAGAAAGAAAGATGTCGTCGACAGCAAAAACTTGAAAAAGAATCCGGATAATTGTGCTATCTTATCATGGAAGTTTAGGATGCGTTGTTGATGGAAAGGGAATCTGACAAGATTAAAGCTTACTTCTCATGGCAAAATGCATTAAGGCCTACATTCATAACGTTTCAAGCATCAATGGATTTCAGTCCTAACAAGAACAAGAACAAGAACAAGAACAAGAACAAGAACAAGAACAACAACAACAACAACAACAACAAAGCTGCATACCTACGGGGGGGGGGGGGCATGGGGGCACGTGCCCCATCTGAAGGTGTAAGAGAGATGGAGCGAGAGATCAAAGAAAAATGAATGACTGTGCGCGCTATTAAAACAATTCAGGCTCTTATTCAGATTCAAATAAATTTAAATAAACATTCAGTTCTTCCAATGAATTTCACGACATAACAATCATTTTTTTTTTCAAATCGTATGGTTTATATATGTTGTAACATAAATATCTTTCAATAGAATAAACAGTACATTGAAGAAGGCTTCGCTTGAAAACGTCACTCTTCTTGTTTTAAAGCATATCTCGACTGGCTTAAATAAAATTCAGCTCCTTCAATTTTTACATGAAAAAATACCAAATCGCACCTCGAAGAGAGTTATACCTATAAACCTGTCAACAGTCAAGAAAGCAATTTCAACATTGCATTATAAAAAAATTATTAAGATAAAATAAAACTACACCAATGCGTGTTAATGCACAAAAGCAGAAACGAGTGGATCGTCTTTTCGAGGCATTTTGCTGTGAATCAATAAGTTGTGTCAATACTGAATATAGCTGACTATTTAAGTGTGTCCCAAGGGCAAAGCGTGTTGGAAGTCAATGTCATTAAATGCTCTTACATGACATGGTTATTTATAAAAATTTGCTTTACCTGTAGGTTGTAATGTAGGTCGGCAAATGCATTAGGAAAAATGATAACACACGAGGTAGACAAATCACGATTTGTACAGACGTGGGGGGGGGGGGGGGGGTAATTTTTCCATAGCTTTTGATTAGCCAGAGTCTTTTCTTACTTTTTTCCTGTATCCCCATCAGACAATAAGAAAGTTTTAAAACTACCTTTATGAGCCATTTGAAAAGATCGTCAGTCTTTTCTTGAAGGGAGGGAAATATCAAATTATCATTATCTCTGGCATGTAGCTCACTAGACAAAACCAAGTTGAAATCAAGCATGGGTCAATTGAATCCAGGACAAGAAGATTTTAAAAGGATCGGAAAATAAACGGAAGCATTTCAAAAGATCAAATCAGCTATATGACACTAATGTCCGTAATAAATAGTGACCCAACATAAAGATTATTCTTTAATCATTAGTTTTCATTGGAATCTATTGTGTTCTCCGCTTTAAGCGTTTTACTTCTCCCCTTTCTGTTTTTCCTCCATTTTTTCCATTCCTCCTCTTCATTTTCATTTCTTCCACCAACGCGAGGAATACACTCTCCTTCTTCTCTTCCTTCTTTTTCTTCTTCTTCTTCTTCTTCTTCTTCTTCTTTCCCTCCGTCTTTGAAGTACTTGTTTTTCCATATAAAAGCCTCCCTCGTTTCCTTCACTATAACGCTCATTATTATGTTTTATGGGTCACAACGCAAAAATTCAACACTGGCGCTGGTGTATAAAGCAGTGCCCCATGCATATTTTGTTCGATTTAATTGATATAATTGTCCACATTGTTTACACAGCTTGTTAAATTTCGTAATAATGACCGTCATTAAAATCGAGTCCAGCATATCCACGAAGATCTGATATATGTCAAGTATACCTTTCCATTAAATTTGAAAAAAAAAGGAATTTTCTCAAAAGTCATCAGCTACGAAGAAAAGATGAATTAAAATGGAGGGAAGGGGCATATTTTGATTCATGATAAGCGAAAGGAGCTATGCAATATTTCAGACCGAAGAGCAAGAAGATGATAGCCTTACACATTTCGTGTTTATATAGAGTACAGAGCCACTAAATCAATGGAGTATACAATAGAGTATACAAAAAAGACGGAACCTTCAATAGAGAGGAAAATAAAATAAAATAGAATAAATTCGAGGCAATGATCAAAAGCATTTAAGAAGCTGCTGTAGCCCTTGAAATCTGCTAATTATGATTCAAACGTGACTGCGCATCTTAGACATGATGTATGGAAGACATCCCAGTTGACCAAAAGTCCACAAAACCCACATGCCTATAGGTGACCGGAAGTCCCCGAGACCGAATGACAGAGGGAATGAAAGTCCTAAAGACCGAATACACACGATAGTGAAAGTATGACAGATCGGGACAAGACACTGCAAGCTCGCGAGACCAAGGCCCGTGAGACCGACGGCTTAAGAGACAGAAAACATCTAAGAGATTGAACTTGCACTGGTCCGAACGGCCAATGGACTAAAAGTCTATCAAAATGTATTTCAAGAAATCAGAGTAGATCCTTTACTACTTTATAATTCTTCATATATAGATATTAGTAAGATCAGCAAAACCGTAGTTTTCATTCACGTCGGATATTCAAAGTGAAATTTAAGAAAAAGTGCAAACAGTGCTTTGGTTTACTGATGCATTAACTAACTGTCTTTATAGGCTTGATTAGCCTCTGCAATAACACAAACAAAATGCCCATTGCTCACCTCATGTGTCATGGACGTTAGTGTTAGCTGCTCACGGGATTATTTCCATAATGTTAAAGTGTATAGTGATAGAAGGCACATTCCACTACATGTTGTATCTTGCAATATGCTAATTTGCAAAATCTCATTTAAAAAGGTGCAACATGTTTGTTAGCATTTGAGAAAAATCCTTCCATCGGCAATCCAGATCAATTTTCGTTAAAAAGCTGGGGGCTGAAGTGGAATCTTATATCATGTGGCGCAACTGTTCAAGATTATCTGCTCCTAATATACCAGGAGATATTTCATCCGTAATTACATTCCATTCGCATCTCTTCAGCATAATACATGCAACTAAGAGGTTTGGAAAGCAAGTTGGCCGGTGCTTTAGGCTGAACTGAAATGATGTGTTGCCATTAATGATCGGTCTTGATATGATTTTGCTCGAGCAAGCTGGATGGCTATTCACATTTTCACGCTTTGATTTGATCTGGTAAGACAGGGCATAGCGAAGCGTGAAATCGAGGGGATTTCGTTGATTATTGAGCGGCGGAGCATAGTAAAGAAATACTCGCTGTATTCATTCATGGTACCGCCATTTAAAGTGGCGTTTCCACTGATCAACTTGATAAAGTTAGGTTAATTTCATTTTCTAATTAAGATTAATCCTATGACCTGTGCATGTTTTGTGATGAGTGAGGAAATGTAATCGGAACTTAGCAAGATACTTTTAGCAGCAATAACTTGAAGGGATATAACATAAAATCAAAAGCGAAGCTAATTAAAGTGACATAAACAGCATAAGATTGAGCCGTCGTAAGCTTGTTATGAAATGGAAGGGAAAAAATTAACAAAACATGCGATTGGTCCACGCTATTGGAAGTGGCATAGTATGTCATCTCCCTCTCCCGTCTCTCTATGATCCCTCCTTTGACATGAAATAATTTGACATCAATTTTTGAATTGCCTTAAATATTTTTATTGAGTGAAAGGAAAGAAAAATGAGGATCAGTATTTTACCCGTTCCATCGCGGAGTTACATGTTTCCAAATAAAATGCAAACGCAAGTTGTGATTTAGTTTTTTTAATCATTCAAGCGGAATGAAATTACTCTTCGGGGAAATGCCCTTCGAACCAAAGATGCTGAAATAACTATTTATTTCATGGTATATGGATTTAAGTTTTAAAGAGAAAGATAAAAACAGAGATAGCCCAATGATAACAATAATGATATTCTGAACATTCATGGCCCCTTATAGTGTATCTCCGAAGTACTAAAGAGCCATGTACTAGAATTTTCCTTCGTTTTAAGTTCTTGCAACATTTCAGTCATTCCCTTTATGATTCTTACCCAGCTACATTCATAAAATCTGTGATAAAATATTCTTTTGTTTCTCTTTTGTTCATTAATGAATTCACAATCAAATTCATGTTTTCCCGGAGTGTCATATATAAATTCGTGATTACACATTATCCATTATGTCTACTAGTATCATTTCTTTCAGGTTATACATTGATGATCATTATGTTTACCAGACCATAAATCTCTGTTCCAATAAATAGCTTTTAGAATTTTTTATCAGTTCACTGTTATTTTTTAATGTATGAATATTTTCAAAGTCTGTAATAATATGTGACATATAATATCATAATTGTTTTGACTACGATCTGTTTTCTATTTTTTATTGTAAACAGAAGGTAATTCAGACTTTGGGTTGCCATTTTCATTTTTTAAAAAATAAATCGTTTTCTACTTCTATTACTAGTCTCAACGCTTCTTGGAATTAAAAACAAAGGAACAGTAGGCCTATAATATGTCGAGGTGAGCGTTGACAGGAGAACGAGGAGCGAAGAGATACAAAAAACGACGGCCAATAATATGAAAGAAGAACTTAAAGTGATTACACAATGGTAAATTTTTTTTGGATATATGATCGAGAATAGAATTCTAAGAAGAATAACATTAAAAATTTAATGATTTTCAATCAAAATCGATGCACTTTGGCTAATTTTCTCATAAAAAGTCAAGAGTTGACCAAAAAATTTGAGTATAAGGTATGACGTCAAAGTGGGTACCCAGCTTCGCGCATTGCAGTTGTGCTGCGCGCTAGACTGTACAATATGTATCATACCTTGCGCGCATTTTGCTAGAATTGCGCGACATGGTACCCACTTTGACGTCATTTTGACGTCAAAGTGGGTACCCAGTTGAAACTGGGTCACAGCTGAGGGGTCAAAAATATCCTGAAATCTTACCACATTTGGGGGTTTCCTTGGCAACACGACTTTTAAAAAAACTTTAGGCAGATGATTTTCTGCTAATGAAATCATGCTCTTTTAAATGAGCTAACATTGTTTCAGCATTGGGTACCCCCTTTAAGGGCCTCAAGACAAAACACACGCACACGCACACAATACACAAACACACAAATGCAAAAAGCAAACGAACAAAAAACACCAAATAAACAAACAAAACAAAACAAAAAACACACTGTGTTTTCCATTAGTGCATTTATCATCATTATTGCTGTTGTATTTTTTAAATTCATAATTGGGTGAACAGGGCATTAAAGTTACACTGTGTATATACTTTCTTAAGGGTTTGCTTCATTTTTTGAAATATAGGATTCTGGTTATACAAAAGTCAAATGAAAGTGTCAAGTGATTGACCGTCACTATCTAAAGAGCCCTTGGGGCAGATTTGCGTTTTTAATTAATCCTGGGAAATATATTATCTCAGCTGTACAGTTGCAATACAAAAAGCTAATTTCCACTTCATGCTGGCAGTCGTGTATCATAATACACGAATTCTTCCCTTACAAATAAATTGCGTTTTCCCACTCTGTTGCTGAGTTTCTGTTTTGTTCTGGTTTTTTTTTTGTTGCTCTATTTTCGTTTTGTTTTGCATTACCGTCTCTTAAAAAGTATTGAACAAGGAATAAAAGTATTTGAAGGGGCCATTGCAAGTTTGATTACAAAAGAAAAAAACAACAACACTTGCAAATGACAAAAATATTAAAATTTGACAGATTTCGGTATTTTCCCACATCATATTCAGTATTGCTTGGTTGAGATCTGCTTGATTCATAGCACCGTAGTACCGTCGATTTCTGTTCACAGAAGCACATTTTCATACAGCTTTCCTTTTTTTTTTCATAAATGGGGGTCGTATGAAATCTTTTACTGCAATTGATTTCCCTAACTCTTTTATCTATCAATCAGATTGATAGCTCATGTCTTTACTAACTTATTTACTTTGTAAATTTGATTTTTATGATCCACCCTCTGTGAAAACAAAATTCAGGTGAATGACTTCTGTTCCCCACCCTATTTACCATGTCACCTTTGGACCAGTTGAAATTAACCAGGGGAGCGTTTCATGAAAGGACTTGTCGCATGTTTTATCCGACAAAGTCCGTTTTATCCGACAGTTGCCATAGTAACGATGCTTCTCAGCCAATCAAAATCAAGGAAAGATGTCAGATCTGACAACTTGTCAGACAACAAATGTTGATGAAACGCTCCCCGGAAGCTTTCCTTTCTGATCTCACTCATTCTCTCTGTACGTTAAAATGAAAGGAAACATTTTTATATCATATTGATCCTGATTTATCAAGACACATTTAAATCAATTACCTCTTCCTCCTGTGGCATTTTAAAAAAGCTCTTTCACTTGTAAATTCCTTCTAATGGTCATGTTGGTAGGGCACATTAATCCTAATATGCAGACTCGCGTATTTTTAGGTCGACTGATTATGTTTCCATAATCGGTGACGGTGAGAAGTGACGCATTACAACTAACATCAAAAGTGAGGAAAATATGATTTCCAACACGACCCGAAGATCTTATGAATAGCTCAAAGAAAGAGTTCACGAGTAGTAATAAATTCATTTGTCAGGGAATGAACTGGTAAGCTTTGTAGAGCTATATGGTATGATATAACATTTCAAGGGTTAAGTGCAACAAAGGGTTATCTGTATTTTTTGGCCATTTTGAGAAAACTAACAATGAAATTATGTTGTAAACACTGTTGTAATGCAGATGGCCATACCTATTTCGGGTGATACCCTGCTGGAGCGAAGTTTGCTGTAGAAACCATTATTACCAATGAGTTCCCGGACTCTTATGGATCATTTTGATATCAAAACCTCATTTGACCCCAAAATGCAGATAGCCCTTTGTTGCACTAAACCCTCGATTTCTCGGTGAATTGATGAAATATCAGTTCAGACATTAATAACAGAGATTGTGCGATTTCTTTTCTAAAGCTATAATCCTTAGGAGAATTCAATGCTTTTCCTGCAAGAGGATTTAAAAAAATGTCTGGGAAATTACATAATTTGAAAAAAAAATCAAAAACAAAGCTGAATAATTTACAATATTCTTTTAAGGCAGTTCAAATTCGTTTGTCATTAGTTAATCAAGTCATTTACTTACCACAAAGAAAGAAGGTTGAGAAAACAGACAATAACAGACGACTACAGAGCTCAGAGAAAAATAATCTTATTTGAAGAGAAAGTTACAAAATTGTCAAACAAAGACATGAAAGAGGAGAAACAGAATGAAGATTTAGAAGTGGGGAGGAGCAAGAAAGAAAGGCGAAGAAAAATTTGGCTGAAAGGGAAGACGATCTGCGAGGGAAAGGGGACGCGGAGAATAAATACATGAAAATGTCGGCATTATCAGGCAATTTACTTTTTCGTAAAAAATGCACGTCTTTTTGTTTTAAATAGAGCATGACCAACGGGGGTTGGGCAACGTGAGAAGTGTGCAACATTGTGTTGAGTTATTGCTTTCTGGTATAATTGAGGAGTAACATTGGATAATCAAAGATCGGTGCACTGCACCAGAATGTTTCCAGAGGACGAAATGGGACAAGGGCTAGTCAAGAATAACTAGAAGAGAGGTTGTTGAAGGGTCCAGTTTCCATTTTTATTGACACACTCACACACACACGTACACACACGCACACACACACACACACACACACCCTCACACCCTCTCACACAATTTTGTTCTTTGATATCTTTTGTTATAAATGTAAATCAAAATGAATACAAATTCAATCTCGTTTTCATAACTTAACAAAGCACACACACTACACATAAATATAAAATGCACACTTTCCCATAAATAAATACGCCAGTGAACATGTTTAGTAATACGAAGCTGGGGTTTGTATGTCGCTCACAAGCTCCTCCAAAACCTTGTGAATCTTTGTATGTGTGTGTATATACATATATGTATGTATGTATATATATATATATATATATATATATATATATATATATATATATATATATAATGCCTTAACCACTAGACCACGGAGACGGGCCAGTGGTTTCGGCGACTCCAAATTCGCTTAACCGACGGATTGACAAATCATCATGATCATCAACCCTCGCTAAATAATTCCTTTGTTAGTGGCAGATGAGTTTCGAACTCTAACCTGCCGCACACATGTATTTATTTCCACGAGAGTTGTCAAAGCTGTTGTTTATATTACTTGATCATATATATATATATATATATATATATATATATATATATGAAATATGTTGTTTTTTAACAGCATGAGGCGGGCATTTTCTGACACCCAAGCCTACTGTCTATTTTTGTTTGATTAATCGCGTCGCAAAATGGTTCAACTAAAACGCTGAACTCTCTCAGGTTAATGATAAGGAAAATAAACTCCACCTCTAGCAAGGCGAAATAAATTTATAATCGCAAGAAATAAATCAATTCATGTACTGAAAATAAAAGAAGGGTTCATCAGGTGATGGAGGCGAGTAACACTAACGATTGACAGATCAAGTTCCTTTGAAAAGTAAGTAATAAAGTGTGTGAGGGTGTGTGCGTGTGTGTGTGTGAGAGAGATGTAGAGAGGAAGAGCATGAAAAGTTGGAGATATGACAAGAGAAAGAGAAGAGAGAGAGAGAGAGAGTACTAGAAAGATGACGCACAGTCTATACACGTTGATGATGGTGATTGAAACACATGTAACAAAACAAAATGAAATGTTGCAAACGTTGGAGACCTTTACAACAAATGAATACAATAGACTTTTTGACCAATTATCTGAAATGGCAATTAACTATTCTGAGTATACATAGCCTAATCTAGTATTCAAAAGAAGGCTTTCCATGAAAGAGCACTAATTTTACGAGGGTGAAAAGAAAGATGTCGAAAGATATAACCCAAAAGGAAGGGAGAGAGAGAGAAAGAGAGAGTGAGAGAGAGAGAGAGAGAGAGAGAGAGAGAGAGAGAGGGGGGGGGGGGGGGGGGGGGAGGGAGATGCGAAGTGCGAGTGGTAAGAGTGGAAAGTGAATAAACTTCGACTCGTCTGCGCAGTACGTCATAATATCTGACAGAAGTAGAGACGCGGGCATAAAAACCTCCAAGCTTGGCTTGCTGAACCGTCAGTTTAGTTAATCCGCATCAAGCGACGTGCGCTCAGAAAGAAGACAGCAAATTAGGGGATAAGAAATCCAGCCGCCTTTCACTATATTTCATTTTAATTCAGCTTCTCCTTTCGCATTTCTCTCACAAAGTAACTCGCATAAAAAAGCCCGTCAGGTTCAACACCGTCATCACAGGTAATTTGCGAGAATTAATTCTTTCCAACAAAGGATTCTCATTTTACACGGAAGAACTCTGCACCAAAATCCATCGGAAAAGAAGTCAGGTCTAGGTAAGTTCTGAGAAGCTCTTCAACTCTTTTTTTTTTAATTAATGAGAGACATATGATTTATCTTTTGAATATGAACTGCATCTTTGATATAAAAGATGATAAATGCATACACATGTTGTAATCGTCATTTAAAATCAGTGAATGCATCGATAATCCACAACGCTAATTTGGAAAAATGGGACATTAAACGGGGCAAATATTAATCTCAGGTTTATTCATGGAACCTCACTTTAATTCTCTTATTTCATGCCTTATCCCTATTTCACTTTACTTTTCCTTTTTATATTTAAAACATGGAGCATTACAATTCACAAATTTCATTTTCTTGCCCTTTTAAGCTTTAAACATATCGCTGACAATGAATAGCAAACAACATTGTGATACATGTCTTACATTCGTCAATGTTTATCATGTCAAGTTGTATTTTCTGCAATTATCTTCCCACTCTCTTCTTTTTTTGTGTTATGAATATGGAATACATTTTTATTTGCATATATTGTGATTGCATTTAGAATAGATACATCGTATTTTGTAGTAGCTGTCTAAGTATATTTGCGTCTCGCAAGCATGAGCGCGAAACGTAGAAAGGATGTCATCATTTTTCAGACTTCACTTTATGTCTCCCTCAGTTTGCATAGTGCAGTGGGAATTCTCTTTTGATAATTGTCATTCAAATTTGTGCTTTGCTTCCTGGACATTAGAAAATGAAGGACTACTCTAGTTTTTTAGCCTTTGACCTATGTCAGCAGCTTTCTGAATTATAATAATAATAATAATAGGCATTTGTAAGGCGCCGTTTATCTAGAAATATTCTATTCCGAGGCCCACAAGAAAAAAAAAAAGATAAGAGGGTTTGGGTGAGTGTCAAAATGTCTAAGAAATAGGTTTTCAGCTTGGATTTAAAGGTTTCTAAAAATGGTATGATTCTCAAAGCCATAAATTCTTCCAAAGAGAGGGTGCTGCAGCTGAGAAAGCCCTTACACCACAGGCTACTCGCGTCTTGGGGATCTTAAGAAGATACTGATGTGATGATCTAAGACTACGAGTTTGTGTATAGGGCATAACAACGTCTTGCAGATAGTTTGGTGCCAATCCTTTTCCAGCCTCCCATGTTCAGAGAAGGATAACCATCAAAAATAGCCTGCTGGCTGAATTTAGATTCTTTGCATTGATCCGATCAAGTATACATATCAACAACCCTAAATCGTTAGGTGAAATATGTCCAACGCAATATGAAAGGCAGATTGATTATTGATTGATTTTTTGTTTAAATTTTTACATCTGAGTTCACTAACATGATACAAAATAATCTAGCATTACAGAAAAATATTATATAAACACATTTTTCAAACTTAAACAATTTCTTTCTGAATACAAAGAAAGTATGTTAAAGGGAAATTAACATATGATTTTATAATCAACAGAATTTGTGAACACAGTAGACGGTTATTATGAAAGAGTTGCTTGATGTCGATGACGGTCTCATATTCATTTACGTTTATTTTCTTTTTTTTAGATTTTCAAAGATTTTTTTTAAAGATTTAACAAATATTTATCGAGATATAAACCTACAGTGTAGGCTCATCGCTAATATCTTATCTCTATTTCCAAAATAGTTTAGATATCTTTGTCCATTCAGTTGTGCAGGAGAGAAAACTAAAAGTAATGAAAATAAACTGAATAAGAAATACAAGAAGTTTGATCAATTTCTTTTTACAAAAAAGATATAAAGAGTTTTAAGAATGGTATGATTATGACTTTTTACATTATATTCAGCAAGTTTAAAATATGCCCCATTTTTGCTTGCCTGAGTGAGCTCCATCAGTCCGTTGATAAGTCGAAAAACGATTCTTCAAGTGGAATCATGAAATAACTACTTGGAGCATGATTCACACTGCATGTCCTCCAAGAGTGAAGGAGAAGCAAAATGAGCTGGTATCCTGACATTTCAACTAAACACGGACCGAAGCCATTAACCTAATTACATAATGTTATAGCCCCGATTAAGCACAATCAATCGTGTATCTGATACAATAGGAGGTAACTTTTCAATGAGGCTTTAAACGTGACTTTGTACACGAAGATCATTTTTGAATCTTTCATGACCCGAAGGTTGCTTTTCTTCATCAGCCATCTCCGCGGTCTTGCGAATGGACTGTCTTTCTATTATCTGCGTGTCTATTCTTTATCCAAACTGTGGTGAATGAAAGACTTATGCCAGAAACCTTGATGGTGTAATAACAATGGTATAATAGCGATTGATAGAGCTTGATTATACACTAAGTGTAATCAAACTAAGTGTAATCAAGCTGATTTGATTGTGACAGAAACTTGTCATTACATTGATTTGATATCAAATAATGATGACAATAATAATAATAATAATAACAATAATAATAATAATAATGATAATAATAATGATAGTAATGATACTAGTGGGTTCTTGTGCAGCGTTCATGTCTGTCAGAATTGACCCTCATGGCGCTCCACTGTTATTACCCCGGCATTATCAGGACGGCAATTACAGCGCTCTAGCATTTCAAGGAAATTCTTCTATTTACCGGGTACTGCACCTGGGTCGAGAGCTGCAGTTCTAGATTAATGTCTTGTCAAAAGACATTAGTGCTACGGCGGGACTCGAACCACCAACTTTGTGATCTACAGTCTGGCGACGTATCCACTAGACCACGACTCCTCTAAATGCCGTCTTCAGAATGAATTGGAAAGCCCCCCCCCCCTTTTTGTTAAATTTAATTCTTATAAAATGCGTAATGGCATCCAGTTTCATGAACCATTAACTTGTTTTTAACGTGTTTTTCATTTTGCGTCTATAATGGAATGATTTGAATCAATAAAAGAAGCGACCGTCATTTAATATGATAAGTTGTAAAGTAATATTCTGTTCAAGTTGTGAGGCTGTGAAGAAAGCCAATAACAATAGCTGCAGCGAAGTCTTTTTCTGTAAAAAAGCAAATTATACACGAAATCCATATTTTTTGTTACCAGTGAAAGTCTTTCATCAATACTAGTATCTTCTTGGCCTGGATTACCTAAGACCATGCTTTGTTTGAACAGATAGCAACAATCTCCTTTTCAAACTTAAGATACCCCGAATTGGACGATTAAATCAGCAGTAAGTTGCATTGTGTGTGATGCAGCTCTTTGCCAAGAATCCGGAGCTCATGACGTAGAGGGCTTAGCAGGTCATGGTCGAGTCCGACCCCCTTTAAAGGTTTCTTTGAGACACTCTTGCTTTTAAACTTTCCTTCGCTTAAACTTCCCTGAACCTTTCTAAACCTTTCGCTTTTCGTCAACAAGGTGTATGGGTTCATTAAACAGTGATGATCCCCTGTCACGTATGTGTGCTAGATTGTGGGTAGACATCTAAGTAGTTTATTTAATTCATTACACCCATTTGACGGAACGTCAAGGCCGGTATCGTTTGCTCTACCCGTTATTCATCTAGTTCTTTGTTACCGCGTCTTATATTATAATCTGCCTAAATAATCTAATTTCTCTTCATTCAGAATGTTCAGTCAGTATGTTCCTCTCATGCAGCGAATAATGCAATTAATATCATTTATTCGCCCTTTACCCACGATCAAGTTAACGTGCTTCGAAGAAAATGTATTTTGCACAAAATATCAGTAGCTATCTTCAGTGATTGCGGGAGGTATTCAGATTTGCTGAAAATTCCTTGATCTTTGGTCCTTCTTCTCCTGTACTTCTGGAAGTGGTTTCTTATGTGATAAGTAAAACGGGTTAATTCCAATTGACATTTATTATTGAACATCACATTTTATAATGAGTATACAATTACCGCTTCTTTGAATGCTTGATGAAATGGGGTTAACAAGGTTTAAGGAAATTAATTTCTTGTATCAGACGTCAACTCTCCACAGAATATCATGAGCGATTATAGGCACTGATAGTGAATACTTTTCTTAACCCGTCGCGTCGACTATTGATTTCTCAGAGTCCTTCTAGCCAATGTACAATGATGGGTTAAGTAAGGAGATTTGAAAAGATCATAATTTAGGCAGACCATACTCAGAGCCAAAGACAATCATCACCTTTACCGAAAAAAGACACATGTCAAAAACTAAAAGTATTGGCATTGCATGCATGCTAGAGGACAACCATGTCACACGACATAATTGGGTAAATCACTGATTCTGCATTAACCAAAATTATGTTGAATACTCAGATTATGGGCGTAGGTTGCGATTTATAAGATTTTTTCGAGACCTATTCATAATGTCTGCAGAGTGTCGAGGGCACCTTTATCGAAAAAGATCAACAGATATATATTTGTTCTATTCAGATGGAATACAGAAATAAGAAATATCGTTGGATGTCCATAGGAAGATATGTTTTTCCAATTTATTTTTTGTTGATAACATCTATTGCGACAGCTGGCTGCATTCAGCTTCCAGATTACAGATTAAAACACATTTATTTCCTTCTCATAATCAAATGCAAAATAGAATTACCAAAACAAAGATGAAATCGATTTGTTGTTATAACAACTCTATGATACGTTGTTGTTGTTTTTTTCATTTCGAAAGGAAAAAGAGACTATAGCACAAAAAGAAGTATACTTCGTTGTTTTGCGTTACATTAAAGTGCCAACTGCTTCAATCGCTGGCTAAGTAAATGTTCAGTGTAAATGGAAGCAGCTCTATGTACAACTGGCAAGAGGTGCACCATGTAAATAGTCATAAAAATATTCTACAAAGACCTTTTTCCTACGAAATACTTCTTACTCTTTTGTTTGGATGAAATCAAAGAAAAAGACAAAGAGGATTATGTTTTTTCCCATCAACGATGGCTAGCGTATAGCCTCATTTTGTTTTGTGAACCCTGGTTGAGTAGGATAGTAACATGGAGCATACTTTCTTGTTACGTGTTATTCCACTCAACATGCTCAAAGAAATCATCTTCGTTCATTCATACAACATAATTCATTAACAAGTCGAATTAAGGAAAACCTCTTCAATTCTTGTTTTTTTATTCCAACTGTTGCCTACGCGAAGAACTATTTGTTCAGCGATAATAATTACGATGGATAAAACAACAGCATGGTGAAGAAAGATCGGATCAACTTGAGGAAAACATGATCTTGTCGCCAGCGAGAATTAGATTTGTATATGTTAGAGACGAATCTTAATTTAAAGTTAAATTCGACACAACGGAACCTAAATTCACAATCATATCGAGCTTCATTGTCACGTCATCGGATTTTTTTTCTTTAAAATCTTAATGATTTGAAAGGTATCTATACTCCTCTCCATTTTACATCACCATTTAAGGACTGGAAGAGTTTTGTTTTAACTTGTCCTAAATCGAATTCCTCCTTGTAACATTTGCGACCATTTTTTAAAGCACAAATCAATATGTTGTATATGCTTTCTTTTAGATCTGTCTGGTCTCAAATGTTATCTTGAAACAGGCCCTTTTGAATGTTTCCATGCCATTCTCGTGGGAATGAAAGATTTCCTATTTGACGATTTCCCATGGAAAATCAAAAATAATCCTTTACAACAGCATACAGACGTTATGTCACAATGTGATATGCGCTATTTTAAGAACGGAATATTAACTTTTTTCAATTAACTTCATCCGGAAATTAACCAGTGAGCTGGGGTTTGTGCCATTTGTGCAACCTGTCCCAAACTGTTGACCCTATGGACAACGATTGCTGCCCATTCATCATGTTCATTGTGAAGTGTCATACTTTGACAAAAACCCGACGAGAGATCTCATACTCAACAGGAAACTCATATTGATACAATGCGAGCTATCTTTGTGTGATGAGAAATGCGTTGCGAAATTTTACACCATGTCAGCATCGAGAAAGTACAAACTAAAACGGGGTTATAGAATAAAACAGTTATAAGAATCTTATGAACAAAGCTGTTGATTATAAACTTGCTAGAGCGTCCAATGTCTTGGGCGATAGTCGCTTTAGGGTCAGTTTCCTGAACAATATCAACTCTGCACTGATAACATTAACGGTATAGCCCTAATCCTAACCTAACATGCTTCAGCGGAAACCCAGCAGCTTTCGACGAGATGAAGCCTAAGCAAATGTCACCTGAGCATGTCTCGGATCCCCCAGAATGACAAGGGAGTGGTATAGTTTGAAAACAGTTTATGGAATCAGAACATTTAGAACGTATAGTGCACTCACATTTAGAATGCCCTTAAATGGATAAATGTATCGTCCAAATAAGGTAACCTGATTACTTTTCAAAATGGCCAGCTTCCCGAAGTGATTCCAGCCGACAGGAACGATAGATCTGAAAAAGAAAAACACGAATTTTACCTAGCTGACACTTGATTTGTTCTTTTCCAGAAATAAAATTTGATTACCAACTTTGGTCTCTTCTCCTTACCTTTCTTCTTGCTTTTTACGTGTTTTTTTTTCTACAGTTTTTTTTTCTTCTGAATCCTCTCCTTTATTCTTTCTATATGCTCTTCATTTCTCTCTCTCTCTCTCTTAATTGCTCTTGTCTTTCTTTCTCCCGTTCTCTCTCGCATCTCGATAAGTTTCTTCTTTCCCTTCTCTCATCATGCTCATTATGACAAGAATGGATATTTCTATTAACTTTGATTGAATGTTCTTCAGGGTAATAATAATAATAATAATAACTCTTATTTACCCAGGGTAGCCACTTCATCTATCAGCTGATCTTCCAGTAGGCCCTGCATAACATAATATGTTATCATTACCCTTCTCCATTCTTATAATGCCGAGCGCCTGGCTAGAAGGCAGAAGGTCCCATTTTTGTAAGTCTTTGGTATGACTCGGCCGGGGATCGAACCCACGACCTCCCGTTCATGAGGCGGACGCTCTATCAACTGAGCCACCATGCCCGGTACTGGGTACTGGGTACTGGGTACTGGGTACCGAACTGTAAACAAGGACGACCTTTTGTTTTCCTTCTTTAAAAAAATATAATAGGTCTTCGCCTTCATATTTTTAATATCTCCGTTTATGCTAACGTAGCCTCATGATCAAATACTGTCATTTTAATGCAACAATAATTATCCTCGTAAAATATTTTGATCGGCAAGAATGACTGGTAAAAGGGTTTGAAGAAATGGTTTCGTTTTAGGAGAGAGAGAGAGAAATAGAATGATTTCTATCTGTCAGAATTATGCTTTGGAATATGATATAAAATTCAATAGCGATAAGAGCCAGCTTATTATTTTTAGATGTGATGGAAAAAAACGTAAAGGACCCAATGATAAAAGGTAGTGGTAGTCCTGTTAAGGTTGTAGATAGAATTTGTCATCTCGGTCACATTATCAGTAATGATATTTTTAGTGTTGATATTTCCAAACCTATTGGTGATTTCAATCGTCAATGTAATATTTTATTAAGTAATTTCAAACATGCTAAATGTTATTTACGTAATATCATGTTCCCAAAATTCTGTTGTAGCTTTTATGGAACACAGTTATATGCACTGTTTGATTCATCCTTGGATGCTCTATTTAGACACTGGAGAATAGCTTTTCGAAGAGTTTGGAAAGTTCCTTGGCAAATACACAATGTGTTTTTACCTTTTCTTGCCAAAATGATGTGCATGAAATTGTGGTTTCATAAGAGATGCATGAATTTCATATTGAATTCTCTTCAGGCTGATAACTCTATTGTGTCATATATTACAAATATGAGTCAGTTTGGCTCATTCTCTGTACTTGGAGGCAATATTAAATACTTGAAAAGTAAATATATATTGTATATATATGGACCATAGACAGATAATTAGGGAATGGAATGAGGTACAATGCTCTTCAGTAAATGTTGCACGTAAAGTCGAGCAAATTAAGGGAATTGATTTTGATGAGGGATGAAAGGGATGAATCCTTTTTAAGCTTGGGTGAATGTAAAGAACTGATTGACTTTCTTTGTCTGGGTTAATTTTTTTTCCTTCTTTCATTGTATTTCTTTAGGTGTACTATTTATTAATATGCTGAATATGCTTTCCTTTTATGTTTTGATCTTTGTATGTAAATGTATGTATGTATTTTTTGTATGTAAATGTTTTTAAATGTGCTGTTTTATGCGAATAAAGAACCAATTGAATTGAATTGGAAGAGAAGGAGAGAGAGAGAAAGAAAGATGGAGTGGAACATGGGGAATGACAGATATACAAACTTGCAAAGAAAGACGCTGCACGATGATAGCTAAATTCAAAACTTCAATACAACAACAACAATAAAACAACTTCACATCTTACTTAGACTACGTCCTTAAAACTTAGTCCCTAAAAAATGATAAATTAATGATTGACGTATGCCTATAGACTACCAACACAACAGATTATTCATTAATCTTTACAAAAGAAAGTTTTCCATCTGCAGATGAGATCCTAATCTTATTTTGCAGTTTAAAGATGAATTTCTCTCGAAATGTTAATTCACCCCTCTTTCAAAGGAAGATCGCTGGATTATATTTTTACGTTATTGTTCTTAAGTTTTGGAATCGCCCTAAGATTATTATGATCTGAAAGGATTTCGTGGGGGTGGCCAAACATCCATATAAGTTCTGGCTTTATCTTTGCATTGTGGGAAATAATGATAGCCGATCCATCAAATTAATCTAGGATTATTGGTATGGTGCTATTGCTGTCTCGTAAATCGCGAGATCACAAGCAGTGACAAGGTTTGTTCTCACTGCTGCTTTCTTCGTTGTAACGATCTCCCCACTGCCTGTTTGCCTGTTGACGCTGTATCAGCTTACCCAACATGCCCAAGCAAATTGTGTATTATAGATCCAGGGAAACATGCCTTCGAAGGCGCAAATTTTATCAATTAATTGGATAAGATATAATTCGTTCGATCAAATTAACCCATTTGGAGAATTTCTTTGGACATCAAATTTATATCTGACACTAACATCTTAAAAGCAAATAAAAGTATTTCATTTTGAAGAAGGATTTGCCAGAGAAGGGATCAAATATCCCGGCTAATGAAGATAAGTTAAACCTTTTATTAAAGCGACAGTGTATTACACTAATCATGTATCAAAGTATTTCTGTTAACTTTAGAAAAACAGTCTGATTATAATGATAGAAGATCATTAGGGCAGTGACATTGCACTGATAGGTATTATCTTTCATAGTACCCAGCTCTACCTATAAAACAACTATGAATTTTGAGCTATTCGTTCCACGGTATAAATATGATTCTTAATATCCTATACTTTGAACAATCATGCTAGCCAATTTCTTCGAGTAATTTTCAATTTCCATTCCCATACTTGCAATGATTTGAGAAGAAACTTGTCAGAGGAAGGTATATTATTTGCTCTTTCTTCATTTCATTTGATATTCATTTTGATTGTAAGAACTATTACATTTCACTGATTGAGAACTTGTGTAAGTTGATCAGTAATGACCCTCGCCTATTCTTTACATCTTTCAAGATCTATCAACTTACTTACTTGCTTCATTACATTTCATTCTCATATGGATTACTGGTTTGGTTGGGATGTGGGATGATTTAAATTTCTATTTTTGTAAATCTTTTTCTTAATTGCACTCTTACATTTTGTCATTGAACTTGTCTCATTTTTCTTTGTTCATTACATGTACATTTGACAACTTTTGCATATGTATTTGAATTTGAATGTAAATCTGTGCAATTCGACCGTTGGTCGCTGGTCGGATATCAATAAAGACCTTTTCATATAAAAAAAAAAAAAAAAATCGCACCGCATATTATTCAGGATGCGCTCCCCTCTCTCTCCCCCTCTCTCTCCCTCTCGTCCTCTCTGTCTGTCTGTCTGTCTCTCTCTCTCTCTCTCTCTCTGCTCACTTTGCAGGGTAGATTTAGGACGGAGAGCCACTTCCCGTATCAAACATCTGCAACTTCTGTTTGCTTGCCTCCTTTTAAAATGTCCTTACTCCGCGCGCATTCTCATTGCTTAAGCATCTGCATTTGAACTTTATTTATTGCCTGTAGTTCTACGTGCTTCCGACCTGACCGATATATACCACAAACTCTCTTCGTAAATTATTTCTCTTGTGGAAGGGTAGAGTCCCCAAACTCGCATTCAAGGCAAATTAATGTTCCAGCCTCGAATCTATGAATATTTAACCCTGCGCTAAATTAGTTTTTTGTCCACCGAGAGAATGGAAGAAAGCCAGGCCTATGCGTGCAGTCACAAGCTTGTACCCGTCGGGTCTCTATCCACGAACATGTATTCCACGTTTGCCGTACACCCATCAATCATGTGTCGGAAGCGACCAACTAGGTAGACAAATACCGTTAAGACGGTGACAAAGTAAGCTGAATTACTCATGATTATTGTGGTGAAATAATCATTTGGTAGTACATTTCTCGGTTGCGAAGAATGCCGTGGGAAATTTCGTACTTTTGCTTCATTGTATGTTGATCACTCGAGCAAACGTTTTATTCAATCAATGAAGGTGTCAAAAGGAAGTGAAGGATCATGACAAACACGATGGTATCCCAACATGGAGGAACATAATGTGATTCAAAGATGGACGTAGCGGGCGCTTATCCTGTTCTGTGTTGACCCTTTGCAATGTTGTATGCACTTATCAAAAGGAGAACAAACAACAGAGGGACATGCACAGATAAAGAAACATTAAGGGGGGGGGGGGGAGCATGACATATTTACACCGTCATTACTTTCAGAAAGACATGAAAAGATTCTCGACACTTTTAACTCCAAATGTGACAGTACTTTCAATCATCGATCTAATTTTTGTTTCCTCTGGCTGATCCTGTTTTTATATTTTGCTTGTATAAATATTTTGATTTCATCTTCATATCACTAACTTGAATTTCCTCTCCGGAGTTAGGTGTTGCGTCATGGATTACGTCAATCACGACAACAGCAAATGAAATGTAGAACGTAAAAATCAAACGAAGGCTCACTGGTTAAAATTAATTATTTTTAAAAAAATTTTGTTGATGAATACTGCTGGCTTTTTTATTGTCTCTTTTCTTATTTTGTTTGATTTATTTTGTCATCTCATCAAACTCTGGTATTTCCCCATTTTTTTTATAAATCTACTAAGCCTTTCCATCCGTTCTTCTTATCGTGATATAACTTGGTTCCTCTCTGAGCACAACTTTATTTGCTGACGTAATCAATGATGTCTATTTGAGCTTGATTTGTGAATCTTTATAAATAACCGTATCGTAATGTACTTTTGTTATCCGTCGGCGTACATTACACTAACTTCGTACATTAATTCTCAGAGAGAAGGAATGTGCAAAATGAGCCGAGTATGGCGTTTCTTTATATTTCAACAAATTGGGACATAATTGTTAATGGGCTACTTCCTTTCAGCCACTTAAAGCCAGTTTTTAAAATCCTTAAGTGTCTCCAGTCGTAACAAAAAGAATGATTATAAGAACAAAAAAGTTTAAGTTTTGCGAACATTTTGAAAATACCGAGGCTTGGGCTTACAGATTCTGGGGTAAGAAAGAGAATAAATTGAAAAAGAAAATGAAGAACAAGATGGAGAGCATAACTGGTGAATCCTTTGGCGTCAACCATGCCTTAGAGTTACGATTATTCATGAGGTGATTACTTTTCTCACACATGTATGCTAAACGGCACTCAACCCGCGAGATTTACAAGTGGTAAAGTTTGGAGAGTCAAATGACTACCTCCAGACAGACAATCAACATGCCAGTATTGAACATGGCTGGCAATAATTACTTTAGTTTAAAAAAAAATGCATTGATTTTTCTCTTTGAATATGCAATTTTGTTGTTTTAAGAGAGAGAGAGAGAGAGAGAGAGAGAAAGAGAGAGAGAGAGAGAGAGAGAGAGAGAGAGAGAGAGAGAGAGAGTGGGAGAGAGAGAGAGAGAGAGACACACACACACACAGATGGGTTGGGCGGTGAAAGCAGATTGATTTCATATTGTGTAGCAGCACCGGAAAATGTGATCAAATAATAAGGAAAAAGACAGATGGATGAAGTTGATCGAAATAATACAGAAAAGTGCGGTTTTCAGCACAGAATGAACAAGGCGCCATCCCTTCTCCTCTTCGTTTGTAGACCCACATTTACCCAGGAGCAGTGATGCATTCTACCTGAGACATGTCGCTCTGGAGGGATTCTTGCCCATCCCTTCAAAGCATACGTCACTGAAGCATAAAGATATATATAAAGATATATTATATATCTTTATGCTTCATGTTCCAATGTTTTATGTGATTATCTTCATCGTTTTTATACGATTGGTATATCTATGAATTTCAAAAACTGGAACTGATGAGGAGAGCCTTTTACATAATCTTGTTTTCTTGTGGTAATCCAGGCATTAATTGATGTTTTTTCTTTCCTTTATTTTTGTATCTTTTTTTAATATTGTATGTCTCCTGTTCCTGGAATGGAATGAAATAAAATAGATAAATATGCTTTTAAAAAGATGATCAGATATAGGAAGAAAACTAGGTTTGGGGACAGTGTTGTGTCTACAGGTATGAGCATTAAAGGGCAATTTCTGATCCAAGCGCTTGGAGTTCTCATAACGTGCACTTGAATAGTTTAAAGTCTAATGATGAAGGAGTTTGAAAGCTGCCCTATTTTCCTGACGCTGATAGATTCACATTTTGTTGGCTGTGATGATAATTCAAATAAAAAAGATAAGTTCACCCATTCGAAACTATTATGGTCCGTGTTTTTGTGCATTGCGTACATTCTTTACCCTCCCTGCCTCCCCTCATTTTGCCTCTTTCTCTCTTTCTCCCCTCCCCCACACCCTGCCCTTTTGTGATTTACCTACACTCGCACGCTCTCTCTTTCGGTAATAGCTGCCACCCCATGAGTGTCTTCCTTTTTTTTTCTCTCTCCTTCTCTTTCCTTTTCTTTCCCCTTCCTTCTCCCTCTCTAGAAATCCACAATCTCTCACCCTCTACCTCCTTGTTCCTGTCTTATAAATGAATTATGCAAGAGAAAAGTAGCACTCACACCTGAGACGCGCGCTCACTACCTCTTGTGTTCAAATAGACAGACTGCCTTCCTTTCTGATGATGTAGTTTTGCAAGATGTTGCCCCAATGAAAAATCAATATCTAATTTCGCGCGTTATTTTGATTTCAGGTTTCCTTAACAATCCACCGTCACTCATCTCTATTGTTATAGTACCCACCACTATTCTTTAAGATCCCAGCACCTGTACGTTGCCCCCCACCCCCATCCTCTACTTCCGCTTAGTGTTGCACCCCCTGAAGGGAACCTGTGGGATGTTTTTTTTATCTACTTTGATATGAAGCAAAGGGGTTGATTAACACGATTGCCAAGGTGAGATGCGCTTGCCTAGTTAACAGTGATAACGAACAGGCTCCACTTTCAATCAATTATTTTTGGAGTAAATCATTATTAGGGATACTGCAACCAAAATATGCTTGACGTGCCCCAAGGTTTCAAGCATTATAAGAACATTGTCAAGTCATATCAATCAGGATATTTTTTTTATTGATCTGTTGTACCAAAAATACGTTCCACCCGCTACCCTTGGAGGATGATAATGATTAAATCTATTAAACCCCTAATACATTTAATATCCTTTCTCATTATTTACCCTACTGGCTACTTTCTGCCATTAACCAAGCGAAGATTTAGTGTCTGTAGGCAAAAACTGCGTTCATATTCAATCATTATCATAAGGATACTATAGCAGAATAAGTACACTACCTCCCAAGCAAGCAGGGTATCTGTTGACGAGGTGAAAGCTATAGTGGAAAAAGGGACATGAGGGTTTTCGAAATGTTTCATCAATATTGAAATATAAAACTAATAAAGTATAAGAGTTGAATCATAGAGAGAAGATGCTTGATTTCATTATCTATAGCCAAATTATATCCGGTAAAATGAAAGGTCGAAAAAAAAAAAACAACTCGTTTATCAAAACACTCTCTGTTTGTGTTCTTTCCACGTCTTTCCCCTTGATGGCGATGTTAATCATGTTAATTGCATGTATCGATATGCTGACATTACCTAGCCACATACAAGTACTAAGTTTGCTGAAGTGCTCAATCAATACACTTTAAGAAAAAAAAGGTGCAATTTTGCACCCCAAATGCTACAATAGCAGCACCTTGTTTGGGGGTGCAATCTTGCACCCTACATGACAAAGGTGCAAAGATGTACCCTTTTGTACGTCTTGTTTGCACTCGGAAATGCCCATCTGCACCCTTGAAGGTACAATTATGCACCTTAAAGGGTGCAGAAATGTTTGCATCCAAAAGGGTGCAAATTTGCACCTTTCCCAAAGGCTACAACTCTGCACCCTTAAGCAGTTAAGGGCGCAAAATGTAGCTCACTGCACCCTCATTGGTGCATAATATAATGCTTCTTTGTGTGCAAACGAGCTCCTGAATTTGAATGGTGCAAAATTGAACCCCCTTTTCTTAGTGTTTAATATGTAAGGTGTGGTTGTTCTATATACGTAGAATCCAAAAGTATCAACAACTTAAATGTGAGAAAAAGATATTTCTACACAATACTCAAACATCCGATGACAATAAAACACGTCAGTTCCCTTTTCAAATAGTTTTACGATTTCAACTCCCCTCATCTTTATGAACTGAGCACACTTGTGAAAATCGTGGAGCTAGATCTACAATTGTGATATCAATATCAAAAGCATAGAGGGTCCACTCAAAGAAAGTCGAGAGCGACTTTTCCAAAACAAATTCCTTTGCTAGCAGGCACGACTCTGACTAGCGATATGCAGGTCAGACAATTCTATGAATATACTTCACAGTGATAGATTAGTTTGTAGTCTCAGTGAAGCCAGTGATATCCACAAACCAGGGGATTTTCTTTCTTCTTCCCCCGAAGTCTCCGTTTAAAGAATAAAAAGTAAGCCCATGCGAAGAAAGGTTGATTTTGAGAGATAAAAAATGCCAGTCACGCGTGCGATCGCGATACCCGCATGTGTGAGCTTCGATATCAAATCCAAATCAGCAGAGATTCGGCCAATCTCGTCTGGCACCGGCAGCTACACACGTCAACCCCATTAAATATTCTCCCAACATCACAACACGGAATCTAATGTCCATCCTGAATTCATAAAACCCCTCTTTCAAGCACCATGCCAAGCAGCACTCGGATAGGAGCCTAGCCTCTGGGTGTTAAAACATCGCCACAAACAAGAACTCCACAAACCGCGGACAAACCATAATAGTTGATTTCCTTCTCTTGGCGAACAAAAGGAAGAAGACCTAGAGCATAACAAAATTTATACGGCAAGTTACATGCCTTATACCTGCTGTCCCTCCCATTGCCCCCTGGCGGCGCTAGACCCCCTATTATAACCCCAACCGAACATTATTTCCAGAATCTTAAGTGGGTCCACTTGATACGCGACCTACTCCTTCCACGCTGAACGTATCGCTCGCGTCTGCGCAAGACCCCTTAAGCGCCTGTTAAAAATTCAAGTGGTTCCACTTGGTAATTTAACTCCGCTGTGCCCGCGTCTTCAAGAAGAAAGTCTAGTGAAATCATCGATAGAAAAAAGTTCACATCTTTATCCTTCCTTTACCCCGCCTCCATCCCACATCACTTTCTCTCTCTCTCTCTCTCTCTCTCTCATCCATCTCATCTCATATTCTCTCTTTTTCCCGTCTTCGTTTTACGTTTTTCCCAAGAAAAAGCTACTTGCGGTTGGTGACGACAACGGTCACTTTAAAATATCCAATGACAAGGAGCCATCCTTATTAAGTTCGCCTAAACCCTGAAACAACCAGCCTTTAACATTTTACGCCTATGTATCCATTGTAAACGGGAGGGAAAGTGAATTAATATATCTCGTCTTTGACCGCATGTAACTATGTAACTAAGTTTCAGGGGCTTGCACCTTACAAGCTTTGCCCTTTTTAGCTTGCCCTTCCGTTTCACTATTTTTTGCAGCCAGGTCAACTTTATTTTATTTAGTATCTCAATAATTTTGTTCTTTCTTTTATAATATTTCATTATATTACTTTTGTCTTTACGAGATTGCTGAATTTATATATTTGTTTTTGTATACACTGTGAAACGGAAAATAAATAAATCAAAATCAAATAAAATCAAATTTCAGGAGCTTAACTTTCATAATCCTTTTTGTTCCCCTGTTCGTTTACTTATAGTTTTTGCCCTTTCATATTCAGTTCTTGGTCCTTAGTTGGAGCAAAATTCACTGTTAACAGGTTAGACTGGTATTAAAGCTATAGTTCTTCAGTTATTTCCTGTTTCTTGTTTTGCATTATTAGTGAAAATCTGCAACAGGGACACAGGAGGTACATCTTGACAGAAAACTACGATGCTACTATCACGAAAAGGAAGGAAAGGTGGCAGGTTGTGGTTGATCCTCTTATCTGCCCTCAGAGACTGCATTAAAAAAACTATCTACATCTTAATTATCATGCAATAGATTTCGACAGCAAATTACTGTAATCCAGTCTAGGGAATAATTTTGAAAAACATGATTCGGAAAACTGAGAAATGTTTACGTTGATGTGGGCGACCTATGAAGAAAAACATAAATGAAATTAAGTTTTAAAAATATTCCATAATTCATCTCATCCATGTAGCCGCTGAAAGTGCATCAGCAGCAGCATCGCACAAGAAATTGAAATGCTTAACAATAATTGATAATCACAGAAATACGTAACTTAATGGGCGACACGAGTTATAGATTAAAAGGTTAACGACTTTACAATAATTTGAGTGGGCAGTGGTACTATTAGCCTAGTATTTGGTGGACGTTAATATCAATTTCTCAAACATGTCTGATAAGACGTCATTTTGCGTCTATCCGTACATCTGAAAAGTACCTCTGAACAATTAAGCAAGTACCTAATGACTGAATAACAGATCTGCAATAGGTTTCAAACACCATCGTCTACAACAAACATTTGCCTTTACTTCTTTTAAGGTTGATCTATCCCCGATCTCCTCCCTCGTGCCACATCTCTTTCTTTTTTCTAACACTACTGCAAATATGATAAACCACATTAATAATGAAGTACGTCACTACATTCAACATTATGCATGAGCTTACAGAGTGATCGTAGTTTAATTCGCGTAGATTATTGATGCATCATGCCCAAGCGTTAGTATGATGTAAGGGACACGATTCTGTATACAGTCCTTATTTGCAGCGGGAGTCATGGCAATATGTTATTAACGATGATTTAATTTGCAGCAATTGTGTCTTTACTGATTCCAAGTGTCATAGTAACATCTTGAGTACGCTATGTGTTTCCCGGTAACTGGCACAACTGTGCATGTTCAATTTATAGGTGTTTGCTGAAACTTCTGCTTGCATGATATGAACAAATTTGCAGCAAGTGTAGTTTTTTTTAATAGCCATCTGTCAAATTAAAACGAACAGTATGTTTTTTCCCCTATGATTTAACTCGGTATTTTAAAGAGGTGCATCTTAAACCCTGTTCATTTTATATCTTAATTCCTCATTATTCTGACTCTTAAAATTTCATGTTTTTATGGTGCTCTGCCGATATGGACATCTAGGGAGGTATTTGGTTAATGCGGGTTCAGTTCATAAACCATGAAGGCCTACCCATAATTTCAAAAGTACGATGTGTCTACAAGAAATTCGGCAACCATTCTGAAAACGTAAACTCTTTTCTCATCAAACACAATCATGAAATAGGTTTCCAAGTCCTGATTTTGAGTAAAGCCAATGCAGGATGTCAGTGGTGAGATGGCTGGACCAGTTATGTATATACGACATCAACGGTACATAGCAATTAAAACTGGTCAAGCATTGATTGACATGAACGCGAGGCTCTTGTAAACTGAACCTTCACTTAACCAAATACCTCCTTAGACGTCCATCTCGGCATAGCACCTTCCTTACCACCATGCACGTGCATGTAAGGATACAATCTTTCTTAAAGAGTACTGTGCATAGACATCAATCTTCTTAGAAGCCTATCGTTCATGACACGGATACTGTCATCATAGAACCCATCAAAGGGAAAGCGCTAATCGATGATGGCGGGTGCCTTTGATAATGTCCGTGGTCAATGATTGACGCAACCGAACAAGGGTGATACGACGCCGTGTGAGGGAGCTTAGAGAGATCGATTTTGAGTTGTGATTATGACACCGTGATGCTGTGACGTCTATGGAGATCGTACTGTCAAATTTGAATTGTAACCACAATGTATTCTTTAAGCGCTGGTCACTGTGGCCGCGGACACCAGTCCTACCAGCGTGTGGTCTAGGACAGATTTCGCAGAATATCCTTGGGTTAGACCCACGGATCTGCACGTTTTTTTTCTGAGCACTTTGGGATCATGCAAGGCCGTTGGACATATCCAACAATCCTGACAATCTGTGTTTGTAACTATGTGTTCAGATGCACGCAAATGATACTTGCAGCCATTGTACTTCTTGCGAACACCGCAAGGACTTCTTGCGGTCTCACGAAACACTTGGGGTCGTACGCTGCCATAAGGAGCCGTGGTAGTTGCATGGTACCTGTTCGGGATTCACAATTTCAAGAATCCTTGCAGATAAGCGGGGATATGAACATGAGGACGGTGCAAGACGCCCGAAAGGGGCTGCGGAAAGGTGCAAGGCCTATTTCAACTGTGGTAAACAAAGGACGTACAAATCGCTTGAATGGGGAGCATTACATGAAGAGTTTTGTCAGTGATTTTTCACTGACAATTAATATAAGCTACTAAAAATCCTCGCATCTGATTGGCTGGGAGCAAATTAGTCAGTGAAAATCACCTACAAGACTCTTCATGAAACGTTCCCCAGGTCACAATCTAAACGGCAGCTGCGGACGCGCAAGTGCAAAAAGACGCACGATTGGCAAGGGTGTCAATCATTCATATATATATATATATATATATATGTATATTGATTCATTTAATTTATTTATTTATTTTTAAATCTTTATTTTATTTTATTTATTCATTTATTTTTATTTTTATTTTATTATTATTATTATTATTATTTTTTTTTTTTTTGGGGGGGGGGGGCTTTTTTGAGGGGGTATGCATACACACAGATAGGTCCTCAGCTTAAAATGGAGGGGGGGGGGGAGGGGCGTATTATTGTGAATCCCTGTATCCCCTTTGATTGACGCCCATGACGGTTGGATGTGATCATTATACTTGTTAAATCTTTAACGTTACAATCCGTGGTATATCTGAAACACATTGGTGCCTGCCTTTGTGAATATGTTCTTTATTAGTTTCTTTATATCTTCCTTCCTCTTGATTTGGGCTCTACGAACTGATATTGTGAACAACGACTGTTGTGACTCATGAATGTTTCATCAAATCTTCTTTAGCACGAGGTTCACGTCGTTTTTTTTTACTCCCAGCATGAATGTTTCATCAAATCTCCTTTAGCATGAAGTTCACGCCGTTTTTTACTCCCAGCAAATTAGGCAAACGATAATTCCTAGTTGTGATCACAATCGATGTAATATACATTAATTACCTGGTTTGTCATTCAGTAAAGGGTTTATCATTCAGTGACGTTTCAGATGGGGATTAATTACCGAATGCATTATCTTCTTCAGCGAAGGTGGTCGCGATTTGTCGATAATCAAAGATTTTGCACCCCATCTCCCCTCGATGGAATCTCCTTTCACAGTTAAGATTAGCTTTTATGCTTTCTTAAATATTTATAGACTGAAATCCAGTTGGAAAATCTCGATGTGATCAATTTTCTAATCTATATGAAACTGGCCCTGAAATGACAAATCAAGTTAAAATATTGAGTGAACTACGTAGAGCCCCCCCCCCCCCCCGCCAGTCTGCCCTACTCTGTTTATCGGTGTGCATTTTTCTTAACAAAATATAATGGGTAGGGGTGGAGTGGGATGAAACAAAACATACAATTCATATCCTTCAAAATGTAGGCTGGCCGGGTTATCCATACTATAAGTGTTAATCATTAAGCCAAAATATTAGTATTTATACATTATTTCTTTCTGGAGTGCAACGTCTTCAAGTCTTGTTTATGAGCGATAAGCCCACCTTCACAACATTAAGCGCCCTTACACAAGTACCCCAAACTCATCTGGACTTTTATTGTTGTTGGATCGAGGAGTACGGTAATCGAATTAAACCCTACATGAGCACGGTGAAAGTGTGACAACGTGTGAGTGGGCACGCCACAGATAAATTTAATTTACCTAAATATCGAGTGGACAATTATGAAATTGGATGACCCGTCTCTCCAGATACCTCCACGTCTGCGCGACCGATTCAGACGATCTTGGAGGTTACATGGTTTCCTTATTTGATCATATACGGAAAGGCTTAGTGTGTACCCCTTCTGAGGATAAGCGTAATTACCTTGAGGTACTCAATCAGACGGGGTCTTATTTGGGGATTAACAGGGACTACTTGAGGAATGCTGAGGTTGTGGGCTCCCTTCATCTGGCGATTCCTTATGAATGATGACTTGATGCTTGCACTGCTTTTTTTTAATGTATACAATACAAAAAGACTATGCTCGCACGTTACCATAAACTTCTTAACTTGGTGGCTGTAAGAAGGCTACCTGCGGAGGAGACAATAATTAAGGACTTACAGACTCGTGGGAGCTAGTTGTATTTCATGCACGTATTACATAGCACCAGCATGTTCAATTTCATAGCACCGTGCTAACTTTAATATTATCTGCTCCACTTTCTAAGTTTGATGCCAGCTTTAGTGTAGTTTAGAAGCAAAATCATTTTTGTAATCGGTAATTGTATATGCAGGTATGATCTTCTAGAATGGACAGAATGCAACATTAGAACCTGTCCTTTGTTGAAGTAACATCAACGAAATTAAGATTATTATGGTTAACTTTACATTTCTCTTTGGAAAACCATCCTCATACTGGAAACAGAAAACCTTTTTGTCAATCTTGCATATAATTAATTGGCCTATCTAATCTCCTACTCTCACTCATCCCTTCAAATTCTTCCTTTATTCTCACTTTGGTTTAATTCGAGCCCGTCTTATTATCATCGACACCGCTCTGACAAGGCGTTTAGGGGTGGTATTACCGAAGTGTTTCCGCGACCATTCTGCGTCCATAATGTCACCCATGGAATGGGTTACATCGATTTAGAGTGCCATGCGCAGGTTCCATGCATGGGGTATTAAGGATAGCATGCTCACCTCCTGCTTCCTGCACAGTTGCCGGTTATAAGGAGGAGGAAAGTCGAAACTCCGTTCTGTCTCATGGGTTGCAGCGACTTGAAGTGTCATGCACTGATTCCATTGCATGGGTATGAAGGAGAGTATGATCACCTGATTCTTCCTGTCAGGGTCTCCATAGTTCAAAGTCACGTGTCAAAGTATGGAAAGTCATACCTCCGTCTGTTTGAGTTATTATGAGTGATGTCTTTTTTTTTTCATTACTAATGAAACCTAAATAAAATATCACGGGATATGGATTTTGCCAACTGGGTTTGCTGCTGTAGTTGCTACATTTGTTGAAATAATTGAGGGGTTTCAATTCCGTGTTAACACACCCGTAATGGTGGGTGGGGGGGGGGGGGCTGCTCCCCCCCCCCCGAATTTTCATGACCAAGGATGTTGTTTTCAATTAGTTTGTACTTCTTCAACATTGCCATTGCATCGAATTTTCTGGAATATCTAGCCGATTGGACCTTTACTTATTCTGTTATTCTTCATTTTGCTTGAGGATTTTTGGTTGTTGTCACTATCTGGACCCCTCTTAACTTTTTATTTTGATAGCGCAGTCCACCCCCCCCCCCCCGAGTATTTGGCTCATTATACCACTAACTGTTAGGGAATAATAAGTTAAAGGTATTCTGCCTCTCAGATTTGATAACGCTTTAAAGTCTGGCTGCCAACTTCTTAAAGATGCATTTTTAACCCAGAATCCCATTTTTTCACGTTCTTTGTAAAAAGTGTTTTGTTGATAAGGATCATGCTTATTTCACCCAAGGATTCATTTAGACCGATGAAATTCGATTTGCTTGAACGCAGTTCTCGGAAAGTCAGTCGTTTTCCATCCACCTCTGATGGCTTGTACTTTTTATTCATCTAAAGAAAAACTGAATGTTATGGGACCCGTGACATATTCAGATGTGACGTGGGATTTCAGAAATATCTTGGACATGTACTTCTCTGACCTCATTACGCTTGGAATCATATCCTCCCCTAATAGATAGACATACTATCCAAAGCAATATCTCTTTTCGTTTATTCTCAGAATTGCCACCGAATTGAAATGTTTGTACGTCACGTATGCCCACTAAGAGAAAAGAATAAAAATGCAATTTTTCAAGGACATTCAATATCATCTGACATAATGACTTTGGTAAGAAATTGATAGATCAATGAAGCGGAAGCCTTCCTTTGATGTTATTTCACTGGACTGCTGTGTAAGCTTAGATAAAGCACATAAAAATATCTCTGAAAGAGAACTGAATTATGGTCAGGTATCAATATTTAGCGAAAACATGTCGGCTTTACAACAGTTCAGGAGGTTCACATCTCACGGAGATATGAATCACAACACTACGGGTATTTAAGCCAAATCACCAATTTGTCGGCAAATTGTCATGAAAGCACTCCAAAGCAAAGTGGTTTTAAGCAAAACATTCCCCAATGATTCTTTTTGATCAGTTATTATTATTTTTTGTTTGTTTATTTATCTGCTGTTTACAAAGTCAATCTGCTTCCCTCTCCCCATCCCCCTTTCCCAGGGTTTATAATCACTTGGTCTAATATCAGTTGATCTAATTCCCAGATCGTCTAACACCACTATGGATAAACCAATTTGGTCTGCAATCAGTTTGGTCTAATTGCCGTTTGGTCCAATCATCACTTGGTCTAATACCCACTTGAGCTAATTGTCATTTCGTCTAATGATCAAATGCTCTAATTGCCACTTCGACTACTTAGTTTTCCTTATTTCGTCTAATGAAAATTTGGTCTATTACCAGTTCGTCTCATCAGATACACTACATGGTGTTGGACGAAATGGGTATTAGACGAAATGAGTATAGCCTAACTGGAAATTAGACGAAATGGTAAATAGGCTAAGTGGTAAATAGACCAAATGGTTATTAGGCGAACTGGTTGTAGACGAAATGGGATTAGAGCATGTGGGATGAGACCAAACGGGCATTAGACAAAGTCGGATTAGTCCTTGTGGCAATTCACAATTTCCAGCAACCAACGTCCAATATTTACTCCCTCGCGTTTAAGTATAATTTATACTGCAGGAAAAAAAACAAAAACAAAAAAAAAAACAAAAAAAAAACAACCCCCCCCCCAAAAAAAAACGTATTCTTTCAACAACACAGTAGTACCTATGCATGGTTAGAATTACACCAGCATCGAATCGAACCGAAATAATTCCTTTGATGCAACAATGTTAGTGTCAAGACAACGCCAAGTAGGAAGCAAAAATCGATGGAATAAAAAAAAAAATTGTTCGATATTAGTATAGTTCTAACGTTTATCAGGTATGGACCTATAAACATGCTAAAGTGGTGTTGAAATATAGCACCCTGGATATTGCAGTATACTCCGTAAGCATTCATGAGAGTAAATCCACTCTTTGTTAAGGAATCATTTTAAGAATCTGAATTACTGCATGCGGAGCGGATATCCAATCTCAATATAGTGGAATCCGTTTTTGAAAAAAAAAAAAAAATCAACTCTCCACTTTGGAGTAGATTCCAGTATGATTTGGAGTGAATTCCACTATTTGACTTTCACTCCAACACGAAGTGATGCCTCAAATATTACTCCTCAAGGAGAAGATATTCATTGCACTATTTTTTGAGAACTTGGCACACTACTACGTGCTATTTATTTCGTCTGCCCTTTCCTAGCACAATTTCATGACCATCATTAACATACAATGCGATTCATAATCATCAGTTTGAAATTAAACTCTTTGGACGCTTATGACAAAAATGCCGTTGAAATCTCCACTGTTCACTGAACACAATCTTACAAGCCAAAGGGCAAAGGGGCTGTCGGAAACCAGGGGAGCATTTCATGAAGAGTTTTGTCGGTGATTTTCACCGACTAATTTGCTGTCAGCCAATCAGATGCGAGGATTTTCAGTAGCTTGTAACATTTGTCGGTGATTTTCACCGACAAATCTCTTCATGAAATGCTCCCCTCATCCACAATTTCTTTGTTTGTCTGTCTGTCTGTCTGTCTGTCTGTCTGTCTGTTTCTCTCTTTTTTTTTCTTTAGCTCTCTCTTTATCATGGTGAATTGCCACTTGGTCTAATCCCACTTTGTCTTATGCCCGTTTGGTCTCGTCCCACATGGTCTAATTCCATTTCGTCTACAACCAGTTCGTCTAATAACCATTTGGGCTAGATACCACTTTAGGCCATTTACCATTTCGTCTTACTTCCAGTTGGGCTATGCTCATTTCGTTTTTCAGTAATTCTGTTCTTTCTTTTACAATGTTGTTTCATTATATTAGTTATGTAGTTACGAGATTACTGAATTTTATATATTTGTTTTGTACATGATTACTGTGAAACGGAAAAAAAAAATCAAATCAATAATACCCACATGGTCTAACACCATAACGTCTATCTGATTAGACGAATCGCTAATAGATCAAATGGTCATTAGAGAAATGAGGAAAATATTTAAAGTAGACGAAGTGGCAATTATCATTAGACAAGATGACAATTAGCCCAAGAGGGTATTAGACCAAGTGATGATTGGACCAAACAGCAATTAGAACAAATTGATAGTAGACCAAATGGGTTTAGCCATATGGTGTTAATCTGGGAATTAGACCAATTGGTATTAGACCAAGTGGCTACAAACCTTTATCATTGCCTTCTATCCACATTCATCTATTCATTCCTAAATTTTGAAAAGGGAAATAATATCTTCACGTTAAAAGCTTGTGCCTTCCGGCTTTCTTAAGAGATACAGGAAGTTGATCAGACTTTATTCGCATCTTAAATCTCACTGCAGTCCAAACTGCATCGAAGAAACCAAAAAAAGTAGGTGGTAAGACATGGGGATAAGGGCGCAAAACTCTGGTGACCGTAACAGCGCCTCCGAGCGGAGTTTTAGCGTCGATAGCGAGAGGCTTTTGATACCTGTACAAAGGAGTACATGTTTTGCACCTATCACTTTGCCTTGCGGGGATCAGCGAACGAAATTCGAAACACCTAGGGGATTGGTCCGTCATTATAATCCGTCCGGATATACCTGACTTTGGCATTGTTTGTCGAGTTGGAAGCGTATATTCCATGTTACTACTAATTAGAGGTGATTATAATGGAGGGATTTCCATTCGCGGGAAATTTGAGCGCCAATAGATTGGCGAATTCCATCCTGAATAGAGCATCTTAATAAAGAGAGAAGTGTGTGACCGCGAATAAAATCCCTCGATGCTTAATTTGGAAGTGCTTGCAACTTGTGACCACAGAATCAGGACAGGAAAACGTTTTAGAGTAATTGGCGGTGATTTATTAATGACACCTACACATAGTGCAGCAAAGTACGGTTTAACATTCATTTTGTATCTTCCATGAACCATCATCATCATCACTCTCTCCCAATTTACTGAAAGGCTCATCTCAAAATGGCATGACAGATTTAAAAGGAGGGGAGGGGTGGGGGGGGGGGGGGTCTTCTCGAGTAATACATAGTTCTTCAGATGAATTTACTTTCTGAATTGCCCCTAGCCCTTTGGTTACAAAGTCTGTGCATGCTTGGTTTCAAAGAAGCTGAGTTGCATAAATAATGGGGCGTTTGACATGTTTGAAGGGGTTATACTTTAGCGTTTGAAAATCGTTGAATGAGAGGCAGAAGTGCCTTAACTAAGTATTAAAGCACATGGTTTAGGATCCTTCTATTTCTCAACTAATGCAATATAATTATCCGATTTTGAATATTTTCCTTTAAGAAATACAATAAAATTACAAACCAATCAATTAAACCGCGGATAATTGAGATCGTACAATCTAGTGATAACAATGACGTTATGAGGATTTTATCCTATAAACAGGCAAAAATGATGGTTAGCGAATAAGATTATCATTTCTTAAAGGAAATGCCTCCTTTTTAGTGGCCCCAGTTCAAAAATATCTCGGCAACCCCTCCAAGAGTACATTTCTCCGGTGACGTCAAGCCCCTAAAGATTGCGGTTGTTAACCCCCGTCCAGATTCGATCATCTTGCATAGTTGCACCAGCCTGCCACATATGAAATACGTAAATAAAACCATATACACTCCTCATACTCGTCCTATCAATTTCGATTTGGTATGACAGTGACGTATTACCCCATGAAGCCCAGCCTATCATGCCTTCGTGTGCATGTCCTATTTGATGCTCTTCTGGGCGTGGATGATGTTATTGTTGTTGTTATTGTCTGCGGGATTTTATCTGCTGGGTAGTGTTGGTGTTTTTGTTGTTGTTGCTGTCGCAGCTGTTGCCTCTGCTGCTGACGTTTGGGTAGGGTCTATTTTTGGTCTCATATTCCTCCTGGCAAGTATATGAATTTCAAGAATTAAAGAGAAGACGAAAAACAAGGATACCAAATACAAGATGCTCGAAGCTGCAGTGACTAGTCACTCCTTCGTTATCTACCTTAGATGTTAAACAACCAGCTTCTCAACTCCCCCCCCCCCCATCTCGCTGTTTCTATATTTATCTATCCGATTCGCTCCCCTTTTCCTGTTTACCCTTCCCTTCTCTAAAATAAAATCTTCAAAATCTGCTTTGATTAACGAATCAATTCTTTGGGATCAGACTAAATATACTCAATATACTCAACTATGATAACTGTCAAGTGCAAAAACTGTGTGGCTCACCGTCTAGAGCAATGCTCTGTTAAAGGATCGGGAGATCATTGGGGCGGAGGGGGGGGGGGGGGTAATACAGCGTACCTCTTGTGGATATTTTGTACTATTGGGGGAGGGGAGGGGGTTGAAAGTACGTTTCATTTTTTATGTCAAGTGTCTTGGTGGTTCATTGTGTCTTATAATGTATCATGTTCGATAATAATGCTTCACTGGATAGCATTTAACATGTTTAAGTAGAAAACGAAAGGAGGTGAGGTGGGCGAAAGAGACACAGCGAGAGAGATGAGCTGCAAAACCTCAAGTCTACAAGGATCCCTTTGTTCTAAGGGTATTTCACACCTTGAGTGGAAAAAAGTGAATGATGAATAAATGAAGTCTTCCATTATTTAAATCCACAGGGATCATCCAAGCCATAAATGTCTTTTAGCCACTGGTGTGAAACAAAACATACAGTCTCACCTCAAGATCGTAACATTGACTCCACAGGAACTTTTCAAGTCGAGTTCTAATAAACATCAAAGCATTCCCCAATGATACAACCTTGTTTCTTGCAATTGATTTTGTCATGCCCATGGGTTTATTACTTGGACCAAGAAGACAAAATTCTGAAATGGAAGGATAAAGGAACACCCGTGTGAGCAGAGACAACCGTAGGGAGACCGCTGAAATTCGGGCGACGTAGAAGAAGCTTAATTTCGACTGAAGGTTTAAAGGCGATCGTTCATCTACTCTCTACACCTCCAGGATATGGGGTGAAAGAAGTTCTTTACACACACTTTCCCCCGTGAAGACAGTGACTGATGACTGACGCGTTGCTACGTGGAGCGCGGGAAAGTGATAAGCTGCCAGGCTCCGTGTGTGTCTTGGGTCTCCTCAATCAACACTGAAAAAAGAACGCGCGCAAACATACGACCCCCGCTCGAAAATTTATAGTTGATGCATTTGACATCGAACCAAGAACAATAACGACAAAACAATTCCATATGCAAATGTATTTTGAAAATTCAGACCCTGGAGGGGAAACAATTCATAGTACTCCGTGGAGGAAGAAGATTTTCATTAGAAACATATTAAAAAACTAAAGTGCCGATACAAAGTTTAATCTGTCAAACAAGTTAAAACGCTAAGTCCTTTCGGCAATTGAATTAATAAAAACACAGACTGTTTTGTCTTCTATATAATTCGTTTTGCCTTTTTACACCTTGAAGAAATAATAAGTGATTATTATACAGGCAAACCCAAAGATCATGACCTCTTGATTATTTCACCTACATAAATCAGAAAAAGAAAAGAAAATCTACCTGAAAGTTTATCCCTTTTATCCCCGGAAAACAATGATGTATCGAAATCGAAAATTAGAACGGCAATAATCAGATAATGAAAAATTACGGCCTGTCAAATAAAAAAAAGACACGAATGGATATACTGCCTCCCCTCCCATCTCTTCCCCACAATATTTTTTCTATGAAAGGGCTTATGATGACAGATTAATCATACAGTTGTAATGGAAATTTAGATGCAATGTAAATTGCTTGCGTCGAAGACAGATGCTTCAATCTTTTGAACGCATTTTTAGAGCTTTCGTGACCATTATGACCTTTTGGACACGTAACAGCCTAATTATAAGATGTAAAGTTAGACTATTTACACTCTAAATTTATTGGACTTGAATAAAAAAAAAATCCTCAAAAGATTGATTAAAAACCTAATCTAATAAATCATAATCTCTCAGATTAATTTCTAATCTATAAGAAATTTTGAGTGTTTTTCTTGTGACCTTATGCAGCTCCAACACAATAAAAACTACTTTCGAAAAATCAACTTAAGGCAACTTCAGCAGCCCTCTCTATCACTTTTAGAAATGTGCAGACTTTACAATGACTTTTCATGTAATCCGAACATGATTGAATTTGTATGGGCAGTACAATAAACTTTTGAAATTGCACTTGAGTTGATTTGTGGAAAGTATTTTTTATCATGTTCTCCAAATGTTAAATAAAGTTCTTCAAAGAAAAAGAAATAAAGAAAAAAAAAAAAGAAGTCAAATCTATTGGAAAGGGTATCTCGGGCAAAGAAAGCGTTAAGTCGTGATGACACCATTTTCGAACAATATAGTTTTTTGTCTATTATGTTGCATTATTTTCTAGATTTCTAATGTTATCCGTCGATATCCCAATCAATAATTTGACATTGTCTAAAGAATTGGTGTTGCAATTGAGTCTCTCTTTCATCTATCAGATTTCATCCATTCACCTTTACGATCATCGAATGTGTTTTTACTGTCTGCAAGTCATTCTATCCAACTTCTCGCCGCCCACATCATTTCCCAAAGAGCATGGACATGATGGATAAACAGAATGTGATTTCATTTGGCACGCCAAGTCTTTTCTCCTGTCCCAAATAATTCCACGCAGATATAAGGGCTTCAATTTCAAACCAATTTATTTTCCACCCTCTGGAGATCAGCAAACTGAAGGTGTGCCCAAACCATAACCTTCAAGATTTTAAGACTTTTCCCTTTTTTTTTTAAACCTGATAGAGATGTTTCAAACTCGGGTGTCCACCGACGTTTCTTTAGAAATGATAGAGAGCTAGCGACGGAATTGCAATCTCCTCAGTTTCACTAGATTACATGTATTTCGAACTTCTCGAATTCTATCGTCTCTGTTTATCTTCTGACTTAATACAGACTGTTCTAGATGGAGGAAACAGCCACCAAAGAAATATTAACCTTTTGGTTACCTTTAGAGAAAGTTGTAGATGATTTTAATATTTTTTTTTCTCATTTATGACGCACAGCGTAGGTGCAGTCGACAGGTAACTCCCCCGTTCAATGAATAAAGAAAGGCAAAGAGGACGAAAAAGAGAGAACATAGGCAGGTTGGGCTCCGAAAAGAAAGGAGAAACTGATACTAATATGAAATTTCCTTGGCCCATGGTCCTGGGGAGCGTTTCATGAAGAGTTTTGTCAGTGATTTTCACTGACAACTGTTATAAGCTACTGAAAATCCTCGCATCTGATTGGCTGAGAGCAAATTAGTCAGTGAAAATCACTGACAAGACTCTTTATGAAACGCTCCCCTGTTTCCTCGCAAAAATCATCCACTCTCCAATAACAGTGCTCCTTCTTTTGCTGTTGCCTCTCTACACGCCATTGATGGAGAATAATTCAAATGGGGATGGGAGGGGGGGGGGGAGAATTCTGTCGTGTTTGGATAGCATTCAGGTCGAACCTTCCAGCAGCTATGAAGTGCATGGTTCAAATTTAACAAAGTTCACCATCCCCTAAGAAAAATATCCCCTTTTCTCGAACTGTATGCCCTTTCTACTCTTTGTTTTTTAGACGAAACGTTAAAGTTTAAGATGATCAAGTGAATCGTTGTGGTTGCCATCTGCCTCAACATCTGGTTCGTATTTTGTTGGCCGAATACTGATTATTTCTGACTTTGTACAGTACTAGAATCAAGCCGAAATGGATATCATCCCAAACAAAACACAAATCACTTCTTTCTCTCCTCTCTCAGCCCTTAAACCCGTATCCTATCTTTCTCTCTGTGATCTAAAGACATCTAGACTACTTGAGGCAGCTATTCTGCGTCAACCGCTACGGTTCATAGTTTACGTGCAGAATGTTTCTTCCGGCGAGAGTCGCTCTTACATTACGCTCCATGTTGCTTTGGTATGTCACCCTGCTGTCACCTTCGTCTACCGCTGAAGTGACTGCCTGTGTCACTTCTCATGATCAACAAAATAAAGAAAGAGATGTTGACGATGCTCTATTCCCTTCAGTTACAGTCCATTTGTCTCCTCCGTTTCATGTTGCTTGTGTCTGCTTACATTCCATGTTCACAGTAATGGTTCATTCGTAGTTGGACATAAACTGCATACTTCGTCGCCTATTTCCCTTTCGGCTCTCACTATTAATGATTCAATGCGAATGCTGCTAAAGCATATTTTCTGCTCAATTCTTTACTCTGAATAATTCGTTTTTCTTTCCATGAATACTTCTCTACTGTCTCTCATATCCGTATTCCTCATTCCTCAATCAGCCTTGCCATTCGTCTTACTTTGTCGATATGAATAATGTCTTCGTAGTCAGGAGCCTACTTACAGACAGTTCCATTTCACTCCGCACTTCCGAGCATTGTGCACTTTCATGGTACAGTTCCCCCCCCCCGTCTCACTCTCTCTCTCTGTCTCTCTCTCTCTCTCTCTTTCCCTCTTTCTCTTTCTCTCTTTCCCTCGCTAGCTGGGAGTTCTTTTCTTGCTATTTATAAAAAAAAAAAATCAAAATTGCGGGGGACGTATTGGTTTTGCTTTGTTTTGTTTTTGTTTTTGTTTTTGTTTTTGTTTTTGTTTTTGTTTTTGTTTTTGTTTTTGTTTTTGTTTTCGTTTTGTTTATTGGGGGCATAATTGTAGCAAAAACCTGTTAACAAGATAAAGAAAAGGTCCCCTAATTATTTTCTTTAATACGGGGCACACCCTATTGGCTTTTTTCGGGTGTCTTTTGTCCCATTTCGGGGGTTGGGGAAGGGACATACCCTATTGTGTCCCCACCCCTAAAAAGATTTGGGGATATGTCCCCCTTTACCCCAACGTATTGACGCCCATGATTCTACCTACTTATTTTTGGAAATACCACGATGCGTGCCAATCAACTGAAAGCCCTTCAGTTGCGACGAAAGCAGCTCTATTCTTTTGTATATCTCCTCTTAAAACTGAGAAACTGTACTGCAAAGAGAAATGCTTGTTAGATGATAGTCTATAGACTCGCAATGATAGACATGGATCAGGCTAGCTTAAAATGACATGCGTTATGTCAAGTCCACTCTTAGACTATGGAACAGAAGTGTTGCAATAATGTTTAAAGATTTCTGCCGTTGGGCTGTAATAATTTTCTCATGCGATTAGGTTTCCTTTAGTAATTAAAACTCGGGGGAAGTACGAGAGATTTAAATAATCTTCGAAAGGTATAAGAAAATATATTACAATCATGATCATAAGCTTTCTAATCGTCATCATCGCCATCTTCATCATCATGATCATCGCGCCATGATCACTCTCACCATTTTGGTTATGGTCACCATCAAAACAACCATCATTATCTTCGACGAAATTTTATTATATCTTACGAAATTGCTGTCAGAACCGCCACCGCAGTCGTAATATTCATCATCATAATCATTGTTATCATTCACGTCATCATCACCATGATCATTGTCATCATCATTGTAATCTTCTTCTTCTTCTTCTTCTTCTTCTTCTTCTTCTTCTTCTTCTTCTTCATCATATCATCATCATCATCATCATCATCATCATCATCACCACCATCATCATTATCACCATCATATTCTTATCATTATAACAATTTTCATCCTCTCACCATGCTTACTATCATCATCATCATCCACATCATCATCATCATTATCAACAACATCATTTTCCTCGTCAAAATTCATTTCATTCTCACTATTGCTCTCTGAAACCTTCACCTTAATTCCAATAATCATTGGTAAGCATATCTCAGTTCGCAGTGCACTTTCTTACCTTTAGAAGAGATTGGTGCTGTCCTTGACAAGCTTTCATGTCTAATTATTTTCGTCAGCCATAATTGTGTCCGTCCTAACGAACTATTCACACATTCTCTTTTATCTCTTCTCTCTCTCTCTCTCTCTCTCTCTCTCTCTCTCTCTCTCTCTCTCTCTCTCTTGTCTCTTACCTATTCCCTAAATCTCTCGTTGTCTCCTCTCTCATTATCTTTTGCCCATATCAGGAGTCGTTCCGAATCATCGTCTTGTCCTAAGATGCTAATGCAAGCTCGTCTTTCGACGAAACCATGCCGCAGCCCGTCACCCTTCACGCCTTCCCGTGCGTGTCGAGAATTTTTCCGCCGTTCGCCCGTGCCGTGCCGCGACGATATGCAATAATGATAAGAAGGGAAAGTGAGCAAAGAAAAGGAGATATCTAGCAAGTGGATAAAAACAACTGCTTCATGCTTCTTATCTCCTAAATGATTATTATCAGCTCATTGCTTCATTCATTGCTTGTCTGAAAAGTTTCCCTTTCCTTTGCGCTAAGTTTCAATTAAATCCTTAAGCAGTTCGCCCGGCTAGAAGAAGACTCGAAGGCAATAATTATTTATGACTGCAAGGCTGCGTACCAAGGGCAAGACGGATAAGGGCGATCAGCGCACGACATGCCTGGGAACGTGTGTCGCTAATGCAGAATATCAATTACTTTACAGTTGGGGATTTCAAATAAATAATTGAAGAGATCGTCCCCGATGGTAAATACATAGGAATCTAAATGATTCAGTGGCATGGGGATGCACCCTCAAAGAGATATAGTTATAAAGAGAGGAAATAAAATGACAATTCCGATTTCGCATGAACCGCTTAGGGAGATTTTTGATAGCTAGATTAATACATAATATAAGTTAATGACTCGCTCATGTGTTTATATATTTCTAAATTGATTTACATCTTACGAAAATTAAAGAAACTTTCGAGCTACAATTACCACTGAAGTTTTTTTCCAAGTACCTCTGCTATTGCTTCAGTATAATTTTTTTTTTACCTTTGGTGGCAGACCCGGTGAGGAAATGCCAACTGGAATATTCTTATGTCTGTTTTTCAGAGGCAGGTGCCCCTTAAAACTGTTTACATTTCTATTTTCAAGACATACCACTCCAAGAGAGTTTCTCTAGAGCGATTGTAAATTCAAATCATGCAGTACCAAACTACCATCAACATTGACCTAGAATGTAAATAAAATGGGCTAAAATAAATGCCCTCCGTTTACACCTTTGAAGAAAATCGCTCAAGTGGAGGATACTATCAGTTGTAATATTTCCCTCCCCTATCCCGGATAAACCTAAATCCTAAGATGATTAATAATAATAATATGTCTTGTTTACCCAGGGTAGCCTCTTCAGTACTAAGTACTGTTCTCCCAGAGGGCCCTGCAAGAATATTATTACCCTGGCTTTAGCTCGAGCAACCGTAGTGCTTTAATTGGGAATCAAACTTAAATGTTATTTGAGAATCGTAAAACTTATCATTTTAAGAAGCATAAAACTCAATTAAATTCATAAAAATGTGACCCGTATTGCAAACTCATCGATAATTCCTAGGAAATCAAAAGGTTAGCTAAAACGAAGATTAATATTTCACACTCTCGATATTGTGATGTTTTCTAATCAATGGGGCATGTTGAAAGACATAATAATTAGGAAAATGATGGAATACAAAGTGTTGTAGTCCATTAGTTTTGAACGAACTTAGTATTCACTGCAGCCGCCAACATGGCCAATGTATCCAGCACCAGACATAGATTTAACATTACATGAAGACATGAGGAATAGCATTTATTAAAAGAATGATTTGTGGGAAGACATTCATCAACTGCGTAAAGATTCGCTTTGCATTCATTTATCACTTTTTATCAGCGGCCATTTTATCTCTCCTTTTCTCTTAAAGTTTTGCTTGTTTGTTTGCATTTTGAAAATGCCTCATTCATCCTCAAAGTGCCCAACTTATTGTAGATTTGCCAATCAGCCTTCTCCAGACACTGATCGAAATATTTAATCATCCCGTCTTCTACTTACACATTAAATTCCACCTTTACTGCTGATGCAATATCACTGTTTACTTATACATTCCGGTTAGGTATCTTATTCCCCGTAGAATAATTTTATCCCTCGATTAAAAAAAACACCAAAAAACACTCTTACAAAAAACTGAGAATTTGCATGAAATAAGCATCGCCATCCTTCATTCCTCGTTATATCCATATTCACTGAGTGGTCTCCGTGCAAAATATGTAACTGAGCTTTTTGGTCGAATGATAAATGGGCACAAGAATTTCATTTAGCAAATAGGTATCTTCGATCAAATCGCATTAGATAAAGCCAGAATCGCATCGCTACGTGGAAGCAAATCGTCTTGGTAAGTTTTATCATAGGTTTCTAGAGTCGTAAAATGCTGCTTAGAAGCCAACGGGTTAACGTCACATCTCAGCTTCCAATACATGCCCAGAATACGTCTTTAGTTCCCTCATGATATTTTCCTTTCTTTCCCCTTTCTGTTTTCATAACTTTCGGTCGTTACTCACATTCCTAATTCAATGAGCTTTTGTACTAGTCGACTGCCCGAGTGTAGACTTCTTTCTTAGTATTGTGTTTATGTCGCTAAAAGCCAAAACACTTTTCATGAAGCATTTTGTTACCAACAAAACACCTTGCCCAGCTGCTGCGTCATGTGTGGCTATGGCATCTTTGATCATGTTAATATTCTGTGTTTTATTTAAATCTTTCAAGTCTGACATATGTGTTCAGTAGATGAAGCTTCCCTTTTCAAATCATTATTTCAGTTTTACGTGCGCTAAAAAACAGAGAAGAATAGAAAAAAAAAGAAAACGCCAATAATATCCAGCCAATCGTTAACCAAATCAGCCTGGCATTCCATCTCTCCCCTCGCGACCCTGCCGGCGGTGAGAACGCTCTCAGGCCAAGCTGTCGACCGGGTTTTCTGGACCGTGAAATATAATTCAGAGCGATTTTCCCGGGATCGTTTTCAAGCCCAAGGCGCCAAAAACAACATTGCCTTACACTCTGTTGATGTAGCTTTCACCATTTATTCACTTGCCTGCTCTTTTCTGCTGAGGTGTGAAAATGATACATTAACCTTGTCACTGCTTATTTTTCACCATACATCAAGAAAGAAAGTGTATCCTATCAATGAAAAGTGTACTTTTACCACCGTTTTGTCCTCTTATCTTAAGTAGCGAACAGTTCTTGTACAAGTTAAAAGGAGCAATGAAAGATTCGTTGAGATACACTTTTATAGAAAACAAATAATGCCTGGACACAGAAAATGAAGCTTGGTATGGGAGCACCTGGTTTTAATAGAAATTAAATAACAATTCACCAGCCATGAAAACGTCCTTTGTCTTGGATGATTCTCTAAACTATGAATTTAATGATCATGAACGAAAATGTGTTAATCTTAAATCAATCTATCTAAAGGCTCGTCATGTAAAAAGTGAAGTTCTGTTATGCCCTTCCAATAGCAAGCACTGCCTATAAAGCGAGCCCTTTAATATACATGCTAACATCAAAGAAAACAGGAGTAAAGAATTGATTTATCTGTCTCCAAATCTGTTTCAATTCTTTTGTTTGTAAAACAAAATCTTCCGACCTACATCTTGCTAATAATGTAGGCCTAGATTCGCACGTTAGCTTCAATTGCATCTTTGAAGTTGTTAAGAGAATGAAAGCGAGGGGGGGGGGGGGGTTCCTTTGCATCTTTCGATTCGAATTTATGTTTGCAGACTGTCAGAGTTGCAGGAGTTTGATTATTTATTTCTTTGCGGGTGCAAAAAGGGAAGGGACGAGCCTTGTGAGTTTAAAGTACATCTTGAGACAGGGAAGAAGCAGGTTGTTGCCATGGAGATGGTTTAACCTGAGGACGAAATCTTCTATTATTCATCATACCTGTGGCGATGTGGCCTGGAGTGGGCTTGACCTTACCCTATTCTCCACCTAGTGGGTAGAATGTTAGTTTGAATTACTCTTCTTGCCTCTGGGATATACCCGCCTTTCTTTATATTTTCTGTTTTTTTTTCTATTTTCTTCTCTTCCTTTTTCTGTCTCTTTCTCCCTCCCTCTTTTTCTTTCTCTCTTTTACTTCTCATCCATTCCTCTCTTCCCTCTTCTTGACACGTGTTATGTGTTTATCTGATTATTTCACTCATATATTTCTTTATCTCTTTTGATATAGATTTCACTTCTTTTTCCTGTCGAGATCTCTGTGTCTCTCTATCTCTGACTCTCTTTCTTTCTCCCTCTCTCTCACTCACTCATTCTCTATTTCTCCTTCTCTGTCCCCCTCTCACTTCCTCTCTCTTCCCCTGTCTAACTCTTTCTCTTTCTTCCAAAAGAAGAAATAAAAGAAAAACATTTATTTATTTATTTATTTCCTTTGTTGCTCCCTCTCTTTGTCTCTCCTGCTTCCCCCCCTCTCTCTCTCATCCAGTCTACTTAAATGTTTACTTTTTTGTATCAATAGACATTGTTTTTATTCTTCGACGTTTTTTCCTTTTCTGTATTATTATCCTTGGCATTCGCTACTCATATTGCTTCTTTTTTGCACTCTGACTCCACCGAATGTTACAGAAGTATATTCATTTCGTTCTTGTTTTCGCATATGACGGATTCATTCTATATTTTCGTGTTAAAAAAACCCAACTTTTCATTCAAGGCGTCTGCATGGGGATACCTTGGAATAATTACAATTATGGTGTTTTAAAGGTTTAAAGGTAGGTTGTTGTATTTTTGAAAACTCATTTTGTGTAATACATTTAGCGTTTTAGGATACCTTGGAATTAATACTATAATGGTATTTTAAAGGTAAGTTGTTGTAGTTTTCAACAGTTTTTCACTCATTCATAAATCATGAGAAATGTTTCTGCTTCGATCAAGCTATAGGTGAGGGAGAGAGTGATTTACGCACGAATGCATTGTAGCTGACATTTTATTTGTTTTAATCCCATCACTCTTGACCTATAGCTTAATTTGTAAGTGTATGTCAGGTAGGAAACCATTTAATCTATCTCGCTACGAACTAATTTCATTTCCTTTTCCATATTAGCAGAGTGCAATGATAACAAGGAGCTAGAGTAGACGAAAATATTCCGAGAAGAAAAATTCATTAGACTTTCCAACAATTTACTATACAAGGACAATATCCAATGTGTAGACAAGGTGCTGTGTTTCTTTGACAGTGGTCACGTGGAGACTAAAAAACTTGTTCGGAAAACGTTTTTTTGTTCATCTGTTCATCTACAATTAAAAAGTGATTCAGCCCTTAATACATGTCTTATAAACCAGACTTGGGAGGGTATGAACAGCAGTGTGCTTCATAATGTTCTTGCTTAGTTTTTATCTTTTGGTTAATGTTAAAGCTGGGCAGGATTTGCAACAGATAGCACAATCCCTGGTTAAAGTAACATTTTAATAAGGCTATAATGCACAGAATATTTGACTCAGCGATTTGATATTTTGTGGACGTTTAGATGTCGTTTGATTGACAAAGTGAAAAGGCTAAACTCCTCTGGGAGAAGACGTGATATGACGAGGTGTCTAGGTGATTCTACAAGGAGACCCACGCTATCTATCTATCCATCTCTCTCACATTGGTAGTTCCTTCTAGAAACAGTGAAAAGACATTGTAAATGAAACATAGGCAGAGGATCGAGTCTACTAAAAACAAAGCCAGTATGTATACGGGTCCCTTTCTGAAAATGTTTAGTCACAATTATTCTAGAAAAATAAAAAATATTAAGATATTGTAAGAGCTGCCCTAAATGAGAGATGGTACATTGTTGACGGCGCCTCTGTACTACAATAAACATCCTGAAACTGTGTTTCAACTATAAGGGGAAGAAATTAGCGCGTTCGTTATGATTATTTATTCGTTTCTAATCTAATTTTGGACTGACTGTTCAGATCGATTATTTCTTTTTCCTGGGGAACATCGATTATTAAATTTCGAAGGTATAAAACGAAATGATAGGCTTGGCGCATGTGACATTAAACATGAACGATGACTGAACCTAACATTCACGTTTTCTTTTTTCTTGTTCAGAAAATGGGTAAGTAAACCTTGATGATGTCACCCTTCCCACCTCTGCCAACAACATAATTAGGGTTATTACCTGATAATACGGAAGGGTACAGTGCATGATATATCTTTCTATTCAGGCAAACTTTCTCGTAAACTTTTTGATTAAAGAAATATTGCAACAGCCATTAAGTGCTTACAGATGACTCGTGCCTGCGTCCCTTGGTCAATTCAACAGAAAATTTAATGCTCTTTTCTGTCAAGCTATCTTTCAAGGGAGTATCAACTTGACAGACGATTAATATATCTTTCATGAGTACTGATGGAAATTGCGGTTTCTTTTTTCTTCTTCTTCTTTATTTTTCTTTAGTATCGTTCCAATTACACCGATCTGGCCCAGTTCCTTTCAAATTTATAGTTAGTGTTTCTTTTTAATTATATGGCGTCTCCTACTTGACACAACTATAATGTCGTATGTTGCTTCTCACTCCTCCTTCGTATGTCCTCTCTCCATCTCTCTCTCTCTCTCTCTCTCTCTCTCCTCACCTCTGACTACGATTTCATTTACATTTTCTCCTCTCTCCCCCTCTCTTTTCCTGTCTCTATCTCTCTCCTTTTCTCTGCCTTTATTTGACCTTTCCCTCTCTTCCACACACCCTCTTCATTTTTTTTCTCTCTCTCTCTCTTTCCCTTACAATTTCTCCCTTAAATGCATTCATTTCTACGTAACTGTTTATCCCTTGATATTCCTGCAACCGTGTTTGCCTGGCGAGGTGGACCCAGGATTTTGGTAAAAGCGTGTTTCGCTCGGAGGGACACGATTCCGAGAAATCAAACAGTTATTAAGGTTAACAGCAAGGGCAAGGGACATGCACAGGCGTGTAGCCCCCCCCCCCCCCCACCATTCACCACTGCTTTCTGTCCGTTGCCCAGCTCTGAACCACTCCCAGCCCTGCCCCCCCCCCCTCCTCCCCCGCTATATGAAGCTTGCTCCGTGGTATATTATCTTTATCATAAGTTTCTCCAGAGAGAACAAATCCTCGTTCGTTTATCACCCCAACTCTCTTTGGGGGCCCCCCTTGAATAAAATATAGGTGAAGCGTAGACCACGAAGTAAGATTTGCATGGGAACTCAGATATCGGCTGGTTTGCATGGCTGATCATAATGGCGTTTTTTTCATTTGTGCATCCGTCCCAATTAATTTTTATCTATCCGTAACGGTTTGCCTTTCTCTTCTCTTTCTCTCTCTCGTAATCCCACTCGGTCTAACTACCTATATCTGTTTATTTCTGTTTATTTGTCAGGATGTTGTTTGCCTGTAAATCTGTAAGTCATAGATATGATCTCTCTCTCTCTTCTCTCTCATCTTATCTGAAACTTCCCATTTTAATTCATTTTATTCGACATTCTCGTACACCAAACTACAGGAGTGGTTTCTGGAAAAAAAAATCTCATGGAGGCGTCATTCTAAAACTAAAATTGAAATTTAATTTTAGTTCCTTCTTGTCCAACGACGCTCAGGCCCGGAGCTGTTCAATGTACTTAGAGCTTTATAGGAGACTGACTGTATATGATTGTATCGACACATTTCACACATCCAGGAAGAATTTACAACAGCTTCCGACAAATTTGAGATTAGTGGAGTTATACACCTGTCATTACGTTAATGAATGATCCAATGCACATTATGACATTCTCCACTTCCAGCTACCCGAATAGATTATATCTATTAGTTTCTATTAGTTTCTATTAGTTGCTAATCATGCAAACAGGTATAACTGAAGCAATAGAAATTGTGGTGATGGAATAAGTGTATGTGTAATAGATCCGACCATGGAGGAAATTGATGGCGCTCATTTGACAATGAAATAAACATGAGTTCATCAAGAAATGGTGTCGGCCAGTTGTTTTGTCGATTACAGTCCTGACCCAATTTTATTGGTTTTCCAAATTTGGACTTGAAAACGAATATAGCAGTCACTGTCAGCGATGGGGAAATGCCGACGTCACAGACTCATCACACACACCCACCCACACATGAATCCACCTACTCACTTGAGATACATGAATGAATGTGGATCGCCCTTTGGTCATGACAATGATACTGAGCATTTTCACTGGGCAAGATATTAGCACTTGAAAAATAGCCATATGTGTTAATGCTCACGCCCTCGAATTTCTTTGAAGGACATTTTACATCTCGATTACAAATTATAGCACATTAGGGACACGAGAGGGCTCCAAGCTATGAGCAGCGGAACCAAATCATGAATAAAAAAGGAAGAGCCCCCCCCCCCCTCCATCCTGGCGCGCCCTCCATCTCCTTACATGACTGATGTATGAGGTATCATCCAGGGAACGGAACAGCCTTGGGGTGTATCTCCATTAATATCCATTTAAATTAACTGAATTGATTGTTGATGTATGTGTATCGGCGGGTATGTCTCCGGGTCACGCTCTTTGATATCTCCTTCTGGATTGACAGGTGTATTGGTTAGTTAACCCTATGAGTGTTGTTGTAAATATGGCACAGCAATTTTTTTTACCAAAATGACTCGAGGCGAATGCTTCCACTCAATCTAATCACCCGACGTGAGATTTGAAAATAAAAAAGAACAAGCAGAAAGGAAGACAGACAGAATGAGAAGAAGAGGAAGGAGGAAAAGAATATCATCATGAAGGGATCGAAGATGAATTGTTAAGGAAGGAGAAAATAAGGAAGAAGATGAAGAAGAAGGAGAAGAAGAAGAATAAGAAGAAGAAGATGAAGAAGAAGAAGAAGAAGAAGAAGAAGAAGAAGAAGAAGAAGAAGAAGAAGAAGAAGAAGAAGAAGAAGAAGAAGAAGAAGAAGAAGAAGAAGAAGAAGAAAAGGGGACTAGATAAATGCAAAAATAAACTCTCTTGGTTGGAACTAAAACAGATTTTTATTTTTTGGGGGGTTTTGTTTGTTTGTTTGTTTCTTTGTTTGTTTTATGTTTCTTTGTAATAACGTTTTTTTTTCCTTTGGGGACATTGCGAAATGTAAAAAAAAACAAACGACTGAACTTCAATGGTCCATGGTCAAGATTGGACATCGGGGTCATGAGTTTTCGAGGTTGGCGTTCTCTGGTATACAGTTAAGGGATTTGACAAAAATACAAGCAGAAGGTCAAGAACTGGTTATGAACTGCGCAGTCCCATATCATGTAGACTTTGTTTGTTTAATGACGGAGAGCTCTTAAGGAAGGAAGGAAGGAAGGAAGGAAGGAAGGAAGTTTACATGACACGACGCTCATGAAACCTTGACTTGACCTCGATCGGTTGGCAAGAGGTGATGGCGGTAGGACGAGCATGAATCGACCTTGGATCGGGCTATTCGCAATGAACCAGGCGTAAAGAAATCCGAGAAAAGGCACCGATTATGAAGTTGCGCGGCTATAAAAACAATTTTTAGGAGTAGAATGAAATGCGACGAAAGATGGTGGTATAGAAAAAAATATAGAGTCCGAGTAATGAGTACAGGTCCTAGAATCTTGCATGAAAGGCAATAGTCCCTCACGGCTTGAGCAGAGTGACGCAATGTCCTCTCAGCAGTTTAGGCTTGAATAATCCGTGATTTGATATTTTTTAGTAATTCGAGCATTACTCTACTTGTTTGTATGGGAGAGTGTAAGATACGTTTCCGAGTAATGTGCACCGCCGCAGGACAAAGGAAATTATTAGTGGCAGTCAGTTTAAACGCGAGTAAGTAAACAGAATTAAGAGCTGTAAGTCCATTAAGCCCGGCGTGCACTGGAGAAAAACGTGTGCAAAACCCAGTCCAATTTCATATGTACTGCCCTCGTGCAAAACACGGCAAGCTGAAAGCCTTGGACTGTTTGTTGGTGACCTCATTAAGATGAGACATTTTGCGTCTTATCTCAAGGAAACAGCAATTTGTAGCAATACCAACCGCATTGCACAGTAGCAGGCGTGACAATGCATCTAAACGAAGCAGTCAGGCTGAAGTCTATATGCGGTCTAAATTTTTGATCAGGTATAATTCTGCAATTTTGATCATACATGAAAGACTAATGCCCACTGCTAATAGTTTAGACGATGCATTGATACGAAAAACACTGCAATTATATTCCATTTTAGTTTTCTAGCCTACGATTATTACAATGTAATGTTAATTGAGAAAATCCTAATTCTCCAATTCACTTCTTTGAATTGGAGTTTAACTTGAAAAAAAAAATCGTTTGGAAAACCACGTGAGTCTATTCTTCCCCACATCTGTCATGTTTATTCCGTCGGTATTCAAGTTTAATAATCGTATTTTGTGTGGGGAAAACCGCAAGAATTACAATTTCCTCTCATTCTTTTATTGCAGCTTATCAGTGGTAGATGTTAACATATCGTTTCCCCCACCCTTTTACGTAATATTCCGTTCTTTTGCAAGGCCAATAACAATCTCGTGAAAATTACGTTTGTAAATGCGTCAAACTAAGTATAAACCGGGGTTAATTTAAGCTAAAAGAAGTTGCAGTCAGTGCTGAAAGAATTACATTTATCACTGCATTGTTCGAGAGAGTCATATCCTTGTAAAATGACCATTGCTGTAGAAGGATATAAGCACTCATAGAAGATTCGAGAAACCTAGAACTCTTTGGTTGGTGATGTTAAAGGATTGCCGCACCGCCGGTTGTTTTGTTTTATGGTGTGATATTTCAATGAAAATTTTTTGTTCATATTTCTGAATACAATACATAAAGAGGTCAAAGCTCACAAAAAATAATAATAATGGATAGATTTTCTACAAAGCTGACAGAACTTGACATCAAAGTCAACCTCAATGTCAGATTGAAAGATGAATGCCAAAAGTATGGAACGGGGACAAAACAGGTGGAGTGTATCGGACCATCGTGCTTTGAATCGTAACGACGCTATAAAGTGAGACATTGTGACCGCCAAGCAGAGAGTACAATCTTGCATAACCTCACACCTGCCTATACCTTTCCCCAAATATCGCTTTAAATTCACCATCCTTCCTCCCGCCTACTCGTGTGGAAGAAGAACCTCACTGATACTTATAAAAGACATTCGACGGATAATGACGATTCCACTAAATGCATCCATGTCGTTGAGCCTCCGGTAGTCAGACGTCGATATCAAATAGCGATCCCACCAAAATCCGATCCATCGAAATTCCAATTCTCTTAAACGAGAGCGGCAGCGGCGGGTGGTGGAATTGTTTAATGTTCGACCTAACATCGCAATTTTTACTCTGTTTTGCCGTTTCACCTGTCTTTCCTCCGACCCATCTCTCCCTTTTTTATTCCTTGTTCTCACAAAGAGGGGCGATTATTCATTTTGTGGCACGATCGGCAAATAGTCCCACTCTCTGCGCGCGAAAAACAAACCGCCATGACCGGTCTCCATTTCGCAAGCTCTTTAACGCCGTTTTGATTTGAATCCCATTATGTCTCTTGAAAAGTTATACCGCGGCAACATTGGAACTGATCATTTTCAGAAATGTGGAACGTCTCGACGTGATTTATATTCACACTGTGGTGAAACTAAATACATCCAACCACAAAGTCGGATAATTTCGAGGTATCTTTTCTGGTTGATAGCTTCTACTTGGGATGAAGTGTATTTTTTTTAGGAAATGAAAAACCACTCACCGATTATGACGAAAAGCAAATGGTACTTGTTGTATATTAAATGATACTATATCCCTATCCAAATAATGATGATTATTTTACTAAGATTCCTGTCCGGAAAAACCTTTTTGGGGAGCAAGATTTACTTTCAAAGTTATCGGTATAACTGTCTCCCCCCCCCCCTATTCTTTCCTAAACCTCACATTCATCATGACAATCATCACCACCTCTGCCATCATCATCCTCATCATCATCCTCATCAACAACATCAACATCATCAACATCAACATTATCAACATGATTAACAACAACTACACTACATTAACATCATCCTCATCACCATGATCATCACCATTCTCATCGACATCCTCCTCCTCCTCCTCCTCCTCCTCATCCTCATCATCATCATCATCGTTACGATTACCTCCATTATCAACTTCATCACCATCACCATTTACTAATATCATCATCATTATCATCATTATCATCAATATCATCACCGTCATCATCATCAACATCAGCATCATCAACATCATCAACATCATCATCACCATCATCATCATCATCATCATCATCATCATCATCATCACTACCACCAGCACTACCTCTACGTCCAATGAAAATCTTTCTAGGATGCAATTTTCGGTCCTCACAGGTATTAACAAGTAAACATTGTCGAGTCAGGCCATTTCCGACCTCTACGGCATTTAATATGAAAGCAAACTAGGCGTTTACGTCGGTATCTTTGTTGCAGCTGTCGTGGTTCGGATACGTTCTTTGACGTGGCCAATTACCTTGTGATGTTTTAAGCTCAATAGCAGCATTAACTACTCCATCAATTCACCCGTGAGTGATTCTGCATCAATATCATCTTAAAAGAAAGTGGGGGACCTATTTCCAGCGGGTATTCAAGGCAGATCCAATTTTCATAACTTTTAAAGCGATGTTCTGAAAGCAATTACCTGATATTGTAATTTTGTTTTCTTCCCAGACATTATAAAAGCCACAACACCACCCATACAATTTGACGTAATTAAACGGCTTTGGTCACTCAATATTGCTTCGTCACTTGCAATGGAAATAAATGCACCTTCTCTCACCTGAGCTAGCTTCAGTGATGTACAGTTAAAAATAAACACACAATATAAAACACTCTATCCGGCTTGGTTCTTTTAATATCAAGATTTCTCCTCCTACCTCTCTTCCTCCTCCTCTTTGTTCTCCGTTTGTCTTCTTCTTTGTCGCCATCTTCTTCATCTTCTTATTCTTTTCTTCCTTATCCCCTTTCCTTCTTCTTCTCCTTCT
>CM057153.1:34951852-34996464 GCA_029962745.1 Echinometra lucunter
CTACTACTCCTCCTCCTCCTCCTCTTGCGCTGCGCATGCAACAGATATGAATGAAACCTTGTTTATAGTGATGTTACTTTATTTTTTCCAGTGGATATTTTTGATATTGACTGATATATGCCGTTCTCCAGTACCGCTTGCTTTAGATTAGTTGATTGTACTCATCACCTTAATTAGTCTCTAAGAAAATGTAGCAATTAATACGACACATTACTTTCAAAAGAGTTACTCTACACTATGAATTTTGTCAGTAAACACGATTCAGCGTTGGCAATGACTCCCCGTCCCTCCTCCTCATCTCTCTATCCTACTCCCCTCAGTTCTTTCTCTTCCACTCTCCTTTCCTCTCCCCCATCCTTGTTTCCATCCTTCCTCTCATGCCCTCATCTGTTTGTCATTGTCTGTTCATATCACCTCCATTATTTCTCTTTCTGTCATTCTGTCGTCCTCCATTCCTATATCTGTCCGTCACCACTCCTCCTCGGGCAAACATGTAGAGTAGATCCTCGAGTCTGTACTAAGTGTACACCTTTTTCTTTTTTTTTAATAATATGCAGTAGAGGAAGATTCTTGTGTGCTTATATAAACAAATACTCTCCTCTTTGTGATTCCTCACCCATTAAATTGCAATAGAAAATACCATCTACGAGATGTAACAGATGTCTAATTTCAGCATCTGACAGAGCGCTTAGTTTCATATTGAAGCCAATCTGAATATTTGCAATGAAATGTTTTGTTTAAAAATAGAAATATATTTGGAAAATCTCCACGAAATCACAATATGAGATCCATGACATTAGGCGTGAATTTGGTTTTGTTTTGGTGAAATCTCGGTGTCCTTAACCATAATGTCAATATGCTTAAGTCACTGTTAAATCACTGTTCTAATTATGCTTTCTTACTCAATGCACAGACTAGAAATACTGAAGGAAAAAAATTTGTTTTTTTTTTTTTTTTTTTTTTGTAATGTATGTTTTTGCATTAGATTCTCGAAGGAAAAAAAAATCCCGTATTTTCAAATACCACATCATTTTGTTTAAAAACACATTATTTTTTTATTTGAAATCTGATGATAATATCGTAATTGTACATGTTAATGTTAGTTTAAGGAAAGAGATGAGTTTCCTAAAGCCACGATTAAAACAATGCGCGCTACTTCTGATATCTTTTATACTTTTTCCTGAAAACATTAACAAATGAGACATACGTATTTAAAACAATCTATAAATATTCCAGTTATGTTCGTTACATCGAAATTTTTCCCATTGAGCAGAACACCTTTATGAATGTCAATACAGGTCCCATAGCACCACAATCGTAGCAAAGAACCTCCTCAATGGCTTGTCAAGTGTTCTGGAGAGAACCCGAGAAAAGGGTTAGTACTTCGGGTTTGCTAAAGACTATGCATTCTGAAGAAGATAATCTAGCCACATCTACTTGGCTGATAAAATCTCAAAGTTAGATTTATAACGATGCCATTATAAGGACATTTTTATAAGAAGGAAGATAACCGTAAACAGAGACAATGTTGATACCTGGAAATAGATGAGCGCTCATCATTTTCTATTATCACACGATTATATTTGTATCTATACATGTACTCATCACATTAAGAATAAAAGGTTCAGTTTTGCACCCGAAATGCAACAATAGCAGCACCTTTTGGGGTGCTGTCTTGTACCCTTTTGTACTTGTTTGCACCGGGGAAATGCCCATCTGCACCCCTAAGGGCAATTATGCACTTTAAAACATGTTAAAAGGTGCAGAAATTTTTGCATCCAGAGGGGTGCAAATTTCAATTCACAACCTCCTTATAACTCTGCACCCTTAAGGGGTGGCAAGAGTGTAGCTCACTGCATTCCTCAATGGTGCATAATGCTTCTTTGGGTTCAAAATTGCACCCGTTAAGGAGCTCCTAGTGTTGCATTTGAAGGGTGCAAAATTTGAACCTTTTATTCTTAGTGTGATGGAAATAAAGAATTAGCTAAAGCAACGGTGGTTCCGGTATTGGTGGTATTTATTCCTCTCTTCTTCGTAATTTAGAGGCCCTTTTAAAGCTGATCTTTTTATCACTACTTTCCCTCTAGGCAATGATAAATACCTAAAAATTAGTAAAATAAAGATCACATCACAGAGATCTTTACGAAGAAGTAGATAGCTACCAATTACGATGAAATAGCACATGGCCTCAAGCCATAATTTCTCCCAGTAACATATCGGTCTATATTATTCATAACATTAATCATACTCTTCCTTTGTAAGTTCCATACCTGAGAACACGTTTCCCACGTTCAGTGACACGCAGCCTGTTTCAGGCCAGGGCCATTAGATAATCATGAAAAAAAAAAACTATCTCAAAGAAAAGAGTCATTAATGGATGAGGATATGTAAAAAAAAAAAAAAAAAAAAAAAAAAAAACCACCCATTTTTTTAAAGACATGCACACGTGCGGGATTTGTATTTAAAAATATTATAAAATTTTATTAGAAACAAGTGACATGGTTTACACAATTGTATTATATGCTTTAGACATACAGATCAGTATTCTTTTCTCTACCTTGTCGATATTTATATGTACTATTTCGTTGTGTTGTGTTGGTTTTTTTTTCCGTTTTAAAGTGTTGCTGTTAAAACCGCTGTAAATATGTTTCATCATGTTTATAGTGCTAAATACTTACCGGCAGTCAAGTTGTTCTGTCTCTTTAGGACTCCATTGTAAATAAGCTTTCGAGCTTTCATGGGTCATCCTGTCATGCTTTCATAAACTTCTTCTTTTTATGTATAAGTTCTTTATCCCTACGTATATATGAACTTGAAAAATAAATCAAATCAAATCAAACTTGTTGCCATAAACATGAATTCTTGTATATTCGGTGAGATTAATTCATTAATGTAAATAATTACTAGATAGTCGCCACTCTTCCTGTTCCTCTCTTTACCTTTGAATGTTTTTAGATACGCCATTTTCGCTTTGCCTACACATAAAAAGCATTCCCACTATACACCATACCACTATTGATCATATTTTTACCCTTCTTCGCTATCTATCTTTTTAAAAGTAATAGCCCACATTTGCACAACATTTGTTTCAGAATTTGAAGAGAAATAGCCAATTTCAATTTAAATGGCAGATATTATGTAAAACTATCATGTATCAAATTTACAACAATATTCCAAAGAATAAGTGAAAATGAATGGCTTTACAAACAGGAAGACGCCGCCCTTTTACAAAAACAAAGAAAATAAAACAAAATTTTGTGTTGAATATTTCCTTCTCAATCCTAAACGGGAATCTACTGGGATCTAAAACTTACAAGTGTTTTCTGTGGCTTAAAGCAAATCTAAGTAAAACTTCTGTGCAGATTGGATGCCACTTGCAAATGTGGGCTACCTTTTAATGATGATGCTGTCCGCTCACTTAACTTAATCTTTCTCAAAAAATCCATGTGCCAGCGCAAACGTAATCTGAGAGGATTATGACTTGTCCCTGATCTTATTTATTTGACAAAATTCCCTGATTTCAAAACAAAAGTTACAGATGGGCTGCATGAAGCATTATTCTGAGAAGGATATTCACTGTTTTTCTGCAATTATACAATTTGAGTAATAATATCGCAAATCATCATTTCGATTGTAGAATATCTGTCCCAGTGCAATAAGTGATGAACTAAAACTGTAGACATGTATTTACAAAAAAATCAGTTTTGATGTTTACACAAAACTGATGTTTTTCACATTGCTTTCGTTTAAAAACAAAACATGTTGCAAAACAGCAGTTTTACCGAAAGCAAAAACTCTGTTGAAGTTCACATTATCATTTCATTTTTATCAAGTATTTTTCAGATAATTACGGTGACCTTTCCCTTGCTGAAATATCTTCGACAATGTTTGAAAGGTAATTCAAAATTTGTCGGTCCAATATCTCACCTTTTAAGGTTTCAGTTCCTTTTATATTATAGCTATACCCTTTTGCATCTAGCCAAGGTTACTAGCGTAATTCCTTGGAAGCAATCCATTTGACAATGATACACCGCCGTAACTAAGGAAGTCTTCTCACATGGTTCCTAAACCAACATACATGTTAATATCTTCATTCCCAATTTGCAGAATGTGTCTCCGTGCTGGAGAGATAACTGCTGACCGAGAGAGGAGAAAAGAGCAAAATGATTGAGGAACAAGAAACACATATAGAGAAGGGAACGAAGAGCAAGAAGTGAGAGATAGAGAGAAGGGGTAAAAAAGGAAGGAAAATGGCAGATGACAGAAGGAGAAAGAAAAACATATAACAATGGGAGATAGAAAAAGAGGGAAACCAAAGACTGAAATAAAAAGAGAAGAAAAGGAAGGAGACAGGAGAGAAAGACTAGAAGAAATAAATCCATTATGTATTTGCTTGTTATTAAATCTAATGTGTTTGGTAATAAAGTTGAAACAATGATAAGAGGAGAGAGAAGGATGGACAACTATAGATAAATAGTCCAGGTATTAATCTGAGGGAAAATATGAAAGATTTGATATATGAGAAGAAAGAGGCAGAAAAAACAAAGATAAGAACTGATTGTACACAGATTATTCCACAAACTATTAAGGAAATTCGGAATTAAGGTGACGGGAAAAATCCAAACTGCAGTGGGATTACGATCCGACGAGGAAGGAATCTTGCTCAATTTTGAATAATTCATTGATCCACAAATTTCTTATGCATTTCTCCTTTTTTGCGCGCGTAGGAGGTCATCCTTAAACCTTTCCTCCCTTTCGTTAATACATCTCTAAAGATGATTTTATGGAGTTTTGCAAAATATAACAGAGCATGCTAGACATTTCTATCTGTCAGATTATTATACAACACAAAAGCAATTTCCGGTCATTTTCTTCGCCACATTCGACTGTTGAATCCCAAAGTTAGTCTTTGGTTACTTTCTCCCAAATCGCTATGTAGACCTCATTTTTAATACGGCTGGCATTTCCTCGTAGAATGTTAAATATCAGAAGGATTATGCAAAACATGATTGAAAAAATGGGCACGATTATTTGTATTACGGCTTTCACAATTCATCACTCTGAAATGCAAATCTTGTGGATAGATAATGCCCCAGTTGATCCGCATGGACAGGACAGAGGAACAGATTCCAAATGGGGTATTAATAGATTAGATGGAAGGACTTGACTAAGTAATCATTAATCATTTCGGCTTCGGTAAGGTTGTGAGGAAAACAACCCTGACACTCTTGTCTTCTTAAAAGGTGTGTGGTATGACTAAATTAGCAATAGTCTTTGAACGCTATAAAAAGGACAAAAGATTTCCGATGTCGTGGATTCAAATCAGAATTACATTGAATTTCACTCAAAAGAAAGATTCGAATCAATCATTTCGAGAATGAATTTCACTACTTTGAATATGGGTTTCCTCCCTAAGAATAATGATTCCTCACGGATTGCTTCCCCCCCCCCCCCACCATCCTTTATGCTTGGAGAAACCCTGGAATCCAGGTAATGTCTTCGCGTTACACTTCTTATTTCTATGGTTCATAACATTTTCCTTTAGTTTAGTATGCAGCTATCATTCTTCATGTTCTTGGTGCTGACGTCTAATGTGATGTTTTCCACGAATGGCGCTAGATTTGGTATGCTGAACGGATAAGATGCTTTCATTGGTAGTGGCAGACGAAGTTATTTTATGGAGCAAGCGGAAATAATATCCATTATGTGATAAATTATTCTTTTAATTCATTAAGCATTTGTAAACAAACTTGTGTAGGCGATATACTAAAGGAAATAAATGATGTTATATTGCGAGATATACATTAACTCTTTCAGTGCCGATGGCACGTATAATTATGTGCCTAAGAGACTTTACATTTTCAATCGACCATTTCTGCACTGAGAATAATGGATATGGTCATGAAAATATGTCAAAGTTTTGAGGATAAATATAGTATTTGAAATATCTATCAATCACTATATGCTACCATCCTGACCATAAAATATTCTTAGAAAACTGCAGATTTTGGAAAGGATCTATTCTTATTTTAGCATAAAACAAAAGCAAACAAATGGGAAATGAAAAAGGAAAGGTCAAGAGGGAAGCTCATTTCTATTTCCAAATTACTTTCATTGAAGATATTGAATTAATGGAAATATTTGGTATCTTTTGAAAGGATAATGAATTTTCTACACGTTTTGTGTACAACTTATCTGTATAGAAATTACTATTGAAGACTTACGGGCATTTGAAAAGCAAGCATTGCTCATGATTTGGTAGATAGAATTGGGAACAAGCAAAACCCCTTGGCACCGTAAGAGTTAAGAGCCCTGAAAATACAAACTGGATTAAAGAAAATTACTCGAGGCTGAGTCACCTTTTGTAAAAAAACTGAGTTCAAATAAAAGTAGAACACAAAGATAAATGCAAAGTATAAGAACTGTAGACGCTGTTCACTAAATCAGAAGCCCTTATATATTCTGCTTCCCTGATATTATGCAAGGATTTGAATTAACCGATCACCAAGCTTTTTCAAAGATGTGTAATGCATTTATATTTGCAGTAAGCGTCAACAAAACTCATATCTGAAAACAAAAAATTCAAAAGTAGCCAGTGAAAGCGTAAAAAAAATGTTTCAAATCATCCATACATGATTAGAATTAGCATTATTCGACGTAATTTTGTCAAGAATGGCGTTAATCCTCCGGATATATATTTCATATTTAGAAAGTTCTCATTATTGTTTATGAGCACTGAGATAACCTCGACATGTTTTGTACAAGTCTTGCACTTAAGACATGTAAGATAAGGGATCCGGTAACTCTGTGGAGGCTTGATTTAATACATTTTCAATTTTGATGTCTGTGGTGTATAACGATGTCCAGAAGGAAAAATAAACAGCCGGAAATACAAAGGTTTTGAAATAAACTGACAAAAGGTGTTATTATCAACATATCTATCACTGAATTCCGTCATTTGCAAAACCAACCTGTGTACGCTTTTGTCTAACTCCGCAGTCTATGTGGTAAAAAGGGTTGGGCGTTTTCGGTCACTTGTATATTTTCACCTTTTGTGAAGCACAAGATGATGCTTTTGAAGTGCATTTTTCAGAGCTTCATATTTACACAATATTACATACACTGATAGCATGTAGGGCCATGCAGCTCATTTTTTAAGGTACTATAAGTGGCTTTAAGATCATTTTTGGGAGGAATTTTACAGGAGGAAATGTTTTATGAAGAATTGTGATACTGTTAACGGCTACTCAATGGACATCAATAATGCATGTTTACTACATCTGACTGCAAGCCGTAGCATTTCTTAAATGTTTTATTGTTTGATTAGCCCATCCCCACATCGAAACTTCTATTCGCTCCAACCCTCTTTCCACATCTTAATAGCCTCTCGGCATCTTCAGGCACCCCTCTTTCTCGGCACTCCATATAGCTTATTACTCATCCCCTGTACCCCTCCCCTCCCTCTTACCATTAAACATTTGTGAAGAATCCTTAACAACCCCCTTACACCAAACGGTTCGTCTACGATGATCACGGCCTGTCGGGGTCCATTAGGCACCGCTATTCATCTTGTCACCAATCACGAGCAGGCTTCACACCCACGTCATTGATCCCGCTATCCTATCCCCCCCCCCCCCCCGTACTCCTCTACGACCACGCATCCCGCATCCATCCTCGATATATTATGAGGGAGTTGGAGGTGGTGGTGGTATTAGTTTTGAAAGCATCGTGGAGGATTGAACACGCGCCTGGGATACTGTCAGCCACTAGCTCTGGATACCCGAGAAAGATCAGGGATTTTCATAAGGATTTTTCTTTTCCCGCAAAATCGGATTTCAAGTTATAGCCGTCTGTTGCGCTAGGCTTATTTTTCGGGGCAGTCGAGTAGCGATTAGACTTTGGATATTCCTATTATATTCAGTAGATTTGTGGTCGGCCAGCCTCTGAAAACAAAACGTGAAGGTCTCAAAAGGTATTGAATTTTTGATGCAGGCCCATATACATATATTATGACAAAGAACGGGACAAAGAGTGTTAGAGAGAGGGAAAAGAGAAGAATGTGGGTAAATAAATGTTGTGTGTGAGCATGTGAGGGTGTGCGCGTGTGTGTGTCTGCGTAGTTTGTGTTTGTGTATTGAAAGAGGAGCATGGAGAAAGAGGTATACAGACAGATAGAGGGATGGGGAAGCGGAGAAGGGGAATAAAAATTCCCCTTAAATAAACAACTTCAGTTTTATAGCAAATTAATGTTCTTTGATATTTCCTGCTGGATATACACCAAATGAATATGACCAAAATAATCCAACTTAATTGGGAAAATATTTTATTTTTCTCTTTGCGAAACAGGAGGCACAATCAACTGACGCTGCCATCCATTCCAATCTTTAATATAAACCAAACCACTTGCACCTGTTGACGTCGAGGTTTATCCCGCCCGGTAACGCATCCCGCCGCCACAACCTCCGCCGCATACCCTATCCTGCACACGTGTCCATCCAGCGTGATCATCATCACCACCATCATCATCAGCATCGTCTCCTCCCAGTAATCAAAACACACAAGATGAAGTCCATCTACCAGGCCGTCTTAGCTTTCCTTGCCGTCCTCGTATGCGTAGCGTGGACTTGTCAAGCCTACACCCTAGACGAAGACGAATTCAGGAGAGGCGTAGCGCAAAACGCACTCGATGAGCAGGAGATATACAACCTCATTGAAAGTCTAGAACATGGTAAGTGTTATTCATAACATCAATTTTGTTATCTCTATAAAACTATAGGCCCTACTCAAATTTTTGCAGTTTATCAATACATATAAGCGCTTAAATGCATACAGTGATAAGGAAAGTGGAATCTAATTGCATTCCAAAATATCTCAAGAATGAATATAAGCCATGTAGGTCGAATATTTACTTCTTTTTAGTACGACAGGTAAACTTTTCACTGTACATTACTCGTCTCTAAGGCACTAAACAAATTTCCCCCAAGAGGAAATACCGTCTTAATCTGTAATCTTTTGAGATAGAGTACAGCAGAGGTTATCTTCATAAGATATGAATGTATTGGTAAATTTTCATTTTTGGTTGTTCGTTTTGGTGACTTCGACTTTTTTTTAACATAATAGAGAAAGCAACATAATCACATGGAAAGGAAACGATGCATTCACAAAATCACTTTCACAAAAGGCCATTTTATTGTCTTAATTAAATCTAATGTAAAAGCCGCCATCAATACATAAGCGCTTAAATGCATACAGCGTTAAGCGATGGAGAAAACACTGTTTAAAAATGCAAACAATTGTTTACAATATGAACTGAACAACCCGTTGTACAGTTTATATTGTAAACAATTTGTTTGAATATTAAACAGGTTGTATAAGTTTAAACAACCTTTTAAACAGCGTTTTTACAGTGTAAGGAAAGTGGAATCTATTGCATCCCAATATCTCGAGAATGAATGGAAGCTATGTACAGATGTAGGTCGCATATTTACTTCTTTTTAGTACGACAGACAAACTTCCACTGTATATTACCTGTTTTCTAAGGCACTGCACAGATTTTCCCCGAGAAAAAATAACAACTTAATCAATAATCTTTTGAGAGAACAGAAGTTGCCTTCATAAGATATGAATGTATTGGTAATTTATCATTCTTGGCAGTTCGATTTGATTATGATGACTATTGTTTTTTCTTTTTTTTTTGTAACTTCATAGAGCGTAGCAACATAATCACATGGAGAGGAAACGATGCATTCACAAAATCACAAAATTCACAAAAGGGCAATGTATTGTCTGAAATAAAGCTTAATGTAAAAGCCGCCGTCACACATAATAGGAAAGGAAGGAAACATGTATCCTTACAGGAGATATGTAATACATATGATGAGAAATAGACGGAAACGGAAACGGAAACAGACGCACAGGAATGGTATACAGTTCGAGTGATTGCACTAATTGAACGAATGCATCATTGTATGCTTGTTATAAAGCATGTTATTTTATGACCGACGATAAACTCAGCTCGACAATAATTCCCTACTAGAGAATACGAAGAAAACGGATGATCTCATCTGTCTTCACTCTTACGCTCCTGTCAGCTTTAAGCAATAGAGTGTGCCTGTCATCTTGTCAATTAATATGTTTGTGGCCATGGTTTTTGGAAGTGCAAACGAGTTAACAGTAAAAACAAAATATCACATAATATTTGAATATGAAATATTAAACATTAAAAAGCAAAGTATAAGAGCCTAACGAGACCAAAGTAGGAGTAGTGGAAGATTGGAGTCTGGCGGGTGTGTGTGTGTGTGTGTGGGGGGGGGGGGGCTGGAGCACCCAACATTTTTGGCAAGGTGGCTTGCCTGTAACTTGCAGGACTAACTATACGGTTTGGGGGGCTGAGTCCCTCTCTGTGAAAACTCCAGCATTTTAATCTCCGTTCACATGTAGTTCTCCTTTTTTCCAAGACATTATTGCCTGTCATAGAGACGCCATTCCACTTTTTAGAAATGCCTCCGGACAAACACAAAGTAATTACAAAAAGGAGAAGAGGACACATTGACAAAATTAATAGGTAATCAAGATGGACAGGTGGACATAATGGTATGATATCATTTGTTTTGCCAGTGATCCTGCTCAGATCGAATTCATTTTATCCAAAAGCCTGAGATAGTACCTCCTTGAAGGAAAAAGTTCTTTAAGCTTGAAAAAAAACCCCATTAGTTTCAACTTTAGGTCGCAACCAAATGCTTATTAGAATCAGCAGTCATGCAATTTCTAAGCACATCGTTGTGTAAGAAGACTACTGGATTATGTGATAAGGATGAGCAGTGTAATTATGCACCGTTTGTTCTTTAGTTAACCTTTATGTGTGGGTGAGTTTATGAATCATGATTAGAAGGGAGATTGGAGGGGAGGGGGGCTGTAGGCAGCTTATACTCAACAAGATTAGTTCCTCACATTTAACGATTCTGTATATGAACAAGACCGTGTTGCAGTTGATACACAGTTGAATTAATTACATTTCATCTGACGGCTTTAATTTGCGTTCATTATAAAATATCCTAATTCATTCCACTACTATCATAATGTGTGTTCTATATGACATCTTAAAAGCGGTGACTACATCTATAATTGCGATAAGCTCCATTTCCCATGGGTTCCCGAGCCTGTACCATGAGTTACTGAAAATAGACCCGGGGAAAATTCAGTGCGAGAGACAAAATTACTCTCCCAATTACGAGACGTAAGCCCGGCAAGGGTTTTATGTTTCTGATTTCCAACTACATGGTTTGAAGGGTTTAAAGGGGAGGAACCTGGTTTCGCCAGAGGTCATTTTGAGACTCGTCAAGAATATAGTATGTTGCAATGAGTTACTTTGAGATTAACACAACGTAAAGGTAGTAGCAGATTCATTTCACCATTCTCTTTCCTTCGCAAGTATGCATGCAGTATAAGGCCGAATAAAGATAAATCCTACTTCCTCGTCCCCTGCCCTTTTTCTTCTGCTGTCCTCAATACTTTTCGAAAATTTTTGTTCTAAAGTGAAAAAAAAATTGAGTACATCTGAACAATAAGGTGACTAAAAATCATTTATACATGTATTATGCATTCTTACGTTATTTTAGCCTCTATAATTATGTGTTAAACTTTACCAAATAGCATTTAACCCATTCATTACAGAGGTCCAAATTTTGTGGTTTGGCCTAATATCTTTTGATGCAAAGCCCTAAAAATCATACCAAATACATGAGCAGAAAGAGCAAAAAATTCTACACAAACTGTGCCCATTTTGGTTGCGTCAATATTTGTTGTTTGATGCTGAAAATTTTTCAAAGGAAAATAAGCATTAAAATCCTTAAATTGGCAATGTGATAGAAAGTTTAAAATCACCAATTTCCCCTACAAATTGGCAGCTTTTTGACTTCTCATCATAATTTCTGTCAATTTATATTCATTTCAGATACATGACGTTTTATAAGAAAAATGTTGCAATAAAATAAAAATTTTGGTGTTGCCAATTTGAAGAATAAAAGCTGATCAAATTAGGCTTTAAATAATTCCTGTCACGAATGGGATAATATACGGGAAAATATCAGTATCAAATGACATGAACCCCTCCTCCATAATTTGAAATATCTGGACGAGACACTAGGAATCAATTTTACTTGGCCTAATAAGAAGGAGTATTACAGATATGACTTATACCAAGGAGTTACCATAGAACGGTAACTCCTTGCTTATACAAAAGCTAGCTGCATACATGACATAAGAATATAAATGTGTGGAAACTCTGTTTCTGTGCCTAATAGACTTACACTATTCTAGCCTAACCAATTTAAGTCATTTGTGATCATTGTCATTATCATTATTATTTAATTTTCCCCATCATGATTTCCAGTCCCCATCACCCTCTTTGTTCCTGTTTGAGGAGAGCCCGTTACAATCATAATCCCTCATCCTTTACCTCTTCTCTCCTGTACATCTCCCTCTATATCCTCTCCTCAGTTCTCTCCTCAGTTCTCTCCTCAGTCCTCTCCTCAGTCCTCTCCTCAGTCCTCTCCTCGGTCCTGTCCCTCTATCCTCTTCTCAGTTCTCTCCTCGGTCCTCTCCTCGGTCCTGTCCCTCTATCCTCTTCTCAGTTCTCTCCTCAGTCCTCTCCTCGGCCCTCTCCCTCTATCATCCCCTCAGTTCTCTCCCCAATCCTCTCCTGTCCTTCTCCCTCTATACATCCTCTCCTCAGTTCTCTCCTCGGTCCTCTCCTGTCCCTCTCCCTCTATCATCCCCTCAGTTCTCTCCTCAATCCTCTCCTGTCCCTCTCCCTCTATACATCCTCTCCTCAGTTCTCTCCTCGGTCCTCTCCTGTCCCTCTCCCTCTATCCTCTCCTCAATTCTCTCCTCAGTCCTCTCCTCGGCCCTCTCCCTCTATATCCTCTCTTCAGTTCTCTCCTCAGTCCTCTCCTCAGTTCTCCCCTCGGTCGTCTCCTCGGCCCTATTCCAAACTATTTTTTTCTCTCACTAAAAGTGCATTCTCTCTCGTTTATTCTTCCTTCTTACATATTCAGTGAATCGGTGGGCTGTTAGCTAATACTTTAAAACGCCCGATTATGTTTTCTGCAGAATAATTCGTCGGGAGTTCCTGCATGTTTTATTATTTGTTAATCGCCCGAGGGCCCAAGAAGCACCCGGAATATGCATTATTGTCTGATCTACTAATCGATCAAAGCTTAACTTTTCAGGAAAACGAAGGACACATTTTGAATTTCTTCTGTCAAAGAGGCTTATTCGGATTACATATTCGTGAATTTGGATGGCTTTTGTTTTTTGGGAATAAAACATAAAACAAGTCCATAAACTATCGAAAAAGAGTGGAAAAATTCTTCTTAAAAAAATAAATAAGTAACTAGTTTTATATAAAGATTTTTAAAATCGTGTTTAGAAATGGGTGCTCTGTTAGGAATTGATATTGTCTTTCGGGAGCAATAATGTTAACGCAAATAACTTTGTGTATATGTTTTGATCAATCATGATATGAGTACTATTTTTAAAGTTTCTGCAGGCATTATTTTCCATGTTTTTATTTCAAAACTTCATAATTCTTTTTTTTTTGTTTGGGTGGAATTGATAATAAATTAAATATGTAGGAAAAATATGGAATATATGTATGAAATAAACTTTTATGTATTTTCTGTCATACAGGTGCCAGCATCTATCATGTAAAGACTCTTTACATAATTGTGTTAGCTCAGCTTACGGGATAGATATTGATAGAACATGATTTATTGTGGGCTTTCAATGATCTATACCAGATCACGTGACATTTTCAAGCTTCTATTTAGTGTTCCTTTTCTGGGTGGTTGTGATGGACCTCGTAATAAAAAGGGATTCCTTTGTAGATGGACATTAGTATCTTTATGCTTTTTAGATAATGATCTTTGAGTATATAGCTGACTATTTCTTCAGCAGTGTGACAAAGCCCTTCTCTAATCAAGAAGCATGCGCTTGATAATAATGTCATTAACAGTGGGAGTACTCTTACAAAGGATTATGAAAATTGGTTCTGTCATTCATATTTTAAACCGTCAAAAGGACAAAATAATTTTTCAGAATGCCTGCTTCAATTTATTGATACTTGTGAAGATGACGATTGCACAGAAGAAGTACTAGATATTATTGAGGGGTAAAATGGAGAGAAGAAAGAAGAAGAAGAAGAAGAAGAAGAAGAAGAAGAAGAAGAAGAAGAAGAAGAAGAAGAAGAAGAAGAAGAAGAAGAAGAAGAAGAAGAAGAAGAAGTAGAAGTAGTAGTAGTAGTAGCAGTAGGAGTAGTAGTAGTAGCAGCAGCAGCAGCAGCAGCAGCAGCAGCAGCAGTAGTAGTAGTAGTAGTAGTAGTAGTAGTAGTAGAAGTAGTAGTAGTAGAAACCAAAATCGAATAGGAATAAGAAAAAGAATAAATAAATAGACAAATAAATAGATGAATAAATAAATAAATAAATCAATAAATAAATAAATAAATAAATAAATAAATGCATACATACATAGAGAAAGAAAAAAGGAAAGAAAAAAAAAAGAATGGGTTAATGAGTGGAAGAGAAAAGAGAGAAAAGAAAGTTGAACAGAGATAAATATTAGGAGAAGAATAGGGGAGATATTTCGTTAAATTACACGAGTAGAAAAAACACAAACAAATAACTTGCACTTGAATGGTTTGGCTACTGGTATTTACCATGTTTAGGAACAAAAACACCAGATAATAATGACTAAATGAAGAAAGGAAGACAAAACAAAATGTTTGGGCATGAGAAAACCAGAGATGGTTTTGGCCATGCATCATGGAGATATGCCACACTATGGAGGAATATCACGTATGCTCATCTCCACTGAGATAACAAAGGAGAAGAAAGCTCATCGTGGCTAATAAAAGTCAATCTATCATTCTATCATACCATCACATCCTTGTTGTGTTGCTGGGCCTCTGCATGCCCCGAAATTTACCCGAAGGGGATTATTTAGAAAAAGATCACGTTTTATTTCTAATTATCCGAAGGCAAACTCATAGTGTAACGGTATTATTTCCTTCAACCGAATCACCCTCAGCGACAAATCCTTAATTATGCTCCCTCCTTTTTATGCTTCCCGTTTTTATTCATTTCTTTTATCCTGAACCCGGTTTATAATTACACTGAACTCCAGAGTGGAATTAGAATGGAACAAGGCACAGTTTTTAACTGCATTCATGACCCATATTACACGAAAGTAATTTGTTGTTGTGCCTTTATGGTGAAGACATAGTTTTCTAGTAACGATTTGAATGCACATGGGAGAGGACATTCGCACTGAAAGCTATATTTCCATCAACAAAAACAAATAGAATTTTCCAGCGTTATCATAGAAACGTCTAGTCTAATCACAAAAGCTCCAGAGATGGATGACTATATCAATTTGGAATTCCCAGAATGTTAACAAAACAATTCAAAGGCAGATTTTAGGTTTATTTTTTCACAGTTTACATAATTCTGAAATTTTCATCAGTTTTACTAAGACCGTAAGAAACGTTATTCCTGAAACATACCCGACCACAAATTTTCCAATGTTTATAGTTTCTTGATTTTTGTTTTTGTTCAATTTTCCGTAAAATCAACATTAATTTGAATACCAAAGCTACTGCGGTACAAAAACTCTGAAAGCCGTAGATATTAAATATTCCCCCCCCTCCCCAACAGAAAAAAAAAATAAAATGAATAACACAAGGACGTAAATGAAAGCAAAAAAACATTAAACGCAGACATAAAAGCACTACTTTTCAGAAGGGTCTATCAACTCTATGTCATTGACCACATGTGTTTTTTTCTTACCGGCATATCCACAAGTTGATGGACCTTTCTGAAAAGTAGTGCTTTTATGTTTGTCTTTTTTTCAGGTAGCCTCAATTGATGAAAAATATCCTCGAGGCGCTTTGCTTAATTAGCCCCCATCTGTATTAACATTCATACATCCATAAGTAATATCTCAATGGAATCTTTCCCAAATATCCTCGTAAATTTTAAAGACAGACCAAACAATGAGAGTAATGGATAGATAGCTAGAATTAGCAGTCATCAATGCCTAGGGCAGGTGAACGAAATACTCTCCCCACGGACATCCTTCAAGTAAAGGCAGGGTTTCAAACAAGAAATGCTGGTCGTATACCTTTTAAATCCATAGGAAATCTGTTGTTCTATTTCCATAAATACCTCATCAAAATTTCAAATCTGGAAGCTTGGAATATAAGAACACTTTTTAATGCTTTAGGAAAGTGAAAAAGTTTGCTTCTACAGAACTTTTTCTTCAAAATTTTGCATAAGAATCATGGTTTGCTGACCCAACAAGTTGATAATTTATTCGCACAATATAAGACGATTCAAATCATCATACTTTTAAACGCCATCATTCACATAGTACTTCCCATTAACTAGATTTGAGATTATATAATATCAAATTAGTTGTAGAATATTTGTTTATTAGATTAGGCTTCATCGTTTAAATACACAATTCTTCTGTTTTCGTGCACCTGTCAAATCATTTCAAATCTTGTAAATTAATTACTTTATTTCTACTCTGATAGTAATCGGTTTATGTTATTCACTGGATAGTATTTTGGAAAGGTTAAAGACAAACTAACTAATAGATATGAATGACGAAGGAATGCCTTAAGTATTGGGTCGAATAAGCAATGATAAAAGAAAATACGTTGATAATGCGTATTACTGATCGATGAAAGATAAAATATACAAAGATAAATACATGTATTCAATGACTGACAAGACATATTAACTGCAAACTTGATTGACATGATTTGAAATGGGTTATAGGGAAAGAAGTCATTTCCTAAAAGAGGATGTACAAGATGAGAACCCCCCAAATTATTGATTAATAGAAAGAGGGATGAAAAAGAAGGGAGAGTTAGGAGGAGGCAGGAGATAAAGATAGATGAATGGATATGATGGGGGGTATATAAAGCTACTGGGTTAGAGACAGAGCGACTATGATCGATAGACAGGTATTATGGATATATATAAAAACCAAATATGACCCGCGGCAACGTTTACAGCATTAAAATGGATGAGTAAAGTTTGGAGAAGAAAATATATATAAAGTGAACTTCTGACTTATGGCTTGACTGATGTGAGTTCAAGAACGGACGTAGCTTTTCTCTAAATCTATCGACCTCATGTGGGACAAGATGACAGAATTTCTAAGAAAGGAAAAAGAGCATAATGCATTTTTGCAGGTGAATAAATGAAGAAAAAAAAAAACTTTGAAATTTTCTTCATTGCTCAGGGCGAAAGTCGTTCGATTTATCCAGATATATGAAAGATAGATAGAAGAAGTGCGCTTGTAATCTGCAAAAGTAAATACCAGGAGTATTGTGGGAGATTGATGCGTTTTCTGGTGTTTAGATTAATACTAACCCCAGAGGATCGGGAAGGGTAACTAACAATGCACCACTAATGCCCCGTAGGTGAAGTAATCAACCATGAAAATGACTTTGAATTTTGACGGGTGTGCATGAAAACAGTGAATAGAGATGGCTGTTGCGATTCTTTGTAGATACTAGATGTGACGATGTCGACAAAAGAATTATGATAGTTGCAAACAACATGGGGGATTCCATGACAAGGTTTTAGAGCTCGGGAACAAGCCATCTGCCGTCTTTTATAGTGGGTATATCTTTATTCTAATCGTTTTGATAGACGGGGAAAAACGTAGGTACTAGGTAATGGTATCTGATCAAAAAAAAAAAAGAAAGAAAGAAAAGAAAACCATCCTGCTTCCTCCCATTTGAACGTAGGTCCATGAAAGCTCAATCTTCGATCTCGCAAACCTCCTTTTCTGTGAAGAGTTCACGAATAGACATTTCTAATGTTTTTTGCACTTAGTTGAGTGCCATCGTACAATTATTTTTGAAATATATGATACTTGTAAAATGAACCCAAGGCCTTAAAGCAATTAAGTATATCTAACTCATGATGGCTTTCATAGAACAACAAAGCTCGCATTCACTCTCGGTCACCTAAAAACACACCCTCGCACATAAAACACTCACACACTTAACAATATCCCCCACAATAATCATGATTTTGGCTCAATAATTTAATAGTATATTCAGGAGAGCCCCTTCCTCCGTAGCATCTTGTTTTTGTTGTTTTTCCTAATTTAATGAAGAGCTGCAAATAGAACGATTCGAAATATAGCTCTATAATTTTTACTTCCAAATTGCGTCACAGCGAGAAAGTTGGTGACCAGTTCCTGTCTCCCGGGATGCCATGGCCAATCATGTGTACTACCACGCGTCATCAACTTTCGAAAATACGATACCAGTCTACTCCCCGCTTGTGCGATCTAACCAGCAAACATCAATATATTCTGTCTGTTATCATAGTTATCATCAATATCCTGAAATCTCTTTAACGCATTGTTTACGGTTCCAAGTATTTTATCTCTGCAAGATTCATTGTATTTCCCGAGTTTTAATTGTCATGTCCCCTTGCCCGATCCCGACTTTCCATTTTTCTTTATTTTGTCTCATTGGCAATTTCACTCCCACTCATACTAATGAAATGACAAATAAAACAGCAAAGAGTATTTCGTTCATATCCTGTACACTGACGGACATAAAAGAAATAGACTTCATTGCACAGGTCTTAATTACAGTTCGCTAGCTATGAAGAAACAGACGACAATGCCACAGGCAAAGAAATGCATTCATGGCGCCAATGTCACTGCGTAAAAGTCACGTGACCCGAAGGCTCGCTCTCAAGTGGCTGTTTAAGGCGCCTTTGTAACGAGACAAGGTGACCTTCAGCCTCCCTTCAGCACCGGAAAAAGGAACTGACCGAAAGAATGTCCCCTCGCTTTTTTCATTAACTTTTGAATAGCTCTGAGCCGTGCTGTTCACCTTAATCGCCTTCAGGCAATTCGCTAAAAACGCCAAAAGATATTCAAGCAGATTAAATGATAATAAGAATTGTAATACCGCCGTGGATTATGTAGTTGTGACAGGCACGTCACATATTAATGAATGGTATACCGCTCCGTCAGCTGAGACCCGGCTTCATCTTTAAATAAGCTACAAGAAGAAGAACAACACAGCAGAACATTAAGAGAAACACCCAAAGGCATAGTGAAGTTCCTTGTCTCAAACATCATTAAAATTTCAACCAAGTCGAAGTAATCAAATGATAAGAAAGGCCTTTCTCCAGAGAGTGACAACCAAGAAAACAGTACATGAATGGAATATCAGAAGATGAAATGTGATTACTTTCCTTACTGTCCTTATTGCTTGTCTTTCTCTCATTGAATTCACTCCGTATCCCTGTTATTCGATAGTCGAGCTGCAGTATCTCAAAGAAATATTAATTTATATTCGATGATTGTCTTTTGTATCACCAACACAATGGCAGCTTCTTTTATTTTGTTGTTGTTTTGATATAAAACAGCTCGATTTCAGTTTTTCATTCAAGAGTCCTTTTTACTCAGTTTGCTTCAATCGATATATTTGGCTTAAATAATAATCATAATTACATTTATAGGGCACTTTATAGAGGCTCTTTAGCTAAGGGCACAGTGGGCTGTCTAACTCAGTATATTCAATAGCTTTTCAGCAACAGAATAAAAATATTTTGAACGCTGTATAGACGAAGATAACTGGCATCTTTACTGCTATTTGGATTCCTGACCTATAATAGCAGAATCGCCAAACGTAAAACGTAAGACATTGCTACATGATTTCAACGTCTACTCCTTTTTTCTATTTCTTCATTGTTTACAGCTATGTCAAAAAGAGGATCTGTTAAACATCTTGGCCTTGCTAACGTTGACAACTGGAGAATGATGAAGAACGTCAACAGACTGAGGAATCTTCTCAACAGCGGCAAGCGCTCAGATCAGCTTGATACCCAATAGAGCAAGTAGGTTGTCTTTTGAGTTACCAAAGATGGCATTGGGGGCGCCCTTGCTTGTCCTTTCCGTAGCTCTAATCATGTTAATTATGCACTGTCACAGAATTTGGAAAGACAGTCACAGTTATGACCTTTATTCATTCGATATTTGCTTGCCCAATAAAGCAACATAAATCACCTTTGCTCTGCTCTGAAACCGACTTGGCAAAAGTCCCTTGAAGGGCGTCCTTAGAAGGTTCGTTGCATTCTACTGCACACCAAGTTACACAGATAGTGGGAAAATTACATAAATATTATATAACACGTTTTATATTGTTAAAGTAAAACACTTTAATGATGTATAGTAATGCATTAGCACGAATCAAATTTGAAACAAAAAATATAGAATTTGCTAAAATTTGACCATCCAACTGTTTGTGAATGCTTTTAGAAATTGATGGATTTTGCATGCTCTTAGGTGATTGGCTGTGTTGTGATGGACCATATGACTACAATTTTATATCATGACCTTTTAAAATATATATCCTATCCCTTATCTTTTCTATCTCCTCCCTCCCCCCCCCCCCTCTCTCTTTCTCTCTCTCTCTCTCTCTCTCTCTCTCTTCCCTGTCTATAATCCAATCTATCCTCCTTCCCTTTTATTTCTTTCTTTCTTTCTTTCTTTCTTTTTTCCTTTTTTCTTTCTTTCTCTTCTTGTTCCATTTTTGGTTTGAATCATCCATCTCTCTTTCTCTTGTTCTTACTGTCTCTCCCTCTATCCCATGTCGTCTTTTTGTCCCTCCTCTTCTTTTCTTTTAAAAATGCAGGCTGGCACAACATCCGACACCTTTTTAAAGCAAAGACTAAACACATTCCTGACTTTCTGTTGGCTTCGTTTCGAATATTTTCGCTGGTCATTGACTTAAAACCCCGAAAATTCTTTTCTGTTCTCCCTTGAATAACCTGTGTACTGCAGCACCTCATCTGTTCGTATTGCCTACATTTGAAAAGATGACCGGATATACAAAGTTGCGGATGCTGATACCGTTCAATCAATGTAATGGACCGATAAAAGCCATTCCTTCCTGTCGTGATGCCGATTAATATCAATAACTGTTTTGTAAAGTCGTATCAGAACAAAATTGTTTGATAAGGATCCTATGGACAATATTCATCAGCTTAAGTGATGCACATAGCTGAAGGTCTTGATATTCTTACTTGTTTATAAGTCATAAAAAGGCTGTTTCAGTGTTGGTTAATATTTCGGTTTAACGCATGATTTTTTAAACTTTTTCAAGCTGCGACCTCCATCATCCCAACTAAAATCCTGATAACTGGTATCATGTTCTAAGCAGTTTGTATTCTTTGGCCTCTATTTTAATGCATCTCATCCTTTTTTCTTTGCAGTATCAACTGCGGTTTTTTTTTTTTTGCCTGATTTTTAGTAAGAAAGGAACGTGGAATTTACGAAATAACATTACTTTAATGAGCTGAGTGTTTTTTTTTTTTTTTGGGGGGGGGGTCAGAGTAAAAGAAAACATCAGTTCAGTATCTCTCAGACTCTTTTATTTGATCTTCTTTTTATTGGGGAAACAACAACGAGGCATTCAAACGCTGTAAGCATGAAAGAGTACTGACGAGAAGAGAAAGAAAGCTGAGGGTTTTAGGTGGAAACAACTGAAGGATGGACTGAACTAATTTAGACTCATAGAAACGCTTTATGTTGTGGAGAAAAACCATGACTGTAAACCTCACTGATATAATATTTTCTTATTTTCATTTCAATTATCAAAGGTCAGATGGTCCAATCATTTGTATTTTATTGAATAAGTACTAGGATGGTATGTATATATTCAAATGCAAATAAGCTGTATATGAAAGATCGCATTTTGTGAATATAAGATTTAGTTTACTTATGTAATTAGCCTGACAGATTTCGTATATGAATCCAAGGACACCCCCGGCTGAAGCTTGTGTTGCATGTTATTACAGCTCAAAAGTTATTTTAGACACTGGATCCATGTGTAGTTCAAGGCAAAAGTACCGTTTTGAATGATTTACAATTGAAATGCAGTCATGAAGGTTTTCCAATATGAAATTTCTTCATCAAACTATATTGCATAGGTGTTTCTCATCTAAAAGATTAAAATATATATCTGTTCTACACAAGTTTATTGATTATTTAGGTATTAAATCACTTTTGCTTGGAAAATATACCAAGGTCATAGAGTGTGGGAATACTTAAGATTTTGAGTTGTTTTACCACATATTTATTTTTGCACTGTAATAAAATGCTTGCAGTGCATGGAAACCTCGTAAGGTTGTCACAGTTTTGAATATTAATTCATTATCTAAAAAGGAGTCACTCAATCTTAGGCTGATGTTTTTTTCTTTCTATCATTAAGTATCAAAATCTAATTGGTCAAGGTTATAACTTAGAAACAAGTTACTTACGCTGAATAATTCGGGTAGCATGATGTACGTATGGGTATAATTTTCTGGTCCATATATTCACAGTGCCTATCAGAAAGAGAGTGAACCTAAGATTATTTTCATTAATCGATATTGTTGGTAATCATTCGAATCCCCTCTGTGTACACAAACAGACAGCCCAAAACAATCAATAAAGTGACTGTACATTATTAATCAGTGTCAGTTTTATCTCATCTCCTTAATCATTGTCTGATGTTTGAGAATGGAATGTTTTGAGAGATGAAAAAATAAAAAATAAAAATAAAAAATGGTTTTGTTTATATCCACTAATGAAAAGCCTACGGAATCATGAGAAAAAAGAAGCAAGACATTCTTCCCTTTAATTATATTTTACAACATCTTTTTGACATTGCCTGTCATGTATATCTCAACATAATTGCCAATATTGCCTTGGCAAATTTTGCGATCATTTATCTGTTTATATCACATACCAAAGTGTACCAAGTTAGCATGATATAATGTGTTGAATACATCGTGTCGTGTATTTGGCCTGTGGCCTCTTTGTAATAATTGAGAGAGGAGTGAGAAATTGAAGCTTTTTAAAACTATATTTGATTATTATTCACGTATGAGAGCTCGGAAGACGCTTAAACTTAAGGTCACGCAGTTTTATTTTCTCTACTATTTTTTTTTTCATTTTTCTTTTTTCTTTTTCTTTTTTCTCTTCCTCCTCCTCTTCCTCCTTCTTCTTCTGCTTCTCCGTTCTCTTCTTCTTCCTCTTCTTCCTTTTTATATATTCTCTTCTTCTTTCCTTTCTTCTGCTTTCCATCTTTTTCTTCTTTTTGTCTTTTTTCTTTACTAGTCTTTTATTTGTCCTTTTTGATTTTTTCTTCCTCTTCCTCTTCTTAAGTTCTTCTGTTTCCCCTCAACTGAGCGGCAAAAATCAAGTATGAAGAAATAATGGAACAGAGAGAGAGAGAGAGAGAGAGAGAGAGAGAGAGAGAGAGAGCGTGGAGAAACAGGAAAGGAGAAAGACTGAAAGGAATGGAGATATTAAAGGAAAGATGAAGAAAGAAAAAGGCAGAGCAGGAGAGAGACAGCGAGATAGAAAGAGGGAGAGAGAGAGAGAGCGACTGACAATGTTTTATTTATTATTTTTTTTTAGATGGTTATTACTGTTAACGTATAATTGTTTGATGGATGGATAAGATGATGGAAAGTATGACGTCATAATGGATCTCACAATGTCATTAAAAATAGACTATACTATGACGCTCTTTGAATTTTAAAGGTTAATTATGCTCCTATAAACACGTAGACCAATTCCTAAGACGTGCATTGCAATCTTTTCGTAAGTAGTATTATGATCATTAAGTGAAACATATCTGGCTCTTTGAGTAGCAAACAAAAACAAAACAAAATAAAAACGAATTTTTGCTACGAAATTTGATTTGATTTGATTTGATTTGATTTTTCCATTCTTGTTTTAAGGCTTTAGCAAAATACAATAAATCATACATGACAATTGATATTGAATATTAACAAAATATGAACAATAACACAAGAATACAGTTAAGTAATCACAATGATTTGTAAGGAATTTAATAAAACAAAAGTGGTGGAACCTAATTTCAAAGCAATGCTTGTATTGCATAGGTCCCAAAAGATACGAATAAGAATAATACTGATTATTTTAAATAATATGAATACGATGCATTTTCAGACACCTCGTTCATTGATAACATTGACAAAAACAAAGTCAAAAAAAAAAAAAAAAAAAAAAAAAAAAGGTTGGGGGTTATGAATATTGAATATGGCTTACTCATACTTGACAAAATCATAGTTCTTTTCCATGTTCCCAACTTGCAACGTACTGTGGTATGGTTTTTAGGTTTCTCGTCATGTTGTTTACTTTGTATGAAAATTTGGTTTTCATGAACATAAATCACAATTTCTACAACAAAACTTTTGAAGTCATAGTGTGGCTTCATGATGTTCCTTGTAGAGTTTTAGAAGAAATTTAAGAACTCCGTGCAACTAGAACTGATTTTCTCACGTTGAATAGAGTCCAGGCATTTTTATATAAAGGAGATTACAGTAGAAATCTGAAAGCGAATGATAAGAGAATATGATCAAAACTCGGACAAGGAGAATCTGGATCAAAAATTCAACCATTTACTCCCCGAGACAAATGGCGACTCTGAGATTTTTTTTTTTTGATGAATGATTAGCTCTGAGGCCTGTGCTTAAGAAAATTCTAAATTCAAGATTTTCAGTCGCCGAATTTTTATTCTTATTATTCGTCTTTATTGTTATTTTTTTCTCTCTCTCTCTGTTGCTTGATTGATCTCTTGTTTGCTTGTTTGAATATTTTATTGGAATAGATTGAAAGCAAGGGTACAGACAGACAAACAATTACAAAAGCAGCCCCCTCGTCCCCCCCCCCCAAAAAAAAATGTCTAAGATTACATATATGCTCTTCCCCTTTATACTTATTCATTCAAGAAAAGGTAGCTGCGTTTGTATACTCTTCTGGGGAGATTTCCTCATCCAATCTAATGCAATCTTTTATGCCTCCGTGAATGCTCTCCTCCTGATACAATATTGCACGGGATGCAGACAAATTCTAACAAACAAGATGCAAATGAAAAATCCCCCATACACCAGGGAAAGACAATCAGATCATTGATCAAAACAAAGAGATATGATGTGCGGTAAAACGTTTCGAACTTAGCAGGAATAAGTGATCGCGATTGGTTGGAATGAGGGACACGGCTGTAGCTATATCCGCACACCCGTCGGAGTGTAACCGAGAAAAGTCCTGAAATTGATAGATTGGATTAGATTGTGACGTAGGCCAGGGGAAAGATCAAGAATGGAAATGATATGCTTTAAAGGGATACGTATACTTGAAATGATCAAGAGTAAGCAGGTAAGGAAAGCGCTGGGTACTTGATGCGAGTGTGGTAATTGGTTTCCATCGGAGGTATACTGGTTGGGATGTGTGTCTTTGGTTTCTCCTGGCATCACCGGGCTTGTTAAGAATGGAAGGTCGCTAACCTCCATGATTATGGTGATGAGGGAGGTGAGCGTGGAGGAATGGAGGCCAGGGAGACTGGGGACATGGGAGGAACAATGAGGATGAGAAGACAAAGAGACAGAGATTGTGAGAATGATAACCTATCATATTGATGAAGGACAATGAAAAGGGAATGGGAGAAGAAGGAGAAGAAGAAGAAGAAGAAGAAGAAGAAGAAGAAGAAGAAGAAGAAGAAACGAAGAAGAAGGAGGAGGAAAATGAGGAAAACATGGGAAGAGCCTGAAAAGAATGTCAAGAAGGACAAGAAGGAGGAAATGAAGAAGAGGAGGATAATAAAGGAGAAAGATGAGGAGAAGCTGTAATAGAAGAGTGAAAAGCGAAAGAAGAATGAAAACATTCTTAATAGCAGGTTCATATTCTTCTTTTTCCTGCTATCCCCATCATAGTTCTCATTGTCATCCCTGTCTCATCTTTGTCAACCCCTCTTCCCCCGTTCTATCGTCAGCATTGCCTCTACCCAATTTTTACCACACTCCCACAATATATTAGCATCATCTCTGCCCTCACTTTCTTTCAAAAATAAATGCAACAGCTCACAGGGGGCTCTTTTCTCTATCCACAATCGTGCTGAAAATTTTATGTACGGAATGACCACAATTATTGCTATGATGATACGATTCCATCGCCAAGGAAAATCTCTATGGACCACTGAACGATGCTGCAAATGACAGAAGTGCTCAGCCTATATCATGTCGATTGATCACTGCACTCCAATCTTAATTATTAAAGCCGTTGCTACGCAAACCTTAACATGTACGCATCCATTCACACCCCACCCCCCCCCCCCCCTTTCCCAACTTGAACATCGGTCTAGCCCTGGGACAAGTTCAATTTGTTTTTTTTTTAAAGATCAATAACAAATTTCAATGTTCTGAAGATTGGAAACCAGGAAGTAATAAAGTTTTACTATTAGGTATTAACATTCTAAACAGATCCAATTCTAGAAGATGAGTTCCCATAATCCGTGTTAAAAAGCAGATTCATGCACACTAAGTAAGCAAAGATTAACATTGCCATCATTTTCTGACCCCCTCCCCCTTTGGAAGAAACAAAGTTATTTTTAAAAGATTCCGTATTACATCTGCCAGTGTTGGTGTTTTACCGAAAACGGTATAGAATATATTTGATGTCTCTGCAGATTTGTCCTATGTAGAGTGAAAATCGTTAAGTCATGCACACACAAATTCCGGCGCCATCATATTCAAGAAACAGATTTACGAACTGCAATTGTAATAAGCAATACACATTCTCAAAGTATAAAATTTTCATTTTGTTAATTTTCATATTGCGAATGCCCGTATACAAGTTTTTTGAGTAAGAAAAACACAAACAAAAGTCAGAAATGGTAATAACTTAGGTAAATAGGCTGCGAGGGGCTTACATGATTCAGAACTCTCTCTCTAAAGGTGCTTTCACACATGATGCGACAGTGTGGTACCACACTGTGGCGCCACACTGTTTTGTCTTCACACATGATGGGACTTTGTGTCACCACCTATGGTCACCACATATGCTAATGAACACGCATTAACGCGTCAACCCTCAATAAGAGAGCATAATTATTGTGAAAATTTGCGCAAGCAATCTCATGGCAACAATTTCGCACTAACTTTTTAGAAATTTGATTGGAGCGCATTTTTTTTTTTTTTTTTTTTTTGTATCTAGGCAGCAAATGAAAGTGTGTCCTGCCTCGGCGACATTTTTTTGTCGCCCTATACCCCATAGGCTTGTACACAAAAAAAGTGTGGTGACACAGCGTGTTACCACACTGTCGCATCATGTGTGAAAGCACCTTTAGTTGTAATGGCCAATATTAATGGTCACACTTGGCACCTTTATCCCTTTCAACACGTTCAATACAAAGCAAAACCACCTTTTGACCGCTTCGATGCGACTTCCGCGAAGAACTACTTAAGAACGTGCGATTTAACTCTCCAAAGAATTTTCCTGGCGTATCCTGTAAAATATTTGTGATCTGGGACTTCGTTTGAGGATCTAGAGGTCGGAAGAGGCGGGTGATGTGCTCCTGCCACTCTCCATGGACTAATTTAAACGAGGGTGTGAGAGCAGCAAGATTTAGGTTCAACGGCCATGGTGGCGTAGCCTCGAATATACAGTGCGTCCCAGAAAAAAACAGAACCCTAAAACAAAGGCTTATTGTGCGGAAGCAATGGGGCGTATGATTGAAAAAAATATGTTCCAAATAAAGTTTGACTTAGCTCGTTCAAATGATACATTAAGAAAACTTATTTATTAATGTATCTCTGAGTACCGTCACTTTGAAAATTTAATGTCAAAAACCATTTGCTACACTTTTTGGCTTAGACCCTTAGCACTTTTAACCTGCGTACTGGTCATTGCTGGTCATGCATGTGGACAATTTTGTGCAGTTCAAACCAGTCACAAGTTCGCCTTCAAAATTTGTTATGACAGCTGAATGAGTGAAGATAAGATAAAACATAAAACAATCAAGTTCGACACCTTCGACAAATCATACCTAACCTCAGTTTGTTCAAAAGTATGCATAACCATGATAACATTCGAATATCTCTTCGTTGTCTAGAGCAACCTAACCTTAGTTTGTTCAAAAGGTAGGCATGTTGCCTTAGTTTGTTCAAAAGGTAGATTGTTATGCCTACCTTTTGAACAAACGAAGGTTAGGTTGCTCTTGACAACAAGGAAACACTATGAACATGACCGACAAAGAAAGTGGACAAAATAAACAACCTCTCATTCTGCCCTTCACAATGGTTCGGGTAGTCAAAAGAACATCCCTTCACTGCTATTATGTTTAATCAGTAGTTCCAGGCGAATATGCATGTTACACCTGTTCCACATATTTTAGATAATAGCAGTGAAGGGATGTTCTTTAATTTGACTACCCGAACCATTGTGAAGGGTAGAAGGAGGGGTTGTTTATTTTGTCCGCTTTCTTTATCCGTCATGTTCATAGTGAAACCTGTCTGAGGCTTGTCCGACATTGCGAAAACTAACTGAATAATGTTAGTGAACAGGTCTATGGGAATGAATGTCTATTGTCCTCATCTGTCGTAAAAGGAGGAGTGCTTGGGTGATGATCAATCAAGCAAATGAACTGGTGAATGAAACACCCCTCACTATGAACATGACGGACAAAGAAAGCGGACAAAATAAACAACCCCCATTCTACCCTTCACAATGGTTCTGGTAGTCAAAAGATCCTCCCTTCACTGCTATTGTCTAAAATATGTGGAACAGGTACCACATGCATATTCACCTGGAACTACATGATTAAACATAATAGCTGTGAAGGGAGGTTCTTTTGACTACCAGAACCACTGTGAAGGGTAGAATGAGAGGTTGTTTATTTTGTCCACTTTCTTTGTCTGCCATGTTCATAGTGCCTACTTTACCATGTTTACCAAACATGGTAAGTATGGTTCAGCTAACCCCTGAACAGAGTGTTTATCGTTACCAAATTCCTTGAGACCAACTGACCAACCTAAAAAATTTTAGGTTGGTTAGCTGGTCATTTGTTAAAGATGTTTTTTTCCCCATTGTGTAGCAAATGGATTTTGACATTAAATTTTCCAAACCACGTTACTCAGTGATACATCAGTGAATGGGTGTCATTTGTGTATCATTCGAAACAATATTTGTCAACATTTATCTTGAAGATTTGTTTTAAATCATACACCCCGGTGATTCTGTACAATAAAGTTTTGTTTTAGGTTTCTGATTATTCTAAGACTAAGATGTGTCCATCTCTTTCTTTTCCTGATGTGCTCACTGTCACAGTCAACAAGTGTAGCAAATGGTTTTTGACATTAAATTTTCAGTCATGGTACTCAGAGATGCATGAATTAATAAGTTTGATTAATGAATCATTAGAAAGAGAATAAGTCAAAGTTTATTTGGAACATATTTTTTCAATCATACGCCCCATTGCTTCCGCACAATAAGCCTTTGTTTTAGGGTTCTGTTTTTTTTTTCTGAGACGCACTGTATAGCCTCTAGTTTGTGGGGCAAAGGGATTGGCTAGTATCCTCCTCCCACCCTCATGGACTCATTAAAAACGATGGTGTCAGAGCTGCATGATCAGGGCTCACTGGCGTAGCCTTGGTCTACTATTCCTCGGGGGGGGGGGGGGGTGGGCAATGGGATAGGCGGATAGTATCTACTTCTCGCGTTCCAGTGACCTGATTACTTCTTGAAAGTATGGTGGCCCTGAAGTACGCTCGACAACAGGTCATGTGCGACGTGAATTTCGCATCCCAGGTCCTGAACTTCGCATCCGAGGTCGTGAAATTCATGACCCGTGGCGCAAACTTTGCATGCCAAGTCGTTAAATTCACGACCCGCGGTGCAAAATTCAGGACTGGGATGCAAAGTTCGCGCCACGGGTCCTGAATTTCGCACCGCGGGTCGTGCATTTTACGACTTGGGATGCAAAGTTCAGGACCTGGGATGCGAAATTCACGTCGCACATGACCTGTTGTCGAGCGCCACCATATGAAAGCGAGGATGTCAGTGCAGAACGATCTAGGGTCATTTTAAAGCCTGCGTCTGGCCGGACTCCGTAGAGGATGTCAGAGATGAAAAGGAGTAAGCATCAGTATGGTTCTTGGCATCAAGGTGGGTTATTGGGGAAGGCGCTGGTTTTAAAAGGTAAAGGTCTATGAAACGTGCTATAATGTATCCGGATGGAGAGGGGCGAGGTCTGATAAGTATCATTTCCTTTTCACATTTATTTCCCCTTCTTTTTTTACCGCTCATATCATCTCCTACTCATCCCTCCCCCCCCCCCTCTCTCTCTCTCACCCTCAATATCTTCAGCTCATGGTTATTATTCAGTGTCAAGAGGGACATGCTTTTGATGCCCTATAACTAGCTACATATACATGTACGTCTCGCTCTGTTTATGCCAGACTGGTCTACAACGAGTTTAACTGAAGGCGAACTTTTTTTCTTTTTTTAAAAGTGCATCTATCAGTGATTTTTCAGTAATTGATTTTTATCTAAGATTCAAAATAGACCATTCAAAATGTGGATGAGAGTGATTATAAGCCCATCTCAAATTAGGAATAAAATTAATTAAAATATACATATATTTTAATATGTATGATGACATTGCAGTTGGTTAGGAGCCGGTAATTGTGTTGTGACGGAATGAAGATGCATGAGCAATTCTACATGTAAATTTCCTTTCATCGAGAAATCATTCCAAACCTTACTCCACCTCAATAACAGTCATCATAGTCATGGTCACGATTCACCAGGAAGGAGGCAACCAAATAAGAAGAGAGTACACTGGTGATGTAATTCATCAAAACCTTAGCCTTTCTCCATCAAATGAGATTTACGTATAGCTCCCCTAGTTCAATTAAGAGATGACCCTATTGACACCAAGGGAGCGTTTCATGAAGAGTTTTGTTGGTGAAAATCACCGACAAATGTTATAAGCTACTGAAAATACTCGCATCTGATTGGCTGAAAGCAAATTAGTCGGTGAAAACCACCGACTAATTGTTTCATGAAACGCCCCCCCCCCCCCCCGTGGTCCATTATTATTGTTGTTGTTGTTGGTTTTTGTAATAGCGATCAGTTATTTTACTATTTGACTATTATCACCAACGCAATTTGGTTTCTTTCAACAACAAAAAAAAATCACAATCATTGTCAGCAGTGGTCCTTATTAAACCTCTAAACCACATATTTTGGGCGTTATTTTAACGGGCGGCCGAAAACAATGCTTTCAACCGACCCAATTGCTTTGCATCGCCACTCTAAACGTTAGACCCATCCACAGTGGCTTGTACTCAATTATTCAAGACTTCACGTCATCATTCTATCAATCTTTCACGAGTGCACAGAGAGAAAAAAATATGAGGAACGCCAGTTATTGAAAAATAGATTGAGTGTTAAAAAGGTCAACGGATAATCGATTAGCTTGCATCTCTTGTATTCATGGTATTTGTTTTTACAGTGCGCAAGGAGAGTAGCCCTCTTCGTAGAAAAGCATTGATCGCGAGCAAGCGAGCGAGCTCGTGGAAAATAATGAAATTCTCATTTTTAGGTTATTCAACCTTTTAAAGTAAATTTATAAAAAATGTCGATGCTTAATCACGTAAATGGATAACGTTTAGCGAGTAACGATCAACCCTCACTATGTTATAAACTTCTTTACCTCATCACAGTCAGGACAGAAGCATAGCTAATAAACATGGTCGGGTCCAGAGAGAGAGAGAGAGAGAGAGAGAGAGAGAGAGAGAGAGAGAGAGAGAGAGAGAGAGGAGAGAGAGAGAGAGAGAGAAGGGGCCAGAGAGAGAGAGAGAGAGAGCGTGAGAGTAGGGGGGTAGCACCGGTCTTGTTTTGATAAACATGGTAAAGAAAATGCAAATTTACAAGAAGCTTATCTGTTAAGAGGATGGTGTAAGATGGAATCCTATCATCTTTTTTTCCACTACCCCTTCCTCCTCTCTACCTCTCCCCCCTCTCGTCTATCTCTCTTTTCGCTATCCATCAAGCTGGGAGTGCCCCAGTAGCTCTACTAATGCTCAGTGGCGTACGGCAGCGTCTGATCCTCAAGGAGGCCCCCCTTAGCAACAAATTATATGACCTCTGGAATACATTCCAAGGATCCAGTTTGCCATAGCAGTAATTTTATGGATGAAGACAATCGTAAATAAATTAAGCCATGCATGTGCTGAGATGACAATAGTTAAACTAAACGCTTCAGGCAAAGCTGTCAAAAAAAAAATCATTGCATGTTTTATTCATTTTGCTCTTACAAGTATATAGCTCTCTATTATGCGTATTTGGGTACGCTGGTTTTGACCCCAAAACTACATGAAATATGTAATGAGTTCAAAAGGAAATTCGACCTTTCTGACAAGCTCAATTAGGTCAAAAGAGATAAAATAAATAGAGATAAATCGAGGGTGGTGAAATCTTTCAACAAATCAGATAGTTATTTATGCAGGATTGCGAGCGTTTTCAAGGAAACATCAGCGCTGTAGGGTTGTATTACTCGATACTACACCTTTTTTACGAATCTAAATCTTCACGCACATCGTGATGAGCAAAACAACTATTTTTTCCATAACAAAATCATTTAAAGAGCGAGGAGTTCTTTAAATATGTTACAAATTTTAAAGATATTTTTTTAGCCATTCCTAAATTGTATTAGGCAGTTGTGATTGTCCAAATTTGTAAATGCACCGATATGTCTGTGACGATTAAGCTCTACCATAAATCATTCCATTTATTAAATGTATTTTTCAGACACATTTATTGATGAAGGAATAATTTAACTGCATTTGCTAATGGGCAGATTGCAGAAAATATAAAGTGTTCTTTCTAAATTTATTTTCATCTTGCCGCGATATGAAAAAATGGATAGAAAATGAAGCACCAAAGTTGTTTGATTTAAATTTTTTTGTTTATTTTACCATCACGTTTAAGTGAACACATTAAACAGAAGTGAACTGTAATTCAGGTTTTTTTTCTAAATCAAGAGTGCTTTTTTTTGTGTGATAATTATCAGTCGATATAGGGTATCATTCACATTTCAGATACAACATCATCCCCTACAGGCCCTGGGAAAATTACTCCGTCAAGAATAGTCAATGCCCTTGGTACAGGTCCGAACAGCAACCCTTCTGAAGAACAACCAGTGTAGGAGTACCCGGGACAGTCCGGGGGAGCGTTTCATGAAAGGACTTGTCGGATGTTTTATCCGACAAAGTCTGTTTTATCCGACAGTTGCCATAGTAACGATGCTTCTCAGCCAATCAAAATCAAGGAAAGATGTCAGATCTGACAACTTGTCAGACAACAAATGTTGATGAAACGCTCCCCGGAGCTGCTCTTCATTCTTACATGGTGCTGATGAGAACCTTTATGTGGTCTCACATTTGGAATCTTTAACAGGTTCCTCAAATAAACCCTTACACTCTGAAAACAAACTAATCAAATTTGATGAGGATCCAAATCAGTCGGGGACTTACTAGGTTTCTTTTCAAATTTTGAATAGATTCTGATCATTGTTAATATATTCTATTCGTTTTTCGTTAGATTTCATTCAATTCTGAGCAGAATCTAATAAAAAAAATGAATAGAATCTATTCAAAATTTGAATAGAAACTCATAAGTCCCCAGTTGATTTGGTCCCTAATCAAATTTGATTAGTTTGTTTTTAGAGTGTACTAGCATTATGAAGGTTCTCTAAAGGGTTCTAAAGGGGTATTTAGAACCATTATTAGTATACATGGAACCTTTTAGGGTTCTGAAAATATAAAGAACCCTTTATAGAACCCCTTTTTTGTAGGGTTCTAAATACGGGACAAAAAAAGGGTTCTAAATGGCACAGTTTTCTATAAGAGTGTTGGACAGCTCGTTAACCCATAGCAGTACAGAACTTTCTTGAGATCTAAATTAATCATCTTCAATCCTCAAATTGGCAATACAAATCATTTTTTCCATGTTTACATAGCTTGAAAAAATAAATATGGATATAACATAAACCATAATGAAATATAATTGTAAAATTGAATCAGAAATTGCTAATTTGAACACAGAAATAGTGATTATATATTATTCACTGCATTGGCCATTTAAAGAGTTTAATGATTAGTTACACTTAAACTGCTCTAATTCGAGAACGCCACACCACCATACAGTGATGGGAATGGGCTCAAATTTGTCAGTGCATTTTTCTCTTTCTGCCCATGTATGATATGTACTGCCCAACATTCTGGACCAACAGATACTGCAAAAGCGTCTCCTAAAGGTGACACTGTACCTCTATGGGTTAAACAATTGCCATCTTTTTCGTGTTCTTGGTCCATCCTGAATAAAATATCGATGTTTCTAGAAGCATAGATACTACTCCACAGGGCTAATGTTAGAAGGAAGCCTCTTTGATCAAAAGTGGGTTGGTGGATATCATTCAAGTCCTGCATTCCAGGAATTCGAAGGAAGAAAGGATGAAACAGAAAAAAATGATGTAAAGATAGACCAGGGAGGTACTCGGGTAGAGGGCTTATCTCCTCAGTCTGGTCCATCTGGTCAAGAACCAACCCCTCACCCGAATGCATGATGCATTTGCAATATAAAACTGAAATGAACTGACTGTCTTCAAAGCTACAAGAACAACAGCATGATGTATTTTGTCTGTTATCCTGATCGGCTGAAAGTCCACCTATTTAAACAAATATATATTATGATTATTAGGCATGGTATATGAAGTAGCTGTATTACAGCGCCCTGTTTATTAGAATTTTCGTTTTACAATGTCTTACGTATAGGAAAATTCAGGAAGATATTATGATGCTGAATATTAAGACGTAATCATCTTTTTTTTTTTATATATAGATGTTTGTTTAAAGTCATTTTTCTAAATATCCCTAAACAGACTTACCTACTACTGATCGATCGATCGTGTATCTCATTTATGATTCATGACAACTAGCTTCTGTCAGTATCTGTGGGTATTAAATGAAACGAACTGATTAAGTACTTAGTAGCATCCCATACAGTTCCGATAGGCGGAACTGTTGAGAACATTTACGTCAACAGAACATGATAAATCTGACTCGTTGTTTACAGTGTATCATTGAAACAAGACCCCCTCTCTTCCTCAACTCGTTTACCACTTCATTCAATGCGGACGCGTTATCATGTTCAAGGTGTTCGCAATGATTTAAGACAGCAACATGAGCTTATACTTCAGAAAATGAATAGCTTTGAAGAAGGTTGAAAAGCTTATAAACTAGGTTATACATCCGGGCCTTCATCTAAACTTATAATAAAAAGAGAGTCAGCTTATGTAATTAAAACCACATTGCATAAGGAGAATTTCTTTGCAAAGCCACACGAATCATGAAAAATCCACAAGAGAGGGTGGAATTATGAGAGCATGTATAGGAGCTTGGTTGCTTGGCGGTCACAGTCGGTAATGCAAAAAACCTATCATAAATCTCGTCCTCACCCAACAATCTCACCATCAGCGAGGCATGAAACCAAGAGGAAAGAAATATATGTGTGTATTGGAGTGATGATCTCAGTTACGTCAAGAACCATTGGCGTCGATAGAGAAGGTGGGGGGGGGGGGGGGTATCCTTCTCTCAGTGCCATTAACGGCGACAAATTTTAAACTGATCTCGATAATACTTTGCATAATTATAGTCACATCGCCTAATTTGAAGGTGTGTTAACCTTTTCAGCGTTTATTTTTTAATTTGGGCACTCCTTTTGGCAATTTAAAAAAAACTGAAAAAGCTTTTAAATCCTCATCAGAAAATTTCTAACGGTCATCTTGTCTAGTATGAGCAAATTAATAATTTTCAAATTGAACGTCATCACCGTAACGAAGGAAGGCCTATAGAATGAAGGGCTAGAATAAGGAGAAATTTAAGAGATTATGAAAAGGGTTATTGCTTGATTTGCCTATTTTCGTCACCATCGGACCCCCCCCCCCCCCCTCCGATACTTCAGATTTCGGGATTGCTGTTCGAATTACTCTCATAACGAAGAGCCTATTTCACTGTCGTTCAACCTCTCACCTTTTATTATTGTTGTTGTTATTATCATTATCATTATCATTATTATTATTATTATTATTATTATTATTATTATCATTATTATTATCATTATTATTATTATTATTGTTATTTGTTTGGCGTCACCTGTGCCTTGGAGGCGAAAAGCGAACTGAATCACTGTAATCCTTGGGTCTCTCCTCCTGATAAAACTGTTTGAGGGTGTGCAAGTGGACCACTACACCGGGGGTTTCCCCCTTCTCTTATACGAATAGTGCAGTGGGTTCAAAACGTGCAAAGGTGGTGACTCTCCTGTACACGGGGCTTCCATTTAACTCCCTATCCGAGGGACGGAGTGTTTTCCACTGTAACCTTGCCCGCGTCTATGAAACAGGGGAGGAGAACTGTTTCATAGCAGGCTTCAGTCATCCGCCTGGGTTGGACTCGAACCCAAGATCTTTGGTTCGACAGGCAGACTCTTTACCGACTGAGCCAACTCGCTCCCAATTGATAAAAAATATTTTTGTCAATACTTATGTCCTTTAGGCAGAGCGAACTTAATGTAAAAAGGAGGGGAGGGGGCATAACAGCTCCAGCTCTACCTGTTCATTTACAACCTCCAGACTACCCCTCCCCTCAAAAGGCTTCAAAATGCCTTCTGAGATTTCATATTCACTATCCGGGTTTACACTTTACAGCCTATGTTCAAATCCTTCAAATTTTGCTGTAGAGTATTTTATTTCTAAATAAGTATAGACGTGATAAATAGCTTTGTCTGCCAACCTCATGCAAATTCAGTATATATATGTATGTGTGTGTGTATATATATATATATATATATATATATATATATATTGTGTGTGTGTGTGTGTGTATATATATATATATATATATATATATATATATATATATATATATATATATATATATATATATATATATATATATATAACTTCGGATCTCGTGCTATTCTCGTCTTGTAAAATGTTGTAAAAGTGGGCGAATGGTATAAGCTGTTTACTTATTGTAGTGGGTGCATTGCTGGTTAAAAGATATATTCATCATGCAAATCTTCTCAATCTCAAAGATTGTCGAGGGGTTTTATCTATTACGCAAGTGATCTAATTTTAGTTGTGGGATAAATCAGAAAAAAAATATTGATAGATCATTTTTCCATAAGTTGTCTTCAGCAACGAAGGGGACATGAGCCTCTTCTGCAAACGTAATTGTTCTAATTTTAGTGGATCTGGGGTTTGGAAAAGGGGGAGATAGGGCGCGGGGGCCCAGCTGCACACACTAAAAGTAGCAGCACTATTGCTGTTAAGGTCGTGATTGGACTAGTGCATCAAAGGAAAGCCCCCCCCCCCCCCATCTCCTGTAGGGTTGCTTTACTGTTAGGTTTTTTTTATGGACGGGTTTAGTTTGTCTAAGGCGGCAGACAACTCTTGCCCATTTATTTACTTTCTTGTATAAATTGTTGCGAGAGAGCAAGGAGTTTGACCCTACTGCTGATAAATTGTCTTTGAAACCATTAATTCTATTTTTGTCGATGATACTGAATGAGATAAGATATTAACGCCGGTACCAAACTGGCGCCTTCATTGATAATTTAACGGTTTCTCAAAAATATCTACTGATATATATATTAGGCACTTAAGCCATTGCCAGATTTTTGAACTCAGGGATGACACGCCTTCTGTCCAAACGCCACTTTTCCAGTTTTGCACATTTCAATAGGGAACAAAGCCAGCGAGCCCTCATAATTGCAAAATGTTGTTCAATGAGTATTTGCAGGGGGGGGGGGGGGGGAAATGACACAGGCAGAATTCAGGCTTCTGCTAGATCGGAGTTATCGTCTATTGCAAGTTTATGAGCATAAACTTCCAGATAGTACCTGTCTCCGATTATAAGGATACCTGGTTAGGCTTGCTTGCACTTAAAGAATCACACATTTTCAAGAGGTTACCGCATTATTTTCAATACATTAATAATCATCATTGTATACAAATCGGGCATAATGGTTGCTTGTAATATAGTTAATACACGTGAAAGTATTGACAGATTACAAAACCTCTTAATGATTAGTATGATGACGTATATACGTACTTATGTTTCATCTTTCTCAAGCTGCGTATTAAAGGCCAGGAAAGGAGGCAAGGGTGAGAGAGAGAGAGAGAGAGAGAGAGAGAGAGAGAGAGAGAGAGAGAGAGAAACATAACAGAGGGAAAATAGTCAAAATACGGCGTATACAGGTAAAGGTACAGGTAGAGAGAGAGAGAGAGAGAGAGAGAGAGAGAGAGAGAGAGAGAGAGAGAGAGGGGGGGGGGGTGAACAGGGAAAACTCAAAATCATAACGCTGTACAGTTTCATGAGTGATAAATCCAGCTTCAAAATATTTTCAAATCATCGTCAACCATCCACTCAAGAATTTGCCTGTAACTCTGCTCCTGCATTCATTTGCATTTATATTACTTTGATATATTCGCTTTTACACCCTTACGAAATATGTACGTTTCAGTAACACAATCATGACAATGTATCCATGAGAGATGGGGCTGAAAAAGGGAGTGGGAAGAGGGAAGGGCTTTAGAAATCGATCTATACTTCTTTTCCATAAATATAATTATATGGCCTTAAGCCTTCATCGTTAAATATACCATATGGCAACACATTTTGATCTATTCTAGTAATGATAATATATAATAATTAAGTTGTTAAGTAATCACCACGGCAATTTCACACATCCTTAGCTTCCAAATATAGAACGTTAAGTCATCTAGAGCGATTAATGCTCGATGAAGCCTGCTTCCAATTAAAATGCGCCACCCAGGGGCCTGAAATATGATTATCACGCATTATATTCGGTTGGCATATCTTACACTGTAATCAAAATAATTGGATGCTATTTTAGATGCCATAGTTGTCAATATACAGTTAACGAAATTTTTGATTAGTGAAAAATTAGGTTTGTCCTGGTGTACATTACTGGGCATGCATGGACAAACAGTTGTAAGAATAGTATGGTTCAAGGGTATTTTATTTATCTTTTTTTTAATGCAAGATCTCTTGCTATTGATACATCATACATCTTAGGAATGTCTGATACGTGCCTTTTCATTAAAGGAGAATGAAACCCTGGGGGGAAATCGGTTTTAATCATTGTTAATGAAAAGAGAGGTTATTAGAGAGAACATGGAGAAGCAATTTTTAAAAAGTTCCATCAAAAACAGTTACGAAATGAGAAATTTATGAAAGTTTGTAAAGTCTCAATTTACTTTCTATGGCGATCCTCAAAATAGCAAGGTTGCTTCAAAATAGGAGGTTTGGAAGGACAACTCTCACTATGTTTTGTACACAAAATTCATACTTTCTTCATTTTCTCTGAAGGTGCAGCTTGCCTCTTTCTTAGCTAAAGATATACCATGGGAAAATGTTGAGTTCACAAAGATACAAGCAGCATCTTTAGAGATAATGTTACCCCCTGCTTTACAAGAGGAAAGATAGAAAACATACTTATTCATATAGGAGGCAACTTTTATTGCTTGAATTTAAAATCATCAAAGCAGGTTGAACAGTTGAAGTCATAGAGTTACATAGTGCACTATATGTAACTCTATGGTTGAAGTTGAACAGGTGCATGCAGGTATATTTTATTTTCCCTTGAAAATGCATGTTATTTCTCTTTCCATGCACTGCTAACGTTATACGTTATGTTTCTGTTTGTGTGTGTGTGTGGGGAGGGGGGGGGGGGTTGGTGAGGGTGTGTGTGTGTGTGTGGGAGGGTGTGTGTGTGTGGGTGTTCATGTTTGTTTTGTTATGATTTGTTTTTGTTGTTTTTATAAATTTCTACAGTCTGTTCATCCTAATATGCCATGATCACACTGAAAATCACTTCAGAGGCCTTTCTTGGTAAATTTAATAGGCGAAAGTATGATTCGTCTTTAATGTTGGAGATGACCTTTGAGTTAGGGGGAACCATGGTATACTGCATGGGGCTACTGTCTGAAGCTATTGATGATATAATTCGTGGACAACTCTCTGTATGTGGTTTTTTTTTTAAAACACAAAATTTCACATATTTTTTATTTTCATGGAGACGACATTTTTTCATTGTCCTTATCCCAAATGTGTTGTGGAGAAAAACACTCCTATCTTGAGTTTGGCTTTAAAAAATGTGCAGATCTTAAGCAAAATGAAAATGATTAATTAAGTGTATGCAAAATTGAGAGTAATACTTGTCCACAAAAGGATATTATCAATAGCTATATGGTTGTGTCAGTAGAATATTTCATAAAAGTCATAACTTTCTTATTTCGTGTCCGATTTCGTTCAAATTTTCGCTGATTTGTTTCATTTTGTCTTAGCTTTGATTTAAAAGCACTCGAGTTGGAAGTTTTTCCTTCCTTTGATTAGCCCCATTGCCAAATTTTTTACTTTTCTTTTTGAATTTCTGCGGATATTAAATCGCGAAAACATAAAAAAGGAAAGGTATCAATATACTTATGATAAAGTTGAAGGAAATGAAAGGCCAGTTCGACTCGGAAAAGATGAATCAAACAGAAGAGCAACAAATTAAAAAATGCCTTTTGGGAGCAGAGAAAAAAAGTTCGAATACTAGTAGCATGATACGTCTGTAACCAATAGATCAATTCACAAGAAGCACTTTGGGCGGGAATATGGGACGTTTATTAGCAATCTGAATAAACATGGTCTCTAAAATTAACCACGAGGAATGGCGCTCGTTATTGGTACTTAATGTCCGATCTGATGGATAGATCCTTGGTGGAATCCAGCTAAGGAAAGATGGTAGACAGGACTTCCTTTCCTGATGACCTGATCGGGATAAAGAAACAGGTAAAGATGAAGGTAAGGATCTAATCAATTTCCAAGAAAGGATTTGCCATGATGGCTGGAGATTCTGGGAAGCTCTATTTCTATAATTTGAATAATTAATTGTTTACTTATTCAACTGATTACTTATCTAATGAAAAAAAGGTCCTCGGCGTATTTTCAGGTGTCTATTTTACTCCTGAAATTCGCTATTCGCTAAGCAAATAATGATAATAATGAGTGAGTGGAATAATCAACAAAATGACAAAAGGACATTGTGTTTTAATAACGTTTAATAGGTCTTTCGTTTTACCCCTTCTTTCTTTGTTCTTTTTTTCTTTCCTTTTTCTTCTTCTCCTTCTTCTTCTTCTTCATTCCTTCGCTTCTGTAAAATATGAAATGCATTATGCTTTCAGAATAGGCTATTGCTGGAAACATGAGTGTGAAAGAGAGAAAGGAAAAGGGAGTGAGGGAAACAGGGATGGAGAGAAAGAACTGTAAGAAGTGTGGCCATTCATGGAAACTTGCATTTTTTTTTTTCGAAATCACGAGACAAGCAAAATAAGATGCACTCCACTCCCACATAACATCAAACAAATTTAACCCGGAAATGAAATCAGACAGGCAAATGAGACGATAATGAAGAGATAGAGGCAGTGTAGAAGGAATGATGCATATTGATGAATAAAGACAGATTATTGCCCGAGATAAGATGCGACAGCTAGGACCACACCCGGGGTAAGAAGATGACATCATACTCCCGTAACCCATTACTGCTATAATCATGTTACATTATTTACTTCGATTTAATGATGAAGTTTGGCAGTCCATCAAGAGCTTTTCCTTCACAATTTTTTTTATTTTTATTTTTTACTACTAGCTGGACTTTCTTTTATTAATCATAAATGGAGTAAAAATGAAAGAAGCACGTGACCCTTCTACAACTACATGTAAGAGAGAGAGAGAGAGAGGGGAGATGCTTCCCTTATTATGCTTTTTATACATTTCTTTTCACGATCACCTTCCCCTCTTTTCACCAATATCATACTTATTTCAAACCAAATCAAAATCCTAATACTATAAACCTGAAAACAATTTTTGAAAGAAACATATATATATTCATTTTGAACACCCTTCTTTTTTTCAATAAATTGGTAAAGAAGTCCTCATGGTCACTCCCCCCCCCCCACAACAGGACACTATTAAGAGAGTAGCTAAAATACGAGCTTTCTTCCTTAATAACCCCAAACAAACAAAAACAAAGACAAAACACCTGCAAATTCTGGGGGTGACAAAAGCCGATCTCCCACTGACACAGGCGCATGCACACAAATAAGCATGCATCATTTCAATGCTTTGGTGAAATAATAGTTCATACATACTTCATACAATTCAAACCCACCGACACAAAAAGAGGAAATAAGCACCAAAAGGCCCCTTGACATTGTAGTTTCTTTCAATTTAATCTACAATATCATTTTTTGTTATGTGATACACAACATGTTACTTTCGACTTCAGGCTGGAGGACAAAAATGCAAATAAAACAACTCACAGAAATTGTACACAATGTTCAATTACACAATCTTGCTTTAAGTACAAATGTACATTATTTTCTGTACAGCTGACTGAGCCCCTGGCCAGTACCGTATTGTAGGTCGTAAAGAGAATTATCAAAGAACAGGGACAAAACAGATAAAGACTACAACAGGAATATGAATGACAAAAAAAGTCAAAAAGGAAGAAATTATTGTGTATTTAGAACTAAGTAGATGAAAAAGGGTTGGAGATATCAATGAGATAGCATCTCAGCTCTTTAGTCCTATTGGAATATCCCATATATATAAATTTTTAAATCTCAGTACTTCTCAAATAACATACCAGAACTCTGTAAGAATCTGGATCTATAACATCCAGTATGTGCATCTTTAATAAATATTCATTATTCTTCCAAAAGTTTTCTTGAATACTCGAATATCACTTCCACTATATCTGTGCATTAGGTATGAATAGTCATGCTGGTTTTGAGAAAAGGTGACTTACACAAAGAACAAACGCGAGTACTAAGGGCTTAAGAATAATAGAATAACCTACATGTTGATAAATCATCGAGTAAATCTGTATTAAGAGGTGATGTTAATTTCATAGGAAATTTCACTTGAAAGAAAATAAAGAATTCTTTGATTACTATAGGTGGTTAAAAAGAGGGCAGTGGGTTGCTTTAAGTTAAGGGCCTTCTATCACAGACAACACTTCATGAATTGAATTCCATCAGATTTATATTATGTATATGTAAGTGTACATACAGTAATTGTAGTCCCCTACAAATAATAATTATAATGCCTACAGCAACCACCTACGGTGGGCAAAGGCATAAAAATAACAATCGTGAACATTGCAGTTACATACAATTATATAAGAATTTACAAAGCAAGTTTGTAATTTTATGGCACAAATGATTTTTCCCCCAATTTGCCATTCTCCGTTGACATAAGTCATGTCAATAATCAGGAACTAACAACATAATTGTCTGCTTTCTCCTCCCACTCATAGGCATTTCATGTTTTCATAGGTGACAAAATATGGCGACTTTGAATGAATCACTTTTCAACATAAAACAAAAAGTTGAGATATTACACAGCGAGCATGATCAGAGCACACATAAGATAAATTTCAATAGAGCTTCATATCCTGTACAATAATAATCACATGGCAATGAATGGCAATGAATACATTTTCATGATAAGATTCATGATAAGAGAGAAAAACAAACAACAAATAATCATGTAGTCTTTCAACATTTGTAGACAAATCAATTTTTTCTATCATGAAAACAGTACTTTTCGCAATAATTGAAATACAAAATAAACCTGTCAGATTGTCCAAATACAGTACAGAAGAGTTCATAACAAACATCATTTAGGTATCATATCATTACAAGCACAAATTCATCTGAAAAATATACTGAAGTTCAAATTAGTCACCACAATGTCAGAATTTGTACATCTATTATAAAAGGAGTACACAGGTCTATCTTGACCACGCACATTATTCATCGTTACAATACAAAGAAATAGAGTAAAGTGAACAAAAATATAGACAAGCTCATTTTATAAAAATGTCAACTATGTACTTTCTCATCATAGTGAAATCAAACATGATTTACACAAATATTTCAATAACACTGAAGCATAGAAAAGGCACAAATTTCTGTTTTCCATCATTCATTAAAGTGTCCTTACACACAAAGAACAATAAATGACAAAATCTTTAACACTGTCAAATACAGAACACCCAATGCCTTACTTTGATAATGAATTATATCTCTAATTATGCAATTATGTATATAACTGCATTTGAGCAGATGACCATTTAAATATTTAGAATGTAAATAAAGTGAAGAATCAAAATACAAAAGGGGATTTAAAAACAGAAAAATAGCAATGATAAAAACAGGATGAAAAATGATGATGAAAGGAGAAGAAGAAGAAGAATGAGGAGGAAAAGAAGAAGGAGGACGAGGAGGAGGAGGAGGAAAAGGAAAAGAAAAAGAAAAAGAAAAAGAAAGGAGAAAAAAAGAAGAAGGAAAGATAAGAAAAATGGTCATGAATCACAGCACAGCCAAATGCAGAGTAGATGTCATCAGAGCCCGGGGGGCATTCAGTATATAATGCGTGGTGGGTATGTGCCGCGGAGAAGACACCCATTTTTACACTCAAATTTCCGTTCCAAAGCACAGCATTTTCATCTTATTGAGAAAAAGAACAAGGAAAGCCGTTTCAAAGCATAGCATTTTCTTCTTATCGAGAAAAAAGAAGAAAGAA
>CM057153.1:34996964-35089964 GCA_029962745.1 Echinometra lucunter
AAGAAAGAAATCCGTTCCAAAGCTTTGCATGTTTTTCGTTATGCCGTTCCGGCAGCATTGATCCGCTATAATGAGCTGCATTTTTGGTGAAAAGCGGCCCGCAGAGCGCTGTCCGACCATCGCCTCAGCGCGAGCGCACCCTGCGCCCGTGCCACCGGGCTAGCTGCATGCACGTATGCCCGTTCCATAGGGATACATACGCACTCACACGCAGGCGAACCGTTCCAAAGACCCCCGTTTTCACAAACATTTGTAGTTCCGAAGCCCGTTCTGAAGACCCTCCTTTTCACAATAAGCCCGTTCCAAAGCCCCCGTTTTTTTGTCTCGCCCGCGGCATATACCTACCACTTTTGGGGTCGAGTGCCCCCCCCCCCCCCCCCCGGCATCAGAGCTGCAAGTTTATCAATGCAATATGAGATAAGTCTTTGTCATGGCTAATGCTGTATGGATATACATTTGTATCATGTTATGACAAGTTAAATGTTTCTGATCACCTCTACATGTAGATATTCTATGCACAATTACCCAGTGAAGGCTTTTCTCACCTGTATCATGGCATAACAAATATGCCAATGAAACAAGTTGTATTACAAGTACTAGTACACTGTACACAAATACATAAACCATCAAGAAACTCAGATACTTTTCGTAACTCTCCAGAAAATGTGTGCCAGTTTGCACTGATTTCATCAAAATATCAAGACATGCTCTACTAATGGCACTTTAAGAATTGACACAATCAACTTGCACTTTCAATAAAATAAGACCCTCTAAAATGCTGTAGTTGTGTACAAAAAGTTTCATACATGTGCATCTGCAAAATGTAGCTACCGGTAGTCTTTATAAACCCATTGTCAATGGGAACCGGGTAGTCCCAACACTATACCTATTTGAATCTGAGAATAAGAAGTCAATGGTTTAATTTCTGATCAAACCCCGGGGTATGACAAAACAGATACCTTAGACAAATATTTCCATTAAAAAAAGTATGGGCAAACAATTATGATAAATATTCAGATCTATTGATGATCACCATATTCCTCTTTTGAGTGGGATATTTCTATTTGCATGAATTATCAATAACAATGAAGGAAAAGCTCATAAACGAAACCATCACACATTCTCTGTGTCAAGGAATTTTGATGTACCTGCCACTTTCGCTTTATTTCATAATTATTTAACATCATCAGAACTAATAGAAAATGTAAAAATATGATTTAAGGGAGTAACAGAAAGGAAGAGAGAGGGAGAGAAACAGAGATTGAGAAAGAGAGAGAAAGAGAGAGAGAGAGATAAAGAGGGGGGAATACTAAAAAATCACATACATCTCTGTCTGGGGGGGGGGGGGGGGTGTCTGCGGAAAAGTCTTGAATGGATTGAAGTCTACTCAGAAGAAGACATTTTCATAGTGTATGGTCCTTTGGGTGGAGACGACAGTGCAGATTTGATAGGTGTCAAGTGATCAATGTCAATTAGATTTTGTATGCCAATTAGCATATACATACATCAAAATAGATATTTTCGGAATATACAAGTAAACTGCAAAGTTACCATCTGTTGCTTAATGCCTATGTTCATTCCATGATTTACAAAAATACATACTCTAACCTTTCCCAGGCTTTTCACTCTGTACTGTTCAGTTCAATTTCCCTGAATAACAAAAAATATATATACTCATTATTTACAGGTACTTTAATGGCAATTATTAACCTTTAAGTACTTCATAAAATGGAAACCTTTTACTTTATATCGCATCTTCAGAATATGACAGCTTTATACTGCAACATGTATGCATTAAGTGAGGAAACATTCATTCCAATAAGCACACTTAGTACATTCCATTCAACCACAAAAAGTGGCAATTAACTGGCCATAATACTGAATTTTATAAGCCAAAATTGCAGCAAAATTTGCAAAAATGCTATTTGTAACTGCATGTGAATGGATATATGGCTGCCTTCTACAGAGACCCTGTCAGAGAGGATTATCCACTTGGCTTTAAATCATGTTCATGCCCATGCAGAATAAAAGGGCATTTCAATGATCATAGCCTATCTTTACCCAGGAGCATGGACACATTGAAGGCAGAATTCACTGTATCGGCATGCAGCAAACTGCCATTATTTTCCACTATTTCGATTATTTATGTGTCTAACTTAAGGTTGAAGCATTCAACAACTCTCTTATTACAGTCATACATTATCCTCCTTTAATCTGGCATCCTTATCATATCAATGTCACTTTCCAAAATAGCACTACTTTATATATATCTATATACATGTATGTGTAATGTATGGAAACATGACATTTCCACTACTTATGGAAAAAAAAAATGTAACGAATTGAATTCATTGAGTTTGCTAGAGTTCTTTGTTATATTTCATCTCTGAGTTGTTTTGGTAGCACACTTTTGATTGTCTTAGGAAAGCAAAAAAAAAAAAACAAAGACGAGATTATAATCAACAACTCTAACGTTAGTTATCTACTACAAATCATCTTCACTCAACATTTAATATTACAACTCACAATATAACATGACAAAGACACTGCCACAGGACTCCCACTAAAATTATGCATGCAGGCTTGTACACCTTTTCTGCTTGAATAAATGTGGGGGTCAAATGGCAAAGATCAACCCTGCTAAATAAAACCTACACTTACTGGTTTTTACCAACTATATGGGTTGCCTTCATTCTAGTACCTAGACCAAAAGCTTCAGTCTCCCATATCGCTGCGGTTGTTACGCTGAGACTTAATCTGGCTCCACTAACTGCCTCAATTTAGAAGAGAGACTGAAGGTCGACATATGGCGTGTAGTAAAGATGGTCAACAGGACCGCCGAGAAAAGATAAGTTAGGATAAAGACTCTTCCCAGTAATCATGTGTACAAATCAAAATATCTTTTTACAAACGAAACATATACTTGAAATGAAACGAAATATATGCTTACCATAAATTGCTTGCTTCCAATTTTCAATATCTGATTCAAGAAAGGCTACCGGTACTCAACAGTTAAGATTTCATATCAGCCATCTTGATTTAAATGTACTTGTACATGAATATTCATGAAATGTTACAATGTCACGACAGACTCCACCCCATGACCTCTGTCTTTGACTGATGTCTGTGCATGTGGACCCGGAAGTAGCTAAAATACATTGATTTGAACGTGAGAACAGACAGAGGAGAAAGGACCACAGCAAGACATGACTTTCTGGTGAAGAGCCCAAGTAAACCTGTAATTTATACATTTGTAAATGAAAATTTATATTGATTTATATGACCTGAAATTTCTTTTGTCCTATTTTTAGTGTGTAGAAATACATGTAGATCTAAATAATCCCAAAACGAAAATCCCAGATTCTGGGGATTTGGGGAAGTTTATCCCTGTCAAAGTGCGAGAGCCCTAGGCTTCCATCTGTGTATGGGAAGGAAGGCAAACGTTAAATTTATTTTTAAAATTCCCAAACCGGACAGATTTTCTGTCTATCTAGTAACATGCAATTCCTAGTAAAAAAATTTAATTAACACAAAATGAAAAGTACTTCAACTTATCTTGAGCATACCAAAATCTGGTATCATCTGATATACTTGTACCTTGTATTCTAATTTCATGTTTATCATGAAGACACATAATCTGCTCACATATCTATGAAAGAAAAAAATCCTCAATTTTTCCAATCATCAGTCTTTGAAAAAAAAAGGGCTAACTTTTTCATTGCTAAAAGAGGTTCAGTGTATCTAACTCAATTTTCTGAATGTATTGAAAGCTTTCAGAAAACCTATCAGTAAGAAAAGTAAGGAAATGACTCTGAACAACTTTTCCATACATGCAGAAACACACACTGTAAGTAGACTTATAAAAAAACAAAACAAAACTTGATTTAGATTTTAATGTCTACTTTTAATGAAAGTCAAACTAGACTTGGCCTTTCTGATCACCAACTAAAAGCACAAAGGCTTTTTTTTTTTTTTCAAAAGACCATGATTTCCCTGTTTTTAATCCAGAATTGGGGAGAGAGAGCCAAGTCAAACCAAGCCCCAGGACACCAACATTGCCTCACATATGCACTGAACATCATACGTACATCACACTTGACAAGACCTATGTGACATTGAGAAAGAGAGAAATAAAGGAGGAAATAATCTCTTTGAGTTTCTCCACCTCACTAATATACTGAGAAAAAAATCCCAAACAAACAAATGGAATAGTTGACATTTCTCCTCCTCTTCTTACATACTGGTATGCTTCATACATTTCACAACTTGCTCGTGTCTAAGCAGGACACGATAATCTATCTGTTTCCAAAGTTAATTCACTTTCCAACTACAACAATTCCTGTTTTTTCTTACGGCAGGAAGCATGTATTATAAAAAAATTACTATTTCCTTCAAATTGCCCACTTGTACAAAAAACAATCATCGTTTATATTATACTCTTTTGTTTTTGTGGTTTCTTCACATTACTCAGGCAGCTTTAAATTTGGCAGCGTTGTTAACACTGAATTATTACAACGAAATACAATGAAATTTCTTGCAAAGTCTGCCACTGGTTGAAACTGAATGTATTCATAAATTTCTCTTACCTTTTTTTATATCAACACTTAACAGCAAGCAGTACTTTTCATATCTACATGTAAATGTATTTGACAACTGAGTCAGCTTTCATACTCAAAACGAAACTGATGACATATCATCTTACGAGGTAAGAAAGCTCTGAGATGTTTGTAGTGTACTTACACAAATATGAATTTCTTAAGAGTTACATAGTCTGAGATGCAATAATAAATTGAGTTGCAATACTTCAATAGCGAGCATCCCGTAAGTTGCTTGTCACACTTCTTAGACCTTCAGACTTTGTAAAGTCGATGGTGGAATAATAACCTGATCGCAATTCTTGTCCTCATTTGGGATACGTCTGAAGGGCGATCGTGAACGCTTCTCACGCAAAGTGGGTGTGGAACTGCCCGATTTTTCTGTGGTGGGTTGTCCGATGTCGACATCGATGTAGTTGAGCTCTTTCTCACCGCTCAGTGAAGATTGGCTGGAACGTCGTGATGAGTGGTGAGATGAAAGGGCACCAGGACTGATGGTGTCGCTTGCTTCGGCTACCGCCAACCCCCTGTCAGAGAGTTTGCGCTTCCCCTGGCTGGGATGCTGCTCAGCTGTGAGAATGATAGGTCTTCCAATGACTTCCTCAGGAGTTGCTCAGCAACAGGTCTTCGCACCATGATGGGGAAGGTGGGCTGACAGGGGAGAGTGACGTGGACTGGACTTCCCAGTCTCTAGATTGTCTGTTTGGACATTGATGTAATCGTGACTGTCCGGGTTAGAGTGAGACGTGGGTCCAGGAGCAATGGAGGGACCTGTCTCTTACTCAGATCAGTGACACCTTTAGGACCATTTCTACCCTTCCCAAAGCTCATATTCATGTACTCCCCATTCACAGCATTATCTGTTGATCCATTCTCAATGACACCAAGACTTTTGTTGTTACTTTCAACAATGTTTCTCACTGTAGCATCACCTTCTATACAGTCAGGGGCATCTACTGTTACCTGTACGCTACTCTCCAATTCCTCACTCTTCTCCTCATAGTTCACATTGATGTACCTTGGCTCTGTTGAAGGCATGCTATGCGTCTGGGTAACATCCTTCTTTTCAATGTTGTTGTTCTCGCAGGCTTTGTGCGAGGATTGGTTGTGCCTCCCTTCAAACTCCATATTGCAATAGGTATCAACGACTGGCTCACTGTGTGACCTCTGATGGGTCGATGAGCTGACCTTCAGCAGGCTAGCATCCTCCTGTCCAGCAGAATTCCTGTGCTTTCTGTCAGGGGACTTCCCCAAGGAATTGGTAGAGAAGGCACCCCCACCACCGATGGGTGAGATGGAAGGGGGTGCAGGCGCCCATGCCAGGCTGGGGCTGGCACGGGATGGGGACGGTCGATTGGCTGAGGGATTCATCAGCATGTATGTTGAAGGCTCTGCACTGGTGCTTCCTGCTTGTGGTGTAATGGTGATAGGTGTGGCTCTCTTGGAACCTACAAGTCATATAAAAAATAAATAAACATACTTGTTAGTTTTCAAATCCTATGATACCCTACAGATACATCTAAACCTGTGTTTCAGGTCTTTTTAAATAAAGCAGGAAAATGTTAAAGTAGTACACCTTCCAGCTTTGGAAATCAGAGGGATTCAGGCAGATTACTCTACAATCGCCACTCACAACCCAGGAGTAGTAAATGATTACCAGGTAGGAAGAATTCCCTTGCAATGCTAGAGCGCTTAATGGCAGCCATGCTAAAGCCGGGGTAATAACAGTGGAGGGCCAGGAGTGTCAATTCAGACAGACATACACACTATACCAGAACTTATTATAATTCTACATAATTATTTCACTTAATTGCATCATTACTTAATCAATTGAATCCTGATATATTTGTAGCAAATTTTACAGCAAAATGATTATCCTTCAGCATTATTAAAGCTTTCTTCATCTTTCTTGCTATGACTCACTATTCACATCAAATAACTAATCTATAAAGAGAAAACAATAAATTAACCTGAATATTACACACCAACCATTTCCATTTTCTATTCATTTTTTCTAGCTGTCTTACAACAAAAAAAAAAACACAGGACTGGTGTACCGTTGTGTCGTTTTAGATATCTAACCTTGAAATGCATAAGGTTTTTGTTATAGATGCTCCATTTTAATTAATTTCAATTTTTTTTTTTTTTTTAGGAGAGCAATTCAGCCTGTGCAAACAATAAGCTAAATGAAAATTAATAGTGCCTTTACGCTTTGTAACCGCATCAATTATAATCTCATCTGCTTCACGGAAAGTGAAGAAAGCAACCGCAGAACGTCCAAGGTTAGGATAATACAATTAATTACTAGGTAGCTCACTTTACCTAATATCTTTGTTTCTGGTTTTAAGAGCTTTACCATTTTACAATGAACTATTTAAGGCAAAGCAAATTCATTATGAATTATTTATTTGGTAAAATGTTCTATGCATTTCTCATACAGTGAATGAATGCCGTTATATGTACCAAACATATATAGAGAAGGATGAGTTACCAGTGTCCTACATGACTTCATGTCACCCAGAATGAAATGCAAATCAATTAAGTGTTTCCTTTCATATCTTTCATTTTCACTTGATAGGAAATAATCAATGTCACTGAGTTTACAAACAGTATCATAAATAATAATTTGTGAAACAATTTTTGAATGAAAATGCTTTTTTTTTTCTTCATTTGTTTAAATATCGATTGAAGATTTTTTTCATTGTATGCACTTATACAATGAGTAAACCCACTTTCTTATTGGTAGAAGACAAATCTTTTATTTGGAAACAAAAGAAGAAGAGGAAATGAAACCTGCTACAACTCCCATCTTTTCCCTTTTCTCTCAGCTTTTGCCTTCCCAAGCATATCCTTTTGTTTTGTTTCCTAAAACTTAATTATTCATGTTTACTAGCAAGTTTAAGAGCAATTCCCCCCATCGTATAAAGCTCTCAGAATTTCAATGTGGATGGCACTCTAATTTTGGAGCAGGTAAATCAGTCAATTTGTTGGGAAGAAAACATTTGGTATGTACAGTTGTGATATTAATTGCCATTAGTAAATGCATTCATGCTAGCATAAAGATTACCTTTCCCACTTAATTTTAGCAAATAATTATGTTTTATAGATATGCAATAGGAATGGATTTTACGGATGGAGAATTATATGACAAACACCAAAGTTCTGTTTTAGTTAAGTTGACCCACGAATACAAGCAAGGCAATAATTTATTGAGCGCTATGTTGATATCCGACGTATGCGATAGGGAAAATTATTTCATGGATTTCACTTGATTTTTATTCTGAACCCGTGGGGTACAATTTGATTTTGGTATTAGATAACACAGATTTTCCATAGACTCCGGCCCCAGTTATCGTGGGTTTAATATTCAGCAGGTTAATGTTTTGTTTGTTTAGTTCCAAGGCTTGTTTTTGCTTTTTGCTATGTAAACTTATCACGTGCATGCATCAGTCCTAGTATCAGAAGGACATTACATCAATATAATGGAATGACTTGAATGAGTGAGTGAATAAAGCAATTATTGAGAGAATAAATGAAGAATGAATTGAATGAAAGCAGGGACATCAATCCGTTTTTATATTGGGAGGGGGGCACTCTCAAAAAAGGTCCTCAGCCTAAAATGTTGAAGGGACATACATGTAAACCAGAAATTTGCTGACAAGCCCCCCACCTCCCTCCCCTCCTCCCCCTCCCCAAAAAGGTCCTCAGCTTAAAATAATTTGGGTGGGGGACATACCTTATGGGGGGGGGGGGCAAAAACCAAATATTTGCTGACAAGCAAAAATTAAATCCATTAATGAACAGATAAATAAAGGTCCTTGGCTTGAAATTTGATTTTGTTTGTTTGTTTGTTTGTTGTTGTTGCTTTTTTTGGGGGGGGGGGGGGGAGTTGACATACTCTACTGTGCCCCCCATCCCCCTCCTCCCCCTCCCCAACTGGCACGCATATGAATGAAAGAATGAATGCTCACCTGGGCTGGGTCCCATCATCATGTAACCCTCGTCTTCATTGGACGGAGCTTTCAACCCTCCTCCTACAGGGGGAGCCAATCTCTGACTAGGGGATGGTGTCAGGTGAGATGCGGGGGAGGAGCTTGTTGTCAAGGTAACAGAGCTCGGTCTCGACCGGTTGCTAGGTGTCATCGCCATGTAGGAATCCGGCTCATCTACAACTACTGGAGACATAGATAGAGATAATCGTTAATTTAGAGTTCTGTCCATAGATACGGAATCAAGGAAAATGGGAATGGACAGATTCTCAATGCTAATCTACAATGTATGACACCGAAAAAAGCTTGAATAAACAAATAACTATGTATAAATCTAATAACCAATTCAATAATCATATCACAAATGAAATTCATCATGCAATATTTTGTTTCCCTTTTCTGCCTTTGATAATATTTGACTAGAGAAAAGAAGTAGTCAACTAAAACTTTTCTAAAGAGACATGTTAATTAATATAGAGTCATAATAAATAACATAATATTATAATAAAGCAAATGTTACAAACATGCTGCATCATGCAATTACTTCATGCAATAGCTAAAAGACAGAAGCAAATTATGCACCCCAAATACTTACAATGACAGGGGGAAAAAATGAGCATTACCCTCATTATACTGCTTTTTTTCTCAACACATATATTTGAAATTGTGATGTCTTATTTATTACAAAGGAAGGCAACATGTCCAAAGGAATATAAACACAAATAGAAAAAAAAAATAATGAACATGAAATAAATGTTATGCATAAAGTTAAACAAAGCCAACAAACTCCAAACTAACAAGGGGAGAGACTGCGGGGTGAACTCTCAGCACTGGAGGCACAAGAAGAGGAGGAGACATGCAGAAATTGGTGGTTCTGGTAGATATGGTGTTGCTGGTGATGATGCTGCTGGTGGTGGTGGAGGTGGTGAAGGTGGAAGTGATGTGGCACTGGTACCTGGAGATGCTGTCCACCGGTCCCAGGGGCGAGGGAGGGGCTAGAGGTGGGGGAGGAAAGGGCTGGCGAGGAGGCCCTGCGGTGGGCCAGGGATGGGGACAGCCGGTGGTGGTGTAAGTAAGGGCTGTGGGACAAATTTCCTGGGACAGGGCGAGCTACATAAAAGGAAAATATGAACATGTTGAAAAACCATAAGCAAAACAAAACCATAAATAGGGAACTTGCACATAAACCAACATGCAAATTAAAAGCAGAACACAAATAAACACTACAAAATTATTAAATTCATGATGTATCAGACTTGGGGCAGAGTTATAATTTCACAATTAGCTCTACAGATATTAAGCTTGGGCAGCCACTTCACTACAATTTAATTTTTCAGCTAAACAAAAAGGACACACAAGCTGAAAGCAGGAACATGTATCATGCATGCAAAACATTACAGTCTAATCTACATTTATGTTTTAATGACTCAACCCAGTGTTGTTCATGTTCAAAGATCTTGCCATAACACAGTTTCCAATAAAATCTTTGATTTTCCCAATACTCAATGAAAAAGCAGCCTGATCTAATCTAACAGAGAAACATTTTTTGATCCAGGGCACTCTAATCCTAGTAAAAAGTGCAGAATGAGAATACTGATGGGTGAAAAGTTAGCTTGTAACTTTGAACAAAGGGTAAGTTTAGGGTTATTCAACTTTCAAACTTGAAGACAATTCTTCTTATTGTAATAATTGTAATAATTTCTAATAGATGAAAATTAACATTACCATCGCTCAGAAAATCAAACTTATCAATGTAAAATTCAAAGTTTTCTTTTTCTTTTGAAGCCATAGACGCATGGTGTAATTACTTTAACTATCTTTCTTGCTACAAAATATCAGGGAAACAGTATCACTGCATCCATGACTCTATCCACCAATGTGCTTTACCACCAAAGGGTGTGTTTAATGGGGGGACTAGTTTTCTAGAAATTAGAAATGGGTACTTGAGTCGGAACACAAATCGTGCACACAACGGGTGGTATCTCTGGATGTTGTGTTTATCGTCGCGATCTGAGCTCCCGAAACCCATGGGCCCATGCCCAGCTGCAAGATGACCCGGCAGCAAAAGGTCAAATCTGGTGGGCTTATTACTTTTTATCTGATCCGGAAACAGGAGTCCTAAGTTCCCAAACGGAACGCGACCAAAGTCGCGTTGTGTTTATTGCCACGACTTGAGTCGCCGATCTCGTTCAACGGGTAATCAAATCCCCTTTTTTGCGGAACTCAAGTCCGAAACGCTAGTTCGTTAATTAAGTCGCCGTCATGTTTATCAAGGGTAACGGGTAAGCTAGTTCAGAACTTGGGTCGCTTATTAGCCCTCTGTTACCCTCAATAAACACACTCAAATAGTCTACTCAGAACCACAGTAAATCATTCCCAAAACCTTTAATTCAGGGACTAACTATTCCCATATGAAATGAGTTCATACCTATCTGAACTTTCAGCAAACAAAATGTTAAAAGGGTAAGCAAGGATTGCAATACATTAACACTGCCTACTAGCATGCAACATCATGCCACTGTAAACTTGTATACCCAGAGTAATGCTACGTTTACACTATGTTCCCGGCGGCCACGGCACTCCATAATAATAATAGCACCAAATCCACTCTGTGGAGTGCTCATTGCTCAAGGTGCTTCTGGCAACCGTGGACAAAACAGTATGGACGTGACACAACGCAGGGGGACGGGATGGGCAAACGTGACAGTCTGTGATTGCCGTGGATGCCTGGCCAGATTTTTAAACTGTCAAAAAATTTGCCATGGCAGTCACAGTGCGGATGGATGACCGCAACAAAACGTAACACGACATAATAGGCAGTAACAAAACTTGGAGGTGGAGATGGATGGGAAGCAAAAATGTCCAAATCCCACAGCGCACTACGTTTTGGGCAAACGTGGCTGCCTTGGCCGCCGCGAACATAGTGTAAACGTAACATAAGATCCCAAACACATCATCAAACTGGTCCCAACAAACTCATCACTCATCAGGATAATCATGAGTAAATCTTCTGGATGATCTACTGGGAGTGTGACGGGGCCTTGTCAGTGTGACTGAGTTATTAGGGAGTGGCCACATACCATTGATGAAGATATTGAGAAGATAAAATCTTTCTGTGTTGAAAAAGATACTGGATATCAATTTGGAATTTTCCATTTGGCATATCCATTTTGGGGTATCCAATACACTATGTATATAGATTAATTCTATCTAATAGAAAATTGAATGGATATTGCTTCTGCACACTGATATTCTCAGATCCATTACTGTTTCTTCATGTATACATGCTTAATAGAAATGTATTACGTGCTATGTAAATGTTACATATATCATCATTATTAATGTACAGATTGATTTTGTTATAAATGTTATCATTGCTGATTTTTGTCAAACCCTTTAAAGGAGTTAAAAATACCTTTTGAGGAAGCAGAGGGCGACATACTCATATATTCATCGTTTGCCTCCTGCGCTTCTTCTCTGATTGATACATGAGATGGAGAGTCTGGTGTCCGACTTCTGCCCCCGCTGCTCCCAAATCTTGAAAGAAAAGTGATAGAGAAAAATGTAAGATGGATTTGTGAAAAAAAAACCCGATGTTGCCAGACAATATCTTTTAAATATTTTAGCTGTCAAAAGATAAATGTTGATGTGAGCTTTTTATTATGCTAATAACTGAGAAAAGTGTCCATTAGATTGCTGATTATCATAACTCATATCATTGAAAGTTACATGATCACAATTTAATCGATTGGATATGCACTTTTTATATATCACCATGTCAGGCTAATTACTCTTATATGAGGAAAAAACTTTCAGTTTCCATTACAGCAAGGGCAGTGCACTTTTGTTGACGAATTCTGAATACTCAAACTAATATGCAGTAAAAACTATAGAGGTCTGACTTGACAATGATACATCATGGAAACTAGAGTACCTATTATGTCTAAGGCACATTGGATTATACCAAACTTAAAGGGAGGTAATATGGTAAGACTAGTTTGATGGTCAACAGACAAGTTCGAGATTTAAAAAAAATATTATTATCACAGCCTGATACTATCAGTACAAACTAGAATTGAACTTAAAGGTTTTATTAACTGGTTGGAAAAAAAAATCATACCTCGTAAAATAATGATCATCAGAACCATGTACTTCAGATTGGTAACGTTCATCTAGATAACTCTGAGGGCTCTCACTGAAAATCAAAACAAAACAAAACAAATCCAATGATTGAAATGAAATGACAAGAATGGGGATTGTATGACATAAGCCCAAGCACAACCCTCAGAATAATTCATTCTTAATATTTAGCTAACTGGGTTCTCTGAGGGGATAAAACAAAAGCTTATTCCACCCACGATGACTGTGAAGGGAGAAACTCTTCTTATAAACCCCTTTTTAGCCCCAAGAGTAAAGTCGCTACAGGCAACATGACTTTGCAGCAAGAGTTTGCAGCTGCCCAAGTCATCTTTTTCTGCAGCTTCTGCTCTGGACCGCTTTCCATCATTCTGATAGGACTGCCCAGTCTGTCAAATCCATATAAAACAAGTACAGTGGGACCTCTTTCATCCGGCCACATTGGGATCGGCACCAATCCAGATAGGGAATTTGGGACATCAACTATGAATGCTGCACTTGCAATGTATGTAGGATATAAATGCCTTATGTCTTTAAATATCAAGGTTTGCCTCTTCCTAATTAATTTACTAGACGAAAAGCATCACGCGCGGATATGATTACGCAAATGGCATTAGGCCCCGCCTCTTTCAGATCATGTCAAGGCCGATAAGCACCCGTTATCGTCATGATATCGATAACACTATGGCATTATTCATATCTATTGTGCTTATCAGTTTTATTGCAATACTTTGATTTATTGCGCATTTTGTTGTGCATTTACTGTGCATTTATTGCGCATGCGGTAAGCAGATGGGCGTAATTTTTCATAACTTACGTACACACGCTACTCATCTGAAGCATATTATGAATTATTCATTTTTGATCATGAATATGCAGAGGTGCTTAGGTAGGCCTTCTAATGGATCCGGACAAGAAAATGGCAGAGCTTTAGGGGCCTGGTTACTGCATAACTAGGTCATGAAACCTACATGAAGCATTCCGGTACTTAGCTTACGGTTTTTTTCTTTTTACAATGCCACAAATTAATTATAATAAAATCATGAGATGTGTTTTGAAGGGCTTCATGTCTTACAAAAAACCATTAAAAGGGTTCAACAAAATACAAGCATCATGAATCTAAGGGCTTGAATAGAGGCTTTTAGATGCATGATACATGAAACTCGATGTCCTTTTGGCTGTAAGTACACAATATGATTTATGGTCACGATATTACCGTTAAACGCAAAGCCCAAAATAAGTCAGGCAAGGGTCTTAGGAAAATACATATCATACTGCAATCAAATCATGCTCAAGAGATTTAAAGGGGGTAACCAATGCTGAAATGATGTTAGTTCATTTAAAAGAGCATGATTTTATTAGCAGAAAATCATCTGCCTAAAGTTTTTTTAAAAGTCGTGTTGCCAAGGAAACCCCCAAATGTGGTAAGATTTCAGGATATTTTTGACCCCTCAGCTGTGACCCAGTTTCAACTGGGTACCCACTTTGACGTCAAAATGACGTCAAAGTGGGTACCTTGTCGCACAATTCTAGCAAAATGCGCGCAAGGTGTAATACATATTGTACAGTCTAGCGCGCAGCACAACTGCAATGCGCAAAGCTGGGTACCCACTTTTACGTCATACCTCATACTCAATTTTTTTGGTCAACTCTTGACTTTTTCATGAGAAAATTAGCCAAAATGCATGGATTTTGATTGAATCAAAATTGTAATGTTATTCTTCTTAGAATTCTATTCTCGATCATATATTTAAAAAAAATTTACCATTGTGTAATCACTTTAAAACATAAAAAATTAGTATGATGTCACACATGGTCAAACAGTTTACAATTCATTTTTTTTTTCCCTTTTTTTTAGATACAAACTTTTCACTGTTTTGTCTATTTCCTAACCCACTCAAATCGAAATTAGCCTTGGATAGAAGCAGGGGTCCATCTCGGCTACGGATAAGGATTCAACACAGAGTCTTTGGTAAAGCTTTGGCAAGGTTGGCAACATCACAATAATGGCATGACATCAGCTGCTCTTACAATTATAGCGATGGAATCTAACAGCTTGACAGAGTTCTTCAGAAATAACTAATTGCAAAGTCCTTCCCCACAAAGTCATCTTCACAAACAAACAAGTCTTCAGAAATTGATGTGAAGCACAATGATTTTTCATTCTCATTCATCCTTGAGGATTACATATCAGAAGCCTGACAACATGCCACTGATTGATACATGCATCTTTTTCTTTTTTTTTTTTGAAATTTGAATGTTTTCTCAATACACTGTGCATTATTTCTCTGAAAAATCACTTTATAAGTTCTTATTAGGGGATTTTCAGCATTTTTGTTAGTTTTCTAAGCAAAAATATTCACAACCATACCCATGAGGAAAATAAGATACATGTATCGAGTGTTCATTCACTATAACAGGAGAGTGACACAATGTTCTAAATCAACGTAAAAGTAAAAATATAAATATAAAGTAGAAAAAGTGTGAATAAAAACTCTGAGCTTGGGCTGGAGAATTTAAATATTTTGCTGCAACAGTGTCCTAACTTTTTAAATTTTACAATTTCTACAACTACATTTTTTTGTTCTCTATGACAAGAAAAAAGAAAAATCTTATTCTGATTCCATCTTGTTGGTGCTCTTTGGCAATTGTGTGCACTTCTAAACATCAGACCTGGAACAAAAACTTAACTTAACCCTGACCCTAAACAAAATTTTAACCCTACAAATACTTTGCCCCAATAAATAAAAAGCAATTGGTGCTGCAGCATACAATGTTGGAGCACACTTATCTTACCTGAGAGGGCTGTTGGGTATTGGAGGTGAGTTGGACATGGGTTGGGCTACCATCCTGTGTACGCTGAGGGGTCTAATCGGACCACCGCTAAGACTGCTCCTTGACGTCAGAGAGGGAATGGAGAATCGCCCTCTTGTCTTGGTTGGACTATGGTTGTGAAAAAGAGACACATAGAGGGAGCAATAGATGAATAGAGATGGAATTACAGAGAGACAGGCAGTCAGAAATGCAAGCACGGAAGAAAGAAGAAACAAAAAGAGTCAGTGAGATTATATATACAAAGTGCTTTATGACTAAGAATGAAACAATTGTTACACGATTTTTACTGATACATTAGTAGAGATGTACATCTGCAATAAGCACATACAGTGCTTTGAGAAACCATGAAAATTTTCCTATAATTTTAACTCCCGAAGAGCTGAGCACAACGGATGCAAAAATAAACATGTTCAGGGGGGTGTTTCCTAAAGCTGTTCGTAAAGGTACAAATAACTTTACGAATGACTTCAACTGCTGATACCCCATCTATGGCGAGTCAGCGCTAGTCTGAAGAAGCCTGCAGAAACCAGTAGGCGAAAGCTAACAAGGTAACAACAAATTGATTGTGAAAAGATGAAAATCTTCGTTTGTTAGAACATCACCAATCTGATGAATCTCTTTACGGACTTCAATATGAAGTGCCAAATGGGAAGCCCAAAGTTTTTCCAGACGTTTTTACAAAGTGTGACTGCATTTCCCATAACCTCAATTAAATTGTGGCAAAAAATATATACTTGGCAATAAAAATTTTTGTAAAAAATCAATAATAATGCTAATCTAAGTCTGCATGCTTCACTTTTAGCTGATGCGATGTAAAATCATTGAGAATCACATTTGGCTTTCCATATTCAAGTCGTTTGTAAAGTCATTCGTAACTTTACGAACAGCTTTAGGAAACACCCCCGGGTCATATACATGTATGTGCCTTTTAAGCCATGTAAAAACAAACAACCAAAAAAAAAAACTTCAGTGCAAACCACTGCCCTATTGAAATCATTAAACCTTCAGCTACCTGTATTGAGAGCACCTCGGCACACGTTACAAAGAAAGTTTTCAACATTAATCATTCTGCAGTCCCTTTCATTTTGCTCCCTTGTCTAGATCCATTAAAATGAAAATCAGACGTCACTGAATAATGCATTCCAAGGGATGCTGCCCACAATTTCCATGTTTTTGCTGGCATCGAGCATACATCAAACACCTCGAAAGGTGGGTTTGCATATTTATGATCCTAGGTAATGTGTATACCTGTCAAGTACCATCGAAACAGTTTTCAAATAAATCCATTTTTCACTGTGATATATTTGGATGAAAATGTCCTGGTATATGAATAATGCAGCATCATGCTATCGCTATCACTGCTGATAACAGATCACTATCACGTCCGGTGCTTTTATAAACATCATACACATTAGGTAGCTTCGCGAAATGGAGTGGTGCAAATGCAGCGCCGGATCCAGAATTTTTCAAAAGAGGGGGGGGGGGGGGATCTGCTTTTCCAGGAGTCTGTTTACCCCCCAAATTTACTGACAAGCATTAAAAAAAAAAAAAAAAAAAAAAAGAGTCCTCAAAATTATCAGGTGTTTATTATACCCTCCCTCCATTCAGTGATAAGCAGAAAAAAAAAAAAAAAAAAAAAAGGTCCTTAACTTCAAGGGGGTGACCAATTAGGCCCCCCTCCCGGATCTGCCCCTGAAAAAGACGTGTCTAGAATGCAAATGATACAGATAGCAATATACTTTTTGCGTGTGGACGCATCATTTTGCACCACTCCATTTCACTATCAAGCTACATTTAGTAAGGGTATAATTAGGACTCAAACACACAAGGTACATCTGAACCAATCAAACATCCCAAGGCGATAGTAGAGGGTATTAGAACGGCTTGCTACTTGTTACTTGTCGCAGTAATCCCAAAACGCAGCTCCTTGGAAGCTATACTGGGATGTCAATAATGTCATGTGCCAATGGAGGTGACAAGGTGCAGGATTAGGACTAAGGTGCTTAGGTAGATAATTCTAATAATGCTTCAAGATCTTAGTTTTAAACCCTAGCAGTACAGCATCTCCTTTTGGTGATTCGTTTGCAATATCTTTTTTATCCAGAATGCAACAAATTACCCCATATACATACATGTAAAGCAGAAAGATAAAAATTCACTACAAATCTAGAGTCCATTTTCCCATGCAGTATGTTGTGTCATTTGAAAAACAGAAGCAATTTACTTGCAACTATCTGGTTTGGCCATGCAAAGTAAATCATATTATCACTTTTTTGGTGTACTGAACAGCAATTTTTTTCTGTTAAATTTTGCCGTTTTCATTAAAGGTTGATGGCATTTCAATTTTTTCAAAATATCAAATCATGTAGGAGGGAAAATAATTAATTGTTGCCAATTTGAGCTTTTTAAGGAGGAAAAGCAAAAAATAATTCAGCACTCAAGAAATCTCCATACCTCCATGGATTAAAAGTCAGTGTCCTCTAAAACATTGTCCTTATCTTCATTTTCAAATAATAAGAATCAAATAAAAATGTCAGGGTCCCATTTCATTAAACTTGCTATCAGTAACTGCCAGATATGACAAATTTGCCCTCAGCCAATCAGATGCAAGGATTTCAGTAGTTTATAACAGTTACTGCAACTTGTTATTGATAACAAGTTTTATGAAACAAGGCCCAGATCTACAGATGATTAACTGACAGGTCACTGGATAAATGTTAATGACCTGTCATAAGCTCTTTCCAATGACTCGTTAAGGTTGAGAAATAAACTGTGAGACTGATGGTCATACATGTATGTCTACTCTTGCCAAATCATTTTATTGGCTTGTACATGTGACATGTATGGCTTCACTTTTGAAACAAATGTTACACACATTCAATCGATTTAGTTTCCAGTTCAGCACAAGCCCTGATTGTTAACATTTGCATGAATGAAGAAAAAAAAGGGGGGGGGGGAGGAATCATTGGCATTCTTGCCTAGGACTGCTAACTTGTATTTTTATCATTATTCTTCTATTGAGATATAAAGTTTATTTAAACCCTTCTAGAAATGCTAGACCTTTCACTGTCCACTTCATTGTGCACTTACAGCTTTCCAAAAAATGCATTTCAAATTTCTATGAAATATAATCACAGTGTAAACACACTCAGTTAACCGATAGCAGTTCAGAGTCTCCTTTTAGATCACACTTATGCCATATCTTTTGATCAAGAATGGAATGCTCAGAATTAAGTGCGGTTTTCACGGGGAACGCGAATGATTTGCGAAAGATGCGAATGTCAAAAAATGGCAAAGTCCAACATTCGCATTTTATGCTCCAAAAGTTCGCCGAACATGCGTGGGGGTTCGTAAGCATCGCCAATTGTTAGTTTTTAGTTCGGCAGAATTTCAAAAAAGTTTGAAATTTTTGCGAACAGTTCGCGCATCCCTCGAACAATAACTGACAATGCTTCCGAACCTCTGGTGAATTTTCGAAGCATAGATTTTTTTCGATATTCGCATCCTTCACAAGACGTTCACATGCCCGTGAAAAACGCACTTTACACATTATAAAGGAAAAACTTCACTGAATATTTTGAGTCCATTTCAAATGCAGTTAAGTTCTGCAGTTCTTGATTAAGTGCGATTTGATTGCACCTAATCATTAAACTCCTTAAATTGGCAATTCAGTGTAAGCTATATAATCACTATTTCTATGTACATATTTACAGTTTTTCTTTTCTATTTTCCAATTTCCATTCACAATTGGTCATGTTATACACATGTTACATTTTTCAAACCACTGGAAAATGAAAATAAATTTTGCCAATTTGAGGAGGGAAAGCTGATTAATTAAGCCCTTATACAGAAAACTCTGCACTGCTATGGGTTTAGATACATACCTGTCGGGAGCTTTCATCCCTTTCTCTCCTTCACTGGATGTCCGTGGGCGGAGCTTATTACCAAACTTGAGCAGACTGATGATGAATGAGAATGATAATGGTACAAATAAATGCAGAGATGAGATTGCAACAGACAGCAGTGAGAAGCACAGTAATGATTGTTGTAAGTTCTAGTTTGTCCATCACCTCATCATACGAAACACACGTGACATGTAATACTAGCTAGATTCCTTCGTCCAATGAAAGGAGGAATGAGACAAACCGCGTTTCAGTTTCATCAAAGCAGCATACATACAAATAGAAATATAATGCAAAGGAACAAAAGGGGAAAAAAGCCCCTATAAATATGGTTTGATAAATTCCCTGTCTGTATATGGCAACCAAAGTTGGCAAAATGAAATAGAGAGCATTGATATTACATCATAATGACAAAAAGCAAACAAAACCAAAACTAAACAAAACTAAAAATAACCCAGTAAAATTTAGGTCTCTTAGACATTTGGTCTTGTGAAGTGCTCTAGTCTTAATTCTTGAAAGCAATTTGGAAGTCCTTTTCATAAACTGTCACCAAACATCTTCAGTACAATCTAATTAAATGCCAAGTAGATTTAATGCAAAAGAAAACTATAAAATGAAGCGAACAGAAACTAAAAATGCAATGAAAAGAAAATTGAATCTCATATTCTTAATCTCCCTGATTTTTAATTCAGCCAAACAATGAAAAGTCAATTGGATTGAAAAAAAAAAGGGGGGGGGGGGGGGGACTCGATTCTACACACAATATACACAAGTATATATGCAATGTATGATGTACCCACTCAAAACATAGTGTACTTTCTATCTATATATCATTTTTTTTCTTTTAACAAAGAAAAAGTCATAATTCAAATAAACATAAGATTTCTACACATTAAGAATACATTGTACATACAAAAACTGCATATAAGCCTAACAAATGTACAAAAAGACAAAACAATCTGCAAGAAACTTTGCTTCTAACACCAACGTGTGAGTCAGAAATTTCAATAGGCAAAGGCTAAAAAGTGAACCAAAAGAAATCTCTGAAAAATCAAACAATCATGCACACTGTCTCCACAACTATAAGCATGCAACGTAAAACAGCAAAAAGGAAAAGAGCATATAAAATTTTTAATGCATAATGTATAAATGGGGGAAAAATAATTGTCTTTACACTGGAAAGAAAACCAATCAACTGCTAAGAGACTGAAAGTGATGATTACTAAAATTCATAACCATTGACTAACTTGACTCTTGAAAGAGAAAATATTGAAACAAAAATGCTGTCAAATTTTGTCATGCCTGCTCAAGATATTCCAAAAACAAAATCATAATCAATAGTATGCAAGTAAACTAACAAAAAACTGGATGGCTCAATGATAAGAAAGAAGAAATTTTCTATCGTTTTCATGCAATGATTCACTTTCATAAATTCAAACTGAGTTGAATTTTCCTACAATGTATAAATAACAATCAGGGCAATTCCACAAATCAATCATCACACAAAGGTACAAATGGGGTATCAATGAAATTTGTATTAGCATTGAATTGTTTGAAAAAAAAATACAGACATGAAACTTAAATACATTTTGAACTAAAGTCACATGTTTATCCAGAAGTTAAAGGCTTTCAACTTTGCAAGCTTTTTAATGTGCATGTATATCTGGTAGAAATTTACAACTTCACCTAGCAATAAGTTTGTATTTGATATTCACCTTGAAATATTTTTTTCTCTCTCTTTTTAACTACCGGTAGGCAAAAAAAAAAAATTAAAAATGGCAGTTCTAATATCATCACCCTAAAGGAATTCTACATCAGATCCCAAACTTATACACGATACAGGTCCAACCAGCCAATTAAACCCAAATAACATACACTGTAGGTAAAAAGTCAGACAAATGTGACTTTATACAGAAATGAGGAAGAAATCAATCGGGATCCATTACATCGGAATCTGAAAAAGTGTATTCAAAATGTACTAGGGTGCGTTCAAGCGATTTTTTGAATCACAAATCAAAATGCTGTTACAAAACATGGCTACTGCGTTCAAGCGTTCAAGCGTTCAAGCGTTCAAGCGATTTTTCATCAACGCTGATTCTCGCTCATTTCAAGCCCCCCCACTGCGCATCGTACTGCGCGGTTTGACCCAGGAAGTATACGTGTAGGTCAACTTTGGCACATGCTTTCTGAATTTATTTTGCCCCCGAACCAGAAACAGACCATGATAATGACATCATAGAATAATGAATGAGATCTCCGTTGCGTTCAATCGATTTTTAGGGGCCGTGGTTCTGCAGAATCATGATTCAAAACACACCTTTTTCAGCATTTCATGTTTGCGTTTTGAAAGACGTTTATTTTTACGACCTGCGAAAAATCGAATGAACACAACTGTAATTTAAACTAAACGTCTTTGAAAATCGTGATTCTGGGTGAAAAATGGTTGCATGAACGCAACCCTAGTATAAGCATGCGACTTGTTGACTTCATAGTCTACAAAATCTGAAGCTTGAAATAAAAAGCATGCATGCGCAGCACTAGCAAAATGCTACTATATAACTACATTTTTACATGTGCATGTACATGTAATAAAAAAACCTAATGGAGAAACATTAAACATACATGTATTCATATTGTAAAAAGGAATACAGAAAAAGTCAAGAACCATGCTGAATACTTATAAATGTTTTCTTTTTGCAAAACAATCCTTCAATTCTCTTCAGGATATACCGCTTGACCCCTCCTATAACCTTTGCTGAACATTGATATTGTAATTTCATTCAGCCCGGATGCTGGGTTTGACAATGTCAAGGGTGCAAAAATCATAAAAACCAAATTCTACTTGAAGAGTAAAAAAAAAAGGTACAATGAAACAGAAAATAAAGAGAAACTTGCAATATATACGACATACCCAGATTTTCATCTAAATGCATTACTAAATATTATGAAAAATCAATGTAGAAACAAACAAAATATTGTTTTTGAAATAATAATTTCTTTATGATTGTCTCAACAAGATATTTCTAATTCTACATCTGTTAACCAGTAACTTAAAAACAAGACATCCCACAGATTTCTTTTGGATGATGTCAAACACTGAAGTATTTACAAACTTGTAGAGCTGAGTAATCAGCCATTCGAAAACATCAACATGCAACAAAAAGACTGTACTGTGTAAAATCTATAGGAAGCAAAGGGAAGTTTGAAAAGAAAATACATGTAGCAGGGCAATGAGGGCATGTAAGGCAAAATTCAATTAGAAACTTGATCTCTTTTGGAAAGAACAAGTGCCCCTTAGTGTGAATAGAGTTTGGATACAGAGTAATAGTGATGGCAAAGTGTAAGCCCAGTGTGGTCAATGTGAATGCACTCAAAACACTGTCCAAACATGATGGAAACAATGTAAGCACAGTGTGGTTTCAGTGTAATCATGCTGATAATACTGTGTTAACAGTGAGAACAGTGAGAGCACTGTGTAAACAGCAAACACGGAGTGAATGCAGTGTGAACACATTGCACCAAACCGTGAAAGTGTTCTAATCCTCACTGCTGCCACAATGTTTCATACTATGTCACAGTTTGACACAATGCTAACACTGTGTTCATGCTAGCAATACTGACTCTGTGTGGACACAAAGCATGATGACACACTAGGGTATACCTTATTCTTTCTAAAGGAGATTCAGCATCAGGGAAATACAAAGTAAAACCATGGGCCCGTAACACAAAGGTTTGCGATCAATCACAAATTTAAAACAACCATTCTGATTGGTCCAGGGTCACCTTTTTGATCGAGATGCGCATGAAACAGTGGTCTAGATTGGCTGTTACAACTTCGCGACTAATTGCACCAATCGTTGTGTTACAGGGCCCAGATGAAAAGCCATCACTTGTATTACTGTCTACCTAGGCAGCCAGAATTATGATTTGCACATATACGACTAGCACATAAATAAAGATTTGTTCACATATGCTGCGTGAAGACCATCATGATAAACTGCAATACTGGTAATAATAAAAGTAATGGGATTCTCATTTACGTAACTCTCAATATGCAGGTACAGAGTGAGAATGCATAATTGTAACTTTGTCGCATGCTGGCACTTTTTTTTCATTTCTGGCTGTCATTAACTTACTTGTTTAAATATTTTCTTTTAATTTTGATTTTTTTTTCCAGTTTACTGCATCGTATGTGAACGAACCTTAAAGAAGGAATAGAAGGCTAATACAGCAGGTTAATACATGTAGGCTTGTAACAGGCTACCTTGATCGTCCGCGAGGTACGGTGGAATGGCCGCCTCCGCCCTCGCTGCACGTTCGCGGTCTCATGACCGAGTTGGTGAGGTTACTGCCCGATTGGAATGCAGTGAAGTGAGTGGAGAAAATATGGTCACATGATCACTTATTGCACTCATTTACATGTATTTATCCACCATTGCCATACATTAATTGGCACTTTTTTCTTTCCTTACAATAATGGCAAAAGAATATATAAGTACATTAAAAGCAATAAAGCAATACTACACTGACCTCAGAATTAAAATTTATCAACACCATTTCGCACAATACCAAACAGGAAAAAGTTGAAAAAAAAAGAAGCTTTGAATGAAAAATAATATAAGATTTAAACCATTAAACTATAAATCACTATCATGTGAAAAATTGATCCCAAATGTTCCCTGCAAATATACAGAAAAGCACAATACAGTCTACATGTACGCTCCACAAAACTGCCCATTTGAAAACTTTGAACACATGTCATAGATCAGTACTGAAAAGGGCTCAGAATAACAAGTTACTGAGATCGATGTATGCTGCCTTCCAATGACAAAAGGAAGCAACTGGGTTTTTTTTCAAAATTGACTTTTTCTTGATTTGCGGTACTTTTTGTATGCTCTACATGATAGGGAAGAAATTAAAGTCACATGACCTCCAATTTCCAAAATAAAGAGATATCAAAAGGAAGCAACTCCATAGATTTTCTCATAAAACAGTGACATATTTCTTCATTTACTAAGACCGCTGTTACACATACCTCTGAAAGTGGACTGAGGCTGGCCCCTGAGGCGACTCGACGTATGTGTAGATGCAATTTTTTTGAAAAGCCGGACTGACGTTGGCTCCATCCCAGTCCACCTCTGGATGTGGTTTGAAGCCAGCGTGAGTCCAGCCTCAGTCCCGCAATGGGTAGGTGTAACACCCAAGTGGACTTGGGCCGACTTATAAGCGGAAGTGATGTACGCGGCTGATTCAAAACGAGTGCGAACTGCGCGAAAATACCAGTTTGTTTACCCCCAAAGTTGGGTGACTCGGGTCACGTGAATAGGTGACGTGAAGCCGGCCTAAGTGTAAACACAAAATTGCGGGCCTCAGACCATGTGTAATAGGGGTCTAATGATCTCGAGGCAGCTTCAAATAGCAGGCGTGAAGCCGGCTCTGGGACCGGCTCCGGGGCCGGCTTTAAAGCCGATGCACGTGTAACAGGGGCCTAAAGAACTAGTTCTACAGAATTGCTTATTTTTGTCATTGGACAGCAGTATGGATCAGGAGTGTTGGAGAAAAATATATCCATAGATTCTGACAGCTTAATAAATTGGTCTATTGTAAATGACGTCAACATTTTAGCACATTTATTGTAACATTTGTTCACATCATAATGATCGGCAAGCACAACTCCAAAATAGAATCTAAATATATACCATCACAAAACACTCTATATAAAAAAATATCTGAACAAAAAAAAAAAATAAATAAAAAAAAAACCAAAACACATTTTCACTACATGGTCAGAAAAAAGATATTCTGCCAGCTTCAACGAAACCCCAGTGGTGGGGTTTTGCTTGATCGAAGCTGTGTGTATTACATAGCAGAAGCTTAGATCTTGTTTTCAAGTTCCTTTGTTGCGCTTGAACCAGGAGTCTGATACATGGTTAAGAATAGAGGCTTGTGAGATCATGAAGCAAATACATGTGAGTAGATAATACTGCTTAGAGTGCACAACCTCACCAAAGATACACTAAACAATGGCATCCCCTAATTCTGGAAGAGAAAGAGCAAGCATCTTTGTTTTTAACTCAGGCTGCAGCTTTGAAAACTTGTTAAAAAATTATATTTACAGCTGGCAAAAGGCACTTGCAGGAGCAATGGAGTACCATATCCCAGCTTAGGCTCCACCTGGTCATAATTTCCACTACGGAATATTCTACTTACTTTGAACTATTGGGTGATCACGTTCATGTCACATTGTCGTGTTACACATCCTCTTGTGAATGGCAGACCCTAAACCTACAAAGTCCAATTTACCCGACATTTTAGGAAAAAGCAACAGCTAATCTACGAACACTCACTTCTCGAACCCGACACTTCGTAGATAAGATGGGTGTATTTCACAAACATGTACACCCTATCTCTGGGGAATTTAGGGCGTGTTATTCATGAAATGCCAAGTGACCCAACCACATGACCACAAGATGGACAGAAGTAAGCCGAATATTCCGGAGATCTGCAACAATGTAGTGTGTGGTGCTAATCTTTGAAAAGATTCAGCTAGCCAGCATGTACATGTAGTAACCCAATGAGGGGTGATATGATCTAGAGGACAAGAGGGATGTCCTTAATGGCTGAGTCTACGGGGTAGAGATCTTCTTCAATGAGACGCCTTTTACCATTCTCCTTGGCTGGTTTGATTGAGGGTTAAGATTGCATTTTACATCCTGCTGGCAGATTAACATGAAGTATGAATATCATAAGCATAATAAGTTTTTCTTTAAATTTGAGCATTTCAAAGTGATAGAAATCTAGCGATGGAAGTAATTTTGTGCAATGTGCTCTGCAGCCTTTCAATTCATACTACTCACACTGACTGTACAAACACACTCATCACTAGGTACTTTATATGGAGCATCAAGTCGCATAGACAGGTTTCTTTAGAAAGAGGATCATGAGTCTTAGGTTCACCTTTTCACGTAAAGCCCAACATTCTTCACACTGTAATGCGTTTACAGTATTGTTACTGTAATACTGGAGATCCAAACTGGCTGCCCTTGAACAACATTCTGAAGACCACCAAAGAGCACATCCACAGTGTATGATCCTGAATGTACATGGACCAAAGCTGGTGCCATAAGGCCATATGCAGAGCTGTAACACTTACTGGTATGTGTGGATTCCTTAACAAGCATAATTAATTCCTGAACCTTTTTCAACATACTGTGGGTAAGTGAGTGCAAATAAGCTGCAAAACGCAAGTGAACTGTGACTGAAAATCAACAACTTACATAAAAAACAATTAAGTGTAACTGAGGACTGATAAATGAGTGATAGAAAAAAAAAAAAAAGAATAATACCATGCATACCAATGAGAATGATAAAAATATCAAACAATTTCCAACCAAGACTGAATTTGAAATAAGGATAGGACCTACCCAAAATATGTCCCGATATAGTTACTACACCATTTCAAATGAGTCACAAGCGAGCTTTCAATAGAGGTTGTATACAAAATCACAAACGTAATAGAAAAACAAAGAAAAAAGTGATTATCGTGAAAAGTGACAAGCATGAAAAATACAAATAAAAATATGCCTTAAAATAAGAGCATTCTGCAATTATCTAAAGCTTGTAAGAGAACTACAATGTACAAACGAAAAAAAAAAAAAGTTGTAAATGCACGTTTTCTACTCTAAATTAATACTCTGGTACGATTCTCTTAAAAGTGAATTATCGCACACCCTAAATCTATGTACACTGTAAGGTACATGTAATACAAATCTTAACTTTGCTTGTAATTGATTTGAATTCATATATGACTTAATTTGAATGAATGATATACATCTACTACAGCCTGTATTTGCCCATGGCAAGCACAGATTGACCCCCCAACATACATGACTGAGCCAGCATCCTTTTTCTGCACACTATAGCTGTTTGCCTGTGTATTACAGTAAGGTTATGAAAAGTACAATGTACCTTTCAAATAATTTCTTAAATATTTATTTCTTTTGCCAATATCAAATTATCATAACATTTTCCCCATTCTATTTTCTTTTTTTTGGGGGGGGGGGGGCAGTGGATAAACTTCATAATTGTCTTGCAGCCAGTGACACTTCAAACAATATCCTTTTTATGGCTTTGTGCAAAGAATTTGTGCAGGGATGCCAACCTTGTAAAAAGCATTGCCGTATTTTGAGGGATTAAAAAAGTATTTTGGGTGGAAAAACAGTATTTTCACCTTTTCTGCAATCGATATGTGTAGTACAGTGTAATACAATTTGGGGGGAAAATATTTTCCATAAAACCTGCAGTATTTTTGATAAAAAAAACAGTATAAAATACTGTAAAAAAGGAACAGCTGGAATCTCTGCGAAATGAAAATCTAGTCTAATATTCATCAGTGATGTACAAGTTTCCTTCATTTTATGACTTTGTGTTAATTATTTGTGCAATGAAAATCTAATCTAATACTAGTATTCATTAGTGATCTACAAGTTTCCTTCTTTTAATTTCCCTCATGCGGCCCTTACATTCGCATAGATTACTGTGAGCTCTATAGGACAATCTTTAATTCTACTAAAAAATAGGGTGCACTTGCCATTCAATCTACTAAAGGAATGGACATTATGATTTTAATAGCATGCAGTGCATACTTCTTTCTGAGCAAGTGTGTGTGACAGAAATAGAATAAAATATTTTATTTGAATAAGTAGTATAGATCTGCAAAGACTCAATGCATTATAGGTCTATTATATGGTTGCATGATAGAAATTCTTTTGCATGTACAGTGCATGTTATTAGTCTGCTTTATTTATGCTCATAAAGATCTGTTTTTTAAATTTTGTATAAGACTATGGCACAGCCTTAAGATAATTATGGAGTCTTTTGGGGAATTCCCCTACATGTATTAAGCAACGTACTGTACAGTATTGTATTGTCGACAGTTTTTCTGCCCCCCCTTTTTTTTTTTATACTTGGTTTTTCTATCTTGTTTTGTTTGTTACAATATCCTGATCTGTTGTATTTATTTGTAAATATTGTAATTTTTCTTAATTTTGGTTTTATGATTCAATAAACATACAAATATTTTTTAAAAAAGACTCAATGCATTACTATGACCCTTCCATGAACCCTGGAAACCAAATCAAACACATGGAATGGCTAATGCTCTTTATAACAATACACACACAAGACCACTGAAAATGAAATTTCAACTTTTAATGACATTGTTTTTCAGGAAGAACTTTAATTTGCATATTGTCTTTGTCGGTAAACTACCCCCCCCCCCAAAAAAAGCATCGTGATGCTGAAATAGGGATGCATTTTTATTCTTTGCCATTGAATCATATCATTTTTTTGAAGTACATGTTCAAATGCATTAACACAAATTATGGAAGCAATGAAGAAAAGACAGGCTCCTGATACCGCCTCCACCCCCACAAAAAGACAAGGAATGAAAAAATATGAAAAAATATCCATTTCTCTGCCCTTTGACAGAGGTTACCCCCTCCAAGCCTTCCCCACTCTCTAACCTTAACATAACATAATGATTAATTTTGTAAGAAAAGTGGATCCCTCTCCCAATGACTAGACTACCATTTACCACTTCACATGCACATGAATGCATTTTATGTTGGCAAATAAAGTGTTGCACTGAAAATGAAATGTAATGCAAGTGCAGTATACCACACGATGAAGGAAAATGCTCACATGTACATGTAAGTGGCTGAGAAAAAACCATCACAATAAATAAATAAGTACATAAATAAATAAATAAATAAATGAATAAATAAATAAATAAATAAATAAATAAATAAATGAATAAATACATAAATAAATAAATAAATGAAGATATGAATAAATACAGAAATAGATGAAAAACAAAAAATTAGATAAAAAAATAAACAAAGTAATAAATAAATGAATAAGTAAATAAAAGGAATAATCATATGTATGAATAAATAATTTTTTTTTACATGAATAAGGAAAAATAAAAACATTTACACTATTCAATACCAACCTGACAGGGCTACTGCTACTGGCAATTGCATGCTCCTCTTTGGTTTGACCATCCTCTCCTTCACTGTTACCCCTGGATCTAGATCCGGACCTGGACCCAGGAACTCCGCGGTTAGGCACGGGCATGCTATCACACCTGGTCCTCCAGGAGGGTCCCAGCGTGTTGGACTGGCGCCGGCTCCCCGAGCCTGACGAGTGGGACTTGGAATCAGATCCAGGAACTCCGGAGCTCATGGTGCTACTGTGGCTTCGAGGACGCATTTCTTCCTGTTGCCTGACTGACCGCATGGCTCTAAGAGATTCACATAGTGTGTGATGGAGAGAGACACAGAAAGAGAGAGAGAGAGAGAGAAAGAAGGATAGGAATATAAAGAAATACAAATTTAGATATCATTAGATATTGCTATTAAACAGAAAAGCATAAGGAGTAAAAAATATTTTAAAAACGCACACACACAAACACAAACACACACAAAAAAAAATCAGTGATAAAAATAAAATAAATTTAACTGAAATACCACTCAAATCATTTTGTAAGTGATGCTCAATTTAGAACAATTAAATTGGGAAATGTGAAAAAAAAATAGTTGGAATATCAATACATGCATATATACTTTTCTTACAGTGTTACTTCCACTATTTAGAAAACAAGAAATGTTTTTAAAAATGTATGCATACACAGTACCATGTACATATATGTACATGTAACATCTTTTTTGCCAATGTTATTCAAACAGCTACATTTATATAAATATTTGTATGGGAATAGACATCTACTGTATAAGTTTTTCTTATCCATGAATTCAAACTTTCAACACATGAAGTCAGAAATCTCTTTCCACATCAAAGTCAAACATCCACTACTGCTTTGAGAGAGTGAAAAAAGTAAATTGGGTAGGGGGAAGATTGTCTACTGTTTATTATATGTTATCAAAGTTTCTTTATCATTGTTCAATGAAAATACAGATGGAATACATATATATGTACTGTACAAAGCTGAAATCCCCTCTTTCCAATCATGGCTAAAACACATACATGTACATTATCAAAACTTATGATCAATGGGGGAAGAAAAAAAAAAAAAAAGAAAGAAAAGTCCCAGCCCAGAACATGGGCATCACCCGAACATGAGTGTTGAATGAATTATACCAATTTGCCTCATTTGCATACATGTACACCCTGCAGTCTGACTGAAAAAGTGTTATGATATAAATCTGTCGGAAATAGATTCGCAGAGCCGAACGCGATCACTCACAAATATTGCATTTCTAAGCCCCCTAGGACATCAATAACAGCAAGAAGGTAATCAGTGCAATGCCAAGACATAACACAAGTCTGATGCCTGATCAAATCCTATCTTCATGCCCTGACATCGACTGGTAATTGCAAAGGAAGATTCAGAGGTAGAGAAAATGAGAGATAAAGAGCACCTGCTACACGTAAACTCAATAATTCCCATCTCTTATCTGATTATGCAATACAAGAAAACAAATGACATGGAACACGCCAGAGTGAGCTTTGTAATATTAGCTGCGTTTATGGTGCCTTCTGGTCGTACGAGCGAAGGTACTGCAGGCTGGGTGCTGGATTATTACCAGCAGATGATGCTAAAAAAGCACCACCCCGCTGACTGAAATATGAGTAATGTTGTCTCTAAAAAGGATTATCTTCCAGTCTTGCATCTCAACCCCTAACCCCCCCCCCCCCCCCCCCCCCCCCCCCGCCTCTATTCATATTATTTATTCTTTGCTGACTTTGTTCTCCTGCCAGGATTCACTACATAAATGCATACATGTAGTTTTGTAGTTTGTTATTGTTAAGTTCTGCATTCCATTTTGTTATTGTTTAGTTCTGTAGTGTATTACATTTGTTATTGTTTAGTTCTGTATTCCATTTGTTATTGTTGAATACTTTCAAAATGAATTTGCGATATACTTGACATACTGAAAATTCTGAATATTATTGTTTCTTGCAATTAAATGGTTACAACATCTATTGCATCGTTTTTTCAAAAAATTATTATTGCTCAATGCAATGAGAAATGAGTTCAGTTAAGTTTTCAAAATCAATTTCATTCATTTCTTTTGGCTATTTGAAGGAGCTGCCAGAAATGTTGCAAGAGGTCACATATGCAGTATGATATACAATGCATCAAGTATAACCGGTAGCCTAGCCACTCCCCTTTAGTTCCTTCTTTAATTAATCTATCTTATCTCTCATAGATAAATACAAACTATGAGGCCTAAAAGCATCCCCATGGTGAAAAAAATTCTCTTAATTTATTTCTATTCTTATATTCTGTGAAAAGTCCAATATGTTCTTTTTTACTTCAAAACAGTTTATAAAAAGAAAAAAAGAAAACTGGCAAAATCAAAGTTTAGAAAACAAGGGAATGAATGCTAGGTTGAAAATATTCCATCTTGTTTCCAGTCTCTGTTCCGCTTATTTGCTAGTCCCACTGGTGCAAGAAAATGGATAAAATCTAATCCCCCTTAATAGCTTTATAGCATGAATACATGAATAAGGTATTTTTCTTGGCACGTGTGGTGTCCCTGAGGCATAACCGATCTGTCCATCTCTATTCTTTCAAAACGGATTCGTTACTCATTTCCATTTTGTGCTAGCCCTAGGATACACCGCTACCACGAAAGAAAGCAGTAGAAGTTTGCATCAATAAAAAAGGAAACGAATTGACACCCCCTGAAAATTTGGTGTCACAGCATAGACACAAAAGCTGAAATAAACATGTTTGTTTAGCATTTTCTATCCCAGGGTATGGAATGTAGTAAAGTCTCCACAATTCTTGTCCCACGTTTTCTTTGGAAAGAATTACATGGCCTCTGGGTAGCTATTGCACTGTTTACACTATGACTAAAATTAGCACATGTACCAGCATGATTTAAAAAAAAAAAAAAGAGATAAACTGTCCTTTATCCAACTAAAGCCAATTTAATCATATCATAATGCCTGCTGATTTACAAAACAATATATTCTACATTTCTCTCAACTATCAATATCATATCAATCTCAAAAAAGTAGGACTTCCCAATCAGAATTTCATCCAACTAAAGCAGATTTAATATCATAGTTCAGGCCTGCTAACTTACAAAACAACATATTCTACATTTTTCTCAGCTATCAATATCATCTTCACTCTAAAGAAAGTAGGACTTTCCAATTGGAACAAAAATTGCACAACTAGTACCAGAATGGGTAAAAAATACCACCAAAGGTTACATGTACCATTTTGAACTGGAGAAGATAAAAATGGCATTGTTTATTAAAAGACAGGGAGAATTCATTAGAATCCCCAAACCCCTGTCAGAGTCTTAATATCAGCTATGCATTACAAGTATTCTGAAGAAGTGTGAATTCAGCCTCAAGCTATTGCTCAAGTCGGTATTTCCTGTATAATCTGTCTTCCAATATCACCTAATCTTTAAGAGTGAAGGAGTATATTTCAGACTTTTTCTTTTCCCATCTTTCCCAGAAGAACTGAAATTCACTCCAACAAAACACGATCCAAGATGAATTATGGATTCCCTGCACCAAAATTCTGTCTGGCCACTCAATAACTGAAGTAGGTATTGCCGCTGAAACATGAGTTGTTATCGAAAAATGGGGAGACGTTGGCTTGCTTAAGTAACACGCAGATTATAGTGATACTGTTAAGACTGTGTGAAAAATGAGAGCAAATGAAAATGATACTTGCATACATAAGGGATGAATATGTTTACTGCCCTTAAATTAGATCAAAGAATAGAAAAAAGGCAAAAAGTCCATACTCAAGGAAAGTGCATGGTAGAATAATAGAATTAGCTATTTTTAATCTTATTTAAGCCGTGAATTTTACCTTGAAGATAACATAATATTTTAAATTCCAAAACAAAATTGGATATTTATTGGGTATTAAAGAAATATGCTGGGTATAATTATATTTTCATTAAACTACACAAGCATTTCATGTTGTTGTTTTTTAGGTTTTTTTTAACCAAGAACATACTAAATCAACTTCACCAATCTTTTGAGAATCTGAGGATGAATTACAAGATACTGTTTACTGATGTACTGAATAATCTTAAAGTATTCCATGTACAGCAACAACAACACACAATCGATGAAACAAAACATAATCAAACAAACATAAATGAATTTTCATACACCTATATATATACATGGATGTACGTACTGCTGTTTGAAGAGGGGCAATTCCACGGTAAGGGTGTAATTCCGTTACCAAAGTTTTTAGACTTTCTGTGCCTCTTTTGTACTCTGCCTCCCTTCTCACCATTTAATACTCTGTAAATATGCCCATTCTTTCATGTGAGCTCTTTCATTCCAACAATTTTTATTCTTACATTCATGATATTTTGGTATAACACCTCGGTAACGGAATTACCAGAAAAAAGGGCCAATTGTAAACTTCAAACATGTCTTTTGAATTCAAACATGTCTTTTGAATTCAAGCATGCATTATACCAACACAGACTAAGATTGTGGAATTCTTTATTGTTTCAGCTTTTTTCAATTCAAAGATTTGGCTGTTTAAGGCTATCAAAGTGATTGTTTTTTTACTATAAATGTGAAGTAAGGTGACTGTTTTTCTGACGCAGCATTGCCCAGAGATGACAAAGTAAAGTAGTTCTGTAGTAAAGCAATTTCAAAAATGCATTACTACCCTATTTCGTCACCTCTTTTGTACAAGAACCAAGAAGTGGAGTTGTTGTCTGAGGTATAGAGTCCTTTCCATTGAATATTATATAAACAAGGAGCTTTAAATCCAGACATTCATAAAACATAACTTCATGGATTCATTTTGTCGGTAAAATTACATCAAGAATGAAATTGATACTGCAAAGAATAACATACAAAACTGTCTGAAAGTGATAGAGGCTACATGTACTTACTCCAGTGATGCCTCATGAATGCTTTGTGCGATGACAGTATCTTCCACCTGCATCCATAACTCTCCTGGTCCTGTCACCGACTGTCGGCCTACTTCCATGAAGAAGAAACAATCGGAATGGCCGCAACGGCGTATCGCTGACAACTATAAGATAAGGCAAAACAATCAGAATGGCTGCAATGGCGTACTGCTGACAACAAGAAGACAGATCATTGGGGATGTCGAGTACACAATATTATGCAACAAATGTGTCAATCACATGTAAATGTTTTTGTGCTTTTGCATTAATCATTCAGGAACTGGTCATTAATAATACCTTGCATCTAAATTCATAGAATAATTCCTGCTTTTATGAAATTGAATGAATGACAGGAAGGAGGGCCCAACGCTATCAAAGCATATTGCTACTCAATATGAAATAACTTAACATTTCAAGATAAGTTGAAAGAAAATGTGGTTTCATCTTTTGTTGTTTCATCTTTAATGAATCTTTAAACATGCATGTTTGATACATGTATATGAACTTGAAGATGAAAATAATATGTCTCCTAAACTTGACACCTCACAAAATTGTTATGTGGACTTTGGCCCATATACAGCCATATTCCTCACATGTATTTAAATGCATAATATTTACATGCAGCATTATTCTTAAGAACTACACTTCACCTGCCTATCAATATAGAAAATTAAACTTCATGTAAAAAATCAACAACAACATGAAAAAAAAACCAACCCAGTGATACCATGGGAGTAAGTGCTTCTGACGGACTTGGTGAATCACCACAGCCCACTAGCACATTAACTTGACTGAGAACGTGGGACTTCTCGATTCCAAGAACACGGGCTCTATCATTGAGCCAAACTTTGATAGTCAAGATGTGCTTTATATGAGGATTTTTTTTCCCTCAAACTTTAAGGATTTACCATTATTACACTGACTTTCAAAATGAATCTATCTACATGTAATCCCTTAAAATCATTTACATGCACAGAATATATTGTCTGGATTAAACAGGAGTACGATAAAAGACATGAAATGTTAATCTCTGGAGCATACTTCTCCCATCATTTATTTCCCAAGGAGCTAGAAACTCCCAGTGATACTGTCAATTTGCAGACTAACTTCTGAACCTAAAATCTTAATTAAGACATCAATTTGTCATGTCTTTTATAATATGCGGTACAAGAACTCCACATGGAACCACTTTCTCCTCATTTCCAATAATTGATGACAGCTATTTTTATTCCCCAATCTCATTTAAGAGGTATCTATTTCAGCTTTTGCCAAGAGGGATTGCAAAGGCTAATCCATAGTATTCCATACACATTAAATGTCCATGTATCATTTATACTAACAGAGCGTGTTCACACGGAAACAAAAACGTAACGCATGTCTTAATGTCATCCCTGGTATATTGTGGGGCCACATTAAAATACTAAAACTTCACCCAGACACAAGGAAAAACTGCCTTTAAAGAAGCAAATCCACCAAAACAAAATATTTTATGTATGAAGTGGAAGGGTAGTGCAAAAAAAAATAAAAATAGATGCAAGCAGCAAATTAGCTTCTTCACATACAGGCTTGTACGTTATACAGAGATGTACATATGTACAATGTAAAGCGCACTAATCTCTATGTCAGCTTAGTTTCCATTGTGGTTCTGTTCAGTTGGTTTACCACACTATGTGTGAAAAAAGGAGTAGTTACAAATAACAAATCTCCGTGCTATCCCTGCTACTCACATGAGCTCACACTGCAAAATAATCTTAGAAGGTAACACTATCTCTGAAAAAAAAAAAATGCAAACATGCTTTGATGGAGTACATTTGCAAGGGGCCAAATCGACTTCCCATTAAGACAATCTTTGTAGATAACACATTAAGTGCACATCACTCTTCTCTGTCTATTTCTCTCTCTCTCTCACTCTGTCTTGCTCCCATTCTATGCCTGTCTGTAGGTCACTCAGTCTCTATCCCTTTTTATCTGTCTGCCTGTCTGTCTGCTTCCCTTTCTGCCTGCCTGCAAGTCTTATCCATCGGTCTATCCATTTTCATCTAAACTCCTTGTGAACCATATTCACAAGAAAGGTCCACGGATAAAAACAAATTAGACTCTGACTGTCTATGCACATGAACCTGGTCAACTAACTAAAGGAACACATATGTCACATTTACAATTTAATAACAGTTCCCAGAAAGAAAAATAACATTCCCAACTCCTTACTGCTCAAATTTAGTTCATTTCAAACTCTGGGTTACATGTCACTCTAATAAAATATGTATTAAGGAGTTAGGAGCATTAAGTGGGTACTAAGCTTGTTGATCCAAAACGGCAAATTGATTCTGAGCTCATTGTGGTTTGGAGAGAGAAATAAAAAGAACATTTCACCAAAAGTTTGAGAGGTTTTCAATAAAAGATGAAAAGATATTAAATTTTCAAAATGGTTAGAAATCTCATTAAGACCAGCCAACACTGGATTTTTTTATTTAATTACAAGAGCAACCAAGTACCGGTATGTTTTATGTTTCTTTTTGTTTTTCCCTTCTTGAAACAAGGCTCCATTTTAACTTATGGAATTTCAATACTGGATTATAAAAAGAACTAGTGAATCCTTGACCGCACGCAGTCGAAATTTATGCCTTCATGATTGCCAGATAGCAAATATATGGCACATTCATGTTAATTTTTTTTTATTTTCATGTATACAATGACATCTTTGACCTTGACCTTTGACCTTGACCTTTGACCTTGTGACCCTCAAATCTAATGAGACCATTATGAGACTTTCCGTATGCATACATGAGCCAAGTTTGAAGTTGAACCGTTACAGAGTTATTAAGTTATCACAATTACAAGCAATTTTAATGTTTATGACCTCTATGACCTTTGACCTTTAACCTTGAGACTCAAAAATCTTATCAGATTACTATCCCTCCCATAAGCATACATGTGCCAAGTATGAAGCTGCTCTGTCAAATGGTTGTTGAGTTATCGCGAGAACGGCCCATTTCTATGTACATAATGACCTCTATGACCTTTGACCTTTGACCTTGAGACCCCAAAATCTAATCACATCATTGTCCCTCCCATATGCATACATGAACCAAGTTTGAAGTTGATCCGTAAAATGGTTGTTGAGTTATCGCGAGAACGAACCATTTCTATGTATATAATGACTTCTATGTACATAATGACTTCTATGACCTTTGACCTTCGACCTTCGACCTCGAGACCCCAAAATCTAATCAGATCATTGTCCCTCCCATATGCATACTTGAGCCAAGTTTGAAGCCAATCTGTCAAATGGTTGTTGAGTTATCGTGAGAATGAACCATTTCTATGTACATAATGACCTCTGTGACCTTTGACCTTGAGACCCTAAAATCTAATCAGATCATTGTCCCTCCCATATGCATACTCGAGCCAAGTTTGAAGTTGATCCATCAAACAGTTCTTAAGTTCTTGCGAGAACGAAAACGGGACGGACGACCCGAAAACATAATGCCTCCAGTGGGCGGAGGCATAAAAAGTGAAGAGCCTTGAAAAGACAATTATCATGTGAATTGTCCATTCTCCTCTTTTTTGTGGACTTACTGAGAATTCTAATCCTTCATTTTCTGAGTTCATCTTCACCAAGCTGATGGTTGATGTGGTGAGACAGAGTCTGTAGATGCCACTCAGCTGTCTGCTAGATCCTAGACCTTTGGGCTTCACCGTCACCTGCCAAACATGCTCTGTAAGATGATGGGGATAATAGAGAAAGGAGCATATCAAACCATTTGTGACAGAAAGGCCACGTTGTGTGGTTTTGCCGAATAATTGTTGATGCAGTCTCTTGATTAGCAACCTGGATATACCACACTTGGTCCGTCGAACCTCGGCACGGTATATCCAGGGGCTCTTCTCACACATCATGCAATTATTTGGCCTTTGATGCACTCGCTATCATGCATTATCTGCATACTATTTTCTTCCACCAAGAATCAATATTGAATTTAAAGCATGAGATTTTCAGTACACTCCGTACAGCTTTCATCTTGATCCATGCACACACATGTAGATTAATCCAGGCGCATTTCACCTACTCCTCTTTCTGTTAACAACCATTAGACAACACGAGGAAACTCCGAACTAATAATAATCTTATAATGGCCATTATCCATGCATGCACATGAAACAGTATCTTGCTTGGAAGCAAACACAGTAGATCTCGAAGGGATGAAGAAAAGTGCTTTAATCTCCTAAATACTGAAACTTGACCGTAGGGTAAATGTACACAGCTGCACCCGTGAACGTCTTTAATTCTGCATAAGGCTGGTCTCTATCTTAGCATACATGAAGGTGACCTGATGTAACTATGCCGAAAATCACTCCGATCTTCATGGCTAGGGTTGTGGTGGTGATTGCAGTTATAGGTTTTCTCTTTTCTCTATTTTGTTTTACTTTCACTAGGCTACTGTTTATTCTTTTTTTCTGTATAGGGGAGGAAATCTCCCTGCATTGTAATTCCTTGCTCAGGCTACCAAGATTCATTTGATACACTTTACAGGTAGAAAACTGCACGTTTATATTGTAGGTGATTAATTTTTTTTCTAGTCTGAGTAACGTATAATGAAACATGTAGCAAAATACATGTTTCAATATCCATTTGAATGAAATACTCGATACAGAATCAGGATACCTCTTTCCAGAGAACAATGAATCCTACAAATGCTATCCTACAGTGCTATCACTCACTTGATAGCACTGAATGTATCCCACCTCCTACTATAAAATCACATTTAAAACTGATACCATAGTGTACTGAGAGAGATAGTTTGCGGATGTTGCAAACTGAGAGAGATAGTTTGCAACATCCGCAAACCTGGTCATAAGCTAAATCATGGGACTCCAAATAGCTCTCTCTCCCACATACAATCTCTATGGGAAGGAAGAGGGATGCCAGTAAGAATTGATCAGAGAGCCTGAAAATAATCTAGAATGAGCCATTTTCTACACAAAAAGGTCTTTTCTATGGCCTGAAAATAAACTGCCAGGGCCTGAATTCAGGCTTTTTGCCTGAAAAGTGGCATTCCTGAAGGAATTATTATCATTCAGACTCCATGAAATGACTGACTCATCAAAAGCAACTTCTGGGCCCTGTAACACAAAGCTTAAGCAATTGATCGTACAATGAATTTTTGCGATTGATTGCACATAGTGGTCAATGCAATCAATCGCAAAGATCAATCGTACGATCAATTGCAATTGATCGCAAACCTTTGTGTTACGGGCCCCTGGTAACATAACTACATTGTATATCTGCCAACTCCTAACTAGCTGATATTAACATGGATCCTCAATAAGCATTCCTACCGAATGCTGGGATGTGTTTGCCATCGCCTCCCGCCCTCTGCTGTTCCAACAGTGCCTTCAACCACTCCTGCTGCGATTCCTCATCATCTGCAACCAATGAGAAACAGTCATCTCTCGTGTAGAGGGCGATGGCATGCTTGTGTTTCGCGTCTGATTTCTTGTTGATGTTGAAGCAGGCTGAGAGGGGGACTGTCCGCTTGGCCTCGCCACCTAACCGAAACTTCTTCTCGTTGTCGTAGTACTCCAGCCGTGATGGGCCCGCATTGCTCTCCGACCGCAGCACAAAGAACTTCTTACGCATAGTCTGCAGAGGGGGAAAATCAAGACGCATTGTGAGGTTCATACATGTACTAAACACAGCCTGTACAGAAATTGGCATATTAAGTACCAAGTTAGCCACACAAAATTCAAATGAGAATGTATAAAAAAAGAAAGCAGTGATGTGCGATGATCGAGACAAACATACAACAGTTGCTAGCCAAGTTTGTGTCCTAGTAACCAAAAGACCTCACAGAAAAATAATACTACGATTTTCCATAAGAGGTTTACAGGCTCATATCATAAAACTATTATGAAAATTATGTAAGGTAATTGATTAGATTAATCAAAAAGTAAATATTTTTTTCCTTCTACACTGTACCTGTATCATACACAGACAAATGTTAACTAAAATTGCATTTCTTTATTTTTACAGTGTACTTTAAATCAAGACAAATTAGGTATACAAATCACATCTAGACATATTTCATAATTTTCTAATCCTCCTTTCTGTGCTTTCTCATACATGTACAGTAGGTCTCTCAAAGCACTTTTTTCAATTTTCTCTACATATACATATACATTCCTTCTCTACAAAACATGTTTGTCCCTCTGTTCCCCCGATTCCTGGTTCTTCAATATTTATAAGCCATTTCTTGGTTTACTGTCTCTTCTATCGCATCACCTTTTGGCTCAATCTCAGCTCCCTGCTGTCATCCTTCCCATTTCTTTCTCTTTCTCTTTTACTTTCTCTTTCTCTATAATTTCTTTCCCTCTGTCCTATTTACTTTCTCTTTCCCTTTCTCCTGCCTTGATAAACAGCTCTCTGGGGTTTTTTTCTTCTGCCCCCTCTCTCTTCCCCCCTTTTTTTTTTGCTCTCTCTCTTCTTTCCTACACCCTTCCCTATTTTGCCCTCCCTGCTTTGCAATCCAAAATTCAAATTCTTTACTGAAACCTTTTTTTTTCCTGTTCTATTCAATCAAATACAATCATTTTTAACTCCATCCTAACATGTATATCCTTCTATCATTTATCTGCTCTTTCTTTCTTTCTCTCACTCTCTCTTCCTCCACCTCGGTTTTCTCTTTCACACCAATTTTCACATTTGTTCATATGTCCATGTTCTCTGTCGCCCTCTTCCTGTCCCTCTCTCCCCACGCAAACAAATCCTATACCCAGCTGGCTAATTGATTTTAAGGTCTCAAACCATATGAGGAAAACAAACATCTCCCCCCCCCCCTCAAAAAAAAAAAAAAAATCACTCACTTGCAGTATTCCACTTCATTTGAAGCCCGTTGATCAGAAAAAGCACAACAATTTGCTCAGCTATGACCGACCCCTACTTGAAACTCCCAATGCCAGACAAGACTATGCATTTATTAACTTTTGAACGCAATATGCACAACCAGGGAGAAAAATTCCTATTTTCATGGTATGGCCGCATAATCTCCTGTGTTTATTATACAGAAAGTGAAAGTTAATTCAGAGGAATTTCGTGTCTCTCAACATTCCCCTGTATATTGCAGATGCTCCACAAATATGTAGAGTTAAAAACAACTTGTAAATATAATTTGTACAAACTTACTTGTGTACAAATAGCAAGTTGTTTTCTCATGGTTGCATGAAGTCTTGTGTCAATGGATAAAATTACGTTTTGTTTACAGTGCAGTGGTGCTCACTCAGTTTGCTATTGTACAATGTAGAGGTGAAATTTCCTTTAGGGTTATTCATTTGTGTTTTTCTGCTTTTAATTTTCCAGAGCAAAATCACTCAGCGCTAAAAAAGGGAATTTTGTCACTGGTGTGCAAGCTTTCAATTTTTTGAGGTACAACAGCTCACAAATATTGTCCAAGGGCTAGAATAATGTAGTTGCTATTTACATTTCATAATCACTCAAGTTGATTACTATAGCAAGTAATGTTGCTACGCACAAGTTTATGAAAAGCTTTCCTGTATATGTAGGCCTACGTGTACGGCCATTGAAGAGTAAAAAATATAAGAAATAAAGAACACATTATAACTAAAAACATATAAACAAATAAACAGCGAGATCATCTCTAACTACCATACAAGTTACAAATACACAAATTGTATATTAATGTCAATGTTGGTAATATTTGTTCACTACACTCTGAAGCCATAGATCTTGTAGTCCATGCTCAATCTCATGACATTAACCTTCTTTTATTATAGGCTAAAAGTGAGTAAAATGTCTGGAACAAAAGTATGAACAGATGACCAGGCAGGCTTATACAGCTAGATTCCGAACAAAAAAAATTGGACCCACAGACTTATAATGTGCTGCTATAGCAACAGGGGCGGTTCCTCTCGCGGACACAAAGATATGTTGAGTGTAAACACAACAAGCAGTCCTGATGAACCATCATTGAGAAAAGGTTCCTCTGGAGCTCTCTGTTAATGTGCTGTAGAAGTGAGTGTAAATAGGGTCTTACATGTATGCATGGAGAAACTCCTGAATTATATGTTAGGAACTGCAATGTTTATAATGTACATGTACATGTAGCTTATCAAGCAATAAGATCCCTTCTCCCCGGCTCCCCCCCCCCCCCCCCCCCCCTACAAAACAAACAAAAACAGTAAGAGAGAGAGAGTGAGAGAGAGAAGAAAGGAGAGAGGGGGGAAAGGTATTGCATTAGTTACAGTGTACATAAAACCAGACACATTCCATGGCTGAAGAGAAAAAAAGATAAAACGGCACAAGTCAGAGTACAAGAGGGGTTACTTGAGGACAGATTCTAGGTAAAGGTCAAGGGGTCAGGAATCAGAGGTCAGAGGTCATGTGGCTAGGTATGAGAAGTTTGTAGAGGGAACACACTTGGGAGGCCTTCAGCAGGCATTGTGGTGGGTCCTGCTTAGTCTACAGACACAGACCCTATTTTGACACTTTCAAAAAACAATTCCTTAGAGCTAAGAGTAGAGTCTCACTTTGCAAGTCTCGGTAGAGGATAGTTCTCGCCTCTCGCAGTTACCTTTCAATTTGACGTCATAGAAATGTCATAGAAATGAATATGTATAAGCTTTCAAAGGCAACGTTCATATGAATTCCCGATATTAATCTCTGAGAGAACCCTCACCAGCGTCAATCGCTCTCGCAGCTCATTATTGAGTTGCGCTCTCGTTCTACTATCTCAAGGTCCGGGGTTCGATTCTGGCTCTCACCATTAGCATTTTTACTGTTGTAACTGATATCAATTGCGTTTATTTCATCAGAGTATAGTTAAAGTATCACAGCTTTCACTGATAATATTCATTTCTATGATGTCATATTGAAAGGTAACTGCGAGCGGCGAGAACTACATGTATCCTCTACTGCAAGTCTCTGGCTGCATCAGCAGGTAAACATTGTGTGTAGTGAATGAATATATTTGTATAACACAGAGCCCTGTGGAAGACCAGGAACTTTCTTTTATGTTTTTCTGTTTCATTTTTATTGTACATAAATTCTGCATTTCTTGTAATTTTTGTATTAAACTGAACAGGCTATTCTGGGTAAAAATTTGAAATAAATAAACAAATAAAAATGATCTCCATTACAGAGTAGCTAAGATTTCATTTGGGGGGGGGGGGGGGAAGTGAGCCCACGAAGCACACTCCGGGGGGGGGGGGGGTGGTACAGTGAGGAAGAACCCCTCCCACAAGAAGCCCTGAAGCTTCAGTTTTTCCTTGTCATCATTCCTCGTCTGCTCCTTCTCTTCCTGCGTTCTCTTTTTGCTCAAGATTGGGGGGGGGGGGCAAGTTGCCCCCATCGCCCCAAGCTACACCATGTATGCTGGTGATCTCCATAGAGTTCATTTAGTCTTATACACGCTGTTAAGACACTGATCAGGGCTCGTGCCTGAAAACTTGGTCCTATTTCATATCTACATTATGACACAAACAAAATTCTGAATATCCTTCATGAATTTGAAGTGCAACAACATACAGGGAAGGTTCTCATGCCTACACGTATGATGCCTACACGTATTTTGACTCCTTCAACTAAAATGTTAACCATGAATACACTTAATCATTCTCAAAGACACATAATGCATTTTTCTCCAACCTCACATTCTATTCCTTACTCCTCTATTCCTCTACTCCTTATTTTGCTTCAGCAAAAGAAAAAGATGCGTGCAGCAATATGACACTGGCCAAACACTTGGTTAGGAGCCTAGTTGCCCATGAAATATGAAATTACAGACCACAACACTTTTCTGTCGATCTGCAAGCCCACAATTTGCGTCAGCATAAATATACATTTTTTTAATCCAAAGAATGACTGCAAGTATACTGCACATCTATCAATGCCAGGCAGAATGAAATCTACAAGTACCCTCAGCATTTAGATAAAAAACAAATCAACAAATGGTTCTACATGTATATTTTCTTTGAAGAAAAAATGGTTTACCTGTTGAATACGTAGTCCAAAATAGGATCTATGGAAAATCAAACCATATTCCATGGCAGAAATAAGGCAAGAGTCTATAGAAATTGCTTTATACTGTACATGTATGTAGGAATGTACAGGTCTATATTTTCCATTATAGCCTTCAAAGGTTTTGTGTTAAATTTAGGAGGAAATAAATCTTTTTCGTTTTTTATGACTCTCTTGCTTCTTGGCCCATTGTACATAAGAATATTTGTATAATATCAAGAATTAATTCAATATCCACTAATGTGAAGAGTTTGCATCCAATTAAAGACATGCAATTTATCATTCAATCTTCCATAAAATACACTGCCCTGTCCCATCCCCCCCCCAAAAAAAATATAAATGAGTACTGTTAATGTTCTTGTCCTTCATCATTCCTCATCTGAGACTAATTCCCTGTACATATTGTAAATGTTCTTCTCCTTGTCGCTTGTCATCTGAAATCCTGATATTAATTCAACATCTTCTCTGGATGCACTTCATAACTTTCAATTCATCTCCTTTATTTATTTTAATCCACCATTCATTTCTCTCAAATCAATTTTCTCTTCGCATTCTGATTCACCCATGCTCTAATTCCGCTTCTCTTCCTGCCTCCTCTGTCTGAGGCGTTCTTTTTTTCCCCCCTCTCTCTTAAATGGTTTCCTATCATGGCTGCTCCATCTATCCCATTTTCTACCAATGTCCCTCTTTCCTTTTGACCTTTGCATTTCGTCTCCCACATCATGTCTTTTTCCAATTTCATTTATTCTTGATCAATTCTCCTCACATCATTCCATTTTGAAATGCATTTTAAAGACATCCCCTTTAATATTTCCTTCACTTTTTGTAGCCCTCTTGATGATCCCACTTACCTGCATTAAACAGTTTTACAATTCCTCCCACAATACGCAATTTGCATTGCTTGCCTATTTTTCCATTTTTTTTTTTTCTATTTTTGTCAACTCCCCACCTACTGGAGCTGGTTAAAATATTTTTTTCTACATTTGTTTTTCTTATATGAATAAATCAAGTAGGCCTACTGTACTGAATAATTTATTATTGCTTAGCTCATCATTACTCTGTAATTCATTCCCGACTCTTTCCTGTCGCAGACTTCCCAACCTTTCTGACTGAAAATAGGGATGATTTTGCTCAAAATTAGGAAAGAAACAGCATTTCCCATAGGAGTGTGTAGTAAATTTATCAAGAAAAATAGGAAAATCATATCAAAACAAGAGCTTGGAATGGCCAAAATTCAGATTCTTTCCTCTAAATTCAGAATGGCTGGGGTCTGCCTGTCATATCATTTCCATATTTTTGGATGAGTGAGTCGGAAGGAGTATTAAGGACATGATCCAACTCCCCTTCTACTGCACTGCTAAACATATTTTTTCCTACATATTTCTCCAATTAATCAAGCAGGCCTACTGTACTGTTTTATCATTTCTTAATTTATCATTATTCTTAAATTCATTTCCATCTTATTTCATTCATATCATTTTTATACATGTATGTGTGGCTAGGTGAGCCTAAAGTGAGTACTACAGGCATGATCAAAACCTACTCCTATGCTAGTTTTTATTTTTAAGGTTGTCAGAACACATCATATCTGCTATATGGATTTGTTTTCATGCTTTACATTCAAGGTCATGCTTCATCCTTGCAAAATATAAGTCATTCTCAAGTGTTCTGTTGTGATTTTTCCAAGCCATCCAAACTTTACAAAAACAAAATGCGTTTTGGGCTTTTGGCATGTCCACTGTATTTGATAATTTTGATTCCAATTACGTGACCAGGTTTTGTGGCATTCTGAATATAAATTGACATTAAGTCATCAAAACTGTGTCATGTTACATTTCATTTCATAAATATCCTAGCCAGAGAAGAATTTTGGTCTCAAAAACAATGTGCAATCCCATAAATGAACAGACATTGATTAGAAATGACAATTAAACTTTTACTCAATGATTCTTCATCAATCTTCAGTTGATTAAAGAAGATGTGATATGCATGTAAGAAAGCATCCAAAACTTTTTAAATAGTACACCCCTGTACTTCTAACTTCTGTAATGCATGAATGTCCAAGTCCTTTCACTTCCTTGATCCAGCTTCTTTATTTGATCTTCTCTCCTTTTACATTCACCTTCCCTTCCCTCAATAAACCTGTGCAAACTGGCCTCAAGTGTGGAAACTGGCAAGCACCCTGTTTAAGAAGGGCCACACAGAAGTTGTCTTCAAGGAACTTTAATGAACTGTTGGTTGTGAAATGAGCCCTCATGGCCAAAGGAAGTCAAGTTCAACAAGTCATTAAAATTCAGTGCAAGGCTCGCGCCCGGCGGCCGGGTATCTTCTTTCAGGCAAACCAAGAATCTGAACCGATGGGCCACTTTGAGAAATTCATTGCTTCCCTCGCGGCAAATGGCTGCACCCTATCTGGTATCTTGCGTCTGTAAGGAGAACGTACATGTATGTGCCGACAAGTTCACTTCTACAGTTTGTTGTGAGGCACTGAGACAGTGAATGAGATAAAGTGAGAGATAGAAAGACAGAGAGATTGAGAAAGAGAGAGATAGAGAGAGATAGAGAGAGATAGAGAGAGATAGAGAGAGATAGAGAGAGATAGAGAGAGATAGAGAGAGATAGAGAGAGAGAGAGAGAGAGAGATGATGATGAAAACAGATCCCTTCATTTGTTTGTTGATTCATACCTATTGGTATCAAATGAAACCATAGATATCTGCTTACATGGCATTCTCCGAGGCTCGCTACACTGACACCACTTTCATTTATCATAAAAATGCCTAACATATCAATACCATTTTCGGGATAGATTACCGGTACTTCAATTTACACTCATCTGTGCATAAATATACATTGTATTGATGACAGCAACTTCAACCGCATTCCTATTCCCATATAATACATTGTACACTGTATGTCATACTTTTTATTATATCCCTCATCGCAAGATTGTTGCATTAGGAGTGTACACAACAAGAAAATGAATAGCTTTAACCAGAACAGACGTTTCCTCCGCATAGTTAAGTTTTCGTTGCTGACGTCACGCATAGTTCACGTTTTCCCTAGGGAAAAACGAACTACAGTGTGTATACTTTTTTTTCTGCTCCCCCCCCCCCCAGTCAACTCGCGACGCGAAGGGAAAGCATGCAGCAGCAGCTCAGTTCAGTGCTAAGCCAGTCTCCACCGTATCCCACGGGACGACACGGGCAACCTATGCGGCCTGCTAGCGCTAGCGCTCACATGCACAGCAGCGCCGTGGTAATGCAATTTGCTGTGATCGTCAAACTGCAGGCATGTCTTCAGAGCTGTTTCTTCACTTTTTGCCAATTATTTCCTTGAATGTGATGTGAGTACATGTAATTACATGAGTGTCCAAGGAACGATTAGGGATATAAAACAAATATACAATGACTCATTCTCGGATCAAGCTAAAACTATTCGCACTCAGGAACATCACGGTGCTATGCTCCCGAGGGCCATCGCACCGTTTGATGTTCCTTCGATGTGAATAGTTTGAGCAAGATCCTCGAGTGTCATTGTATATTTGTATACTATAGTCTACACAACATATATTTTTCATATCAAACAGTTTAATTGATTCCCACTGTACATGCAGGAGTTTAAATTTTTAAAAAATAATGGTTGAGAACCAGATTGAATTCTTTTTCTCCTAGGTTATCTTCAAGTATTTTTTCTGGCCCAGCAAAAGTTCTCTTTAATGCATGTATACATGTACTACAAATTTATTCTATATTGGATTATCAAAATAGCATACTGTACATGTACATGTATCTTCACTATAGGTTAACTACACGGTTTTAGGCTTGGAAGATCAGATCTGCCTGATTACGCCTACATGTAGACGTACATTTGGCCTAAGTGTTCATTTTAGATTGTTTGCTACTTGTCCTACTTAATTACTTTCCAATAGCTAAAGGCTAAGTGCTAATGTGCCAAGATGATAGGTTGCGATAGCTGTAAAACCTTCAATCTGGCACTGTCCTCCCCGCATCCACTCCCACCATCTTCCCACTATAACACAGCAGCAAGAGACTAATTACCTACATAGTTCTTCTTTGGCCTATTCATCGCCTGCACCCCCCTGATAAATGATTAGTTGTTTCTCAAGAGGAAGCTAAGAACACGTCAACAACATGTTTGCCAGACGTGGTATTCCGACAATCTGGGCAGAAGAGACAGGCGCAGTGATTTCTTGCTCATTAGCGTACCATTAGATTTGAAGAAGAAAGCATCAACATTTAACAGGAGGAAGAAGCACATACTCTAGCATCTTCAGTAGTGCTAAAAATATCTCTTTCCCTCATTTCAGGATATGATGCAAAAGCAAGTCAGATGCTAAAAATGCAAAACAAAAACATCACTCTGAACTGCTCCTCCATATAATGAGTAATTTATACCAAAGTAATGAACAACAACCTCAAAGTGTTATTTTTCTCTTGAACATCTCCACAAGTAAAAAAAGGGAGGAATAAAGGCTAAATGAAGCCCACAGATTATTCTTTTTCCTTTTTCTTTCTGCTCATACAGTTTATCTGGCCCCGGAACACTTTTTCTTTGCCAGTACAACTGGGTCACAGGGGAAAGGATGGAAGATGGATCTTGCCTAAAGATATTTTGTATTTAACTTGCATCATTGCCTGTTATGTGAATTTTGTTACAATATTCTTAATGTGAAACATACGGGGTCGACACTACGATCAACCTACAGCAGATATATGCAGGGACCAAAATCTGGAACTCTGGACCTCACAAATTTTAATAATGACAAAAATAATGGACAACATTTACATGTATATAGCACTTAATACATGTACATTTTGTTCCTAAGCGCTTAGAACAATCTTATAGTGTACCCATGCAGTCTGTATTCCTTTATCATAGAGATTTTCAAAATTCATTTGTAAAAAATCTCTCTCTTGTAGATAAATCTGTTATTATTATATCAAAAATATGATTTAAAAAAAAAAATCATTCAAAAATGCATTTATATGATGCATATTTCCCCTAAACCCTGCTTATTTGCAACTTTGCAACTGTGCACATACATGTAAAACTGAACTTGCACCCACATTGCTTCATGTGTTAAAAGACATACATCTTGATGCATTAGCACAAGCACTGAAGAATAGAGAGAGAAAGAGAGAGAGAGAGGGTGAGAGAGAAAGAGGAGCGAGTTTGCACAGAAAAAAGGACTTTCCCTTATATTTTCAATACACTTGAATTAAGGGCATATAAATTCTTACAAATTTAATTTTCCAGGATACCCAAACAAGCAATTTCCTATGTCCAGGAAGCATTTCAAATATTTGCCAAAAAGGTTAAAGCTTGCAGGTACACTGTACCTTACAAGAGTATAGACCAAGTGTACAGCACTACATGTAAAATTCATGCAATAGAACAAATTTGCACTTTAATATCGAGCACTGCCTAAACTGCATGTGATCATATTGATTCAACTTACTTTCCCCCTTTTTCATTCACAACAGTTCGGTTAATATCTACTGAAGATTACATACATGTACTCAGATCGAAAGCAAAGTTATCACGTTGCAAGCTGCATTTTGAAGCACTTTGAAAAAATGCAAACCACTTATAATATTCATACTTTAAAAACTAAATTCGATCATAAAAGATAAAGCCACTTGATCAGCAAACCCATTCTCATAATTGAAAATTAAGAATGCGGTATTGTTCCAGAACTTGTTTATTCCTTTGCAATCCCTTCAAAAGATAGAGTGAGATCAAGTGGGAGAGAGAGAAAGAGAGAGGGAGAGAGAGAGCGAGATAAGAGAGTAACTGAGCGAAAGACTGAACCACAACAAAAAAAAAAAAACAATCTTTAGAGTAATGAATACTTGCTACCAATCTGGTATTTCCAATTCAAGTAAGGTTTTAAGAAAAAAGTTCCCACTAAATTGATCATTCATTTACGACAGATTTCCTTCAGATTCTAAAAAGTTATAAAGACGCCAAGACACTTACAGACGACTTGAAAGTATTACCTTTATACCTTGAAGACAACTTAATCAAATCCTACCTTGAGTTTCCGCAGATAGCCTGATTTCTCAATATCGCCTAAGGACAGTTCAACCCCACACGGAATTGGGACATTTTCCTTCTGCGACGACATCTCTTATCTGTCTTGCCGATCCTTTACCAAGACAAAGACAAAGACAGCAGAAACGGTGTCCACCCAGTGTCCCCCGCTACGTCCCAAGAGTGAAAATTTATCCGTCGCTCCACCAGAGAAGAGAAGAAAACAGTTGTTTTGTGAGCCTTTAAAGATGAAGGATTGTTCTGGAAATACATCAAACTTGAGAGTAACTTCACATCTTGGCTAGATGACCATCAGTGTACTTGCCCTGTAAAAACAAAACAGAGGAAATCATCACCATGTGCATCCAGCAAGACAGTACAAGAAAGAGGTTTTGTGAGGTTAGAAGAGAGTTTTGAGAGCAGTTTATCAAAATTAGTGGGCACAGAGAATTACAGATACCTGTTTATTTCTCTGCTTGCTCTTGACTACTAGTATTACATTTTGACATCAAGTAGAAATGGTAAAAATTGTGTCAATTTAGGCAAAGATGCAAATCCAAAAAAGGGTTACCATTTATGAGAAAACTTCATCAGAAAATTAAACTGTTAAAGTGTTGTGGAAAATGGTACAAGCACCTGCATAGCAAAAGAGCAGTAAACATAATCAATATAACGCAAAATAAAGGAAGAAAAGGCAATTTATGCTAGCCTTTTCCCTCTGAGGGACAAGAGCTGTAGCTGACCCAATGTACATGTACATATATGATACAGGTCTACATACAGTGTATATCCCGTTCGGTAACATGTTTCAAAAGGTGGAGAATTCTCTAAACTCTACGCATCTCCATTATTCATCACAAGTAAATAATATATCATCTGCAATTATCACGTAACACAAGGAGTGCACACAATACAAAGCCAGACCAATTGTCTAGAAATAAATGCTTTTGGCCATGCAAGGAGGAGAAAATCAATCTTCTCCAATCCACCATATTCTCCAATCCACCATATTCTCCAAGCCAATGCATTTTGTTCATTATTACTTTCTTATTAAAAGCAAATGATGGACAAATGCTTGTTATGCAATGGTTCAGCCCAAAGACTTATTTCAGTTACTTCCAATTTTGGTTTTACCCTACACGTCAAGTTTCTTGGGGGACCAAGTGAACTTGAGTTCATGGTAAATGCAAAACAAATGTGTCTCTTCTCCCACCATGCTCTTTCTTTTTTCCCCTTCTATCTCTCTCCCCTTCTCTCTCTATTCTCTCCCTCTGTCCCCTTCCCTTTTCTCTCCCTCTCTCCCTTCCTTTCTTTCCCTCTCGCTATATTATTCCCATGTACTGTACTTACATGTATCTCCTCTCTCCATACCTTTCTTTGTCCAACTATCTATTCTGCCTGTCTGTCTGTCTCTGTCTCTCACTTTTCTTCCTACCTACTTTATCTCCTCTCCTTCTCCCCTTCTCTGCCAATCTACTAACTACCAATGCTCTCTCTGTTCTCTTTTCCCTCTCTCCCTACCTCCCCTTCCCTGTACTCCTTATCTTCTTCACAACTCCTCTCCATCTTGCTACACGTATGTTCCAGAGATACGCATCCAGGATATTTCAAAGACCTCCGTCCCACACATACTTCTCTACTAGTGTCCTATGCTAAATACATGTTAAGACTTTGTCAGGTTGAACAGTCCTGAAACCATCCATAACTATCCACTGAGGAGGTTTTTTTTTTCTTTTTAAGTGCTTGATCCTATTTCTGTGCCAGAAAGAAAGAAAATAAATAAGTGCAACAAATATGCAGACAAGGAGCAAAAGCAATCTCACTAAGTGCATCATCCTACATGTAGCAACCATCTTCCTCCAGGGGGAGCTCAAGTAAGTTACCATACACGTACATTTTAATAGCCAGAGGTGGAACGTCACATAACCAATATCCTGTGAAAAACAAAACAAATGACAAAAAAGGACAAAATGAATGAAAAAAATGTCAAAGTTCGATCAAAATCAGGAAAGTATGGATGACGCAGAGAGGACTTTGATCAATAAAAGCTTTGGGCACTCCTCAGAAAAACTGACGTATGAAATTGATTAAAAAAGCAATAAAGCAAATTTAGAAATAACTGCAGGAAAGCAAAAGGCAATAACAAATCAAAGATGTACAATGTACAACGGATCCCAACAAATGAAAACAAATCTCAAAATGAAATAGATTGAAGCGGGATGTTGGGCTATTTCATTTACAAGAAGCTGTTTATTTGACCATTCAAATTCACGAATTGCTATTAAATGAATGTCCGATCTTAGTCTTACTCAAATTACACACAAAAAATGCATGTACACACAACAAAACACAAAAAGTAGCTTGCATTAGCGGTACACGTACATGTACGTCCTATGGATCTACAAAGTACATGTATCATATAGGCATAGATTATACATGTACTTGTTTATTCAAACTGAAGATCTCGCCTTAATTGAGTCAGTGCTCAGATACGTGTGAAATGCAATTTCCAATTTTCTTTCCGTTCTTGCCTCCATCCTGTATAAAGAGAAAGCATATGTTATGTTCTCCACATCTTCTTGGTAATCATATTTCAGTGTAACTAGAAAACCAGACAAATAAATCAAAATTGCTAGCAGTCATATTCCCTTTCTTTCAATAGCTTTGCAAATTAGCGATTGATGAAGAGAGAAATGACATTATAAAATATTACTGCATGTTTATCAATATACATGTACATGTACACTGTATGTACCTGAGCATAAATGTATGTATACTGAAGCTCAATTTGAATGACATTTAAAAGTTATATACCAAGCAGGGAAAAAATACACGTGGGCTTGGGGCGAATTCGCCCCCGAAACACCAAACAGAGCGCTGGAAAACTAAAAAAGAGCCCCTGAAATTCTCATATGGTCCAATGTAAACTGTAATACAATGTAGAAAATTCGGGAGGGTGGGCTCAAAAAGTAGCCCTGGAAAAAAAATTATTAATTTTTTCCCTGATACCAAGTTCTGAGAAATGATTGTAAAAAAATTGGTAACAACTTACAATAATGAAAATAGAAGCGAAACATAAAGCACAAAAGAAACGTATACTTGTACATGTACATACAACATGTAGTGTAAGGCTACATGTATTACTTGTACAGTAGTTCAACTTGAGCCGAGGTTTGGAACAATAAAGAGTATATGGAACTCAACTTTCTCTTTCAATCCCAGGGGATGTTTGTTTTTTCCACCATTATCAAAGCTGAGGTAACCGATACATGAGAGATGTTCAAACCTTGTTCAGGAAGAAAAGGAATAGGAGAATAGGAAAAAAAAAAGAGGTAAACCTTCTTCCTCTACCACATCTCTCTCATCACGTTAGGAGATGAGCAGGCCAAGCTTCTTTGATTTCAGGGTACCATTGGGTCTGAATGTTTTGGTCTTATTTGGTAGTAATTTAGCTTCTACTTGAACCTACAAGGTTTCCTTCAAGTTGAAAACACAGTCCATTGTGTCTTTGTTACATGTATCTTCCTACACATCATTGCAAATGGATTCTTCTGAAGTACTCTCAATAAAAAGCATCATATCGTCCCTGTTTTCACGAGGTGACGGATGAGCGTGCAACTTTAAAAACGTTAGTTTTGAGTAAATCGCTTTCAAAGTTTCAAACCTCAATCTCAACCTCTTTAATATATGAAGGGTGAATAAATTTTGTATCCTCGTATAGGGCATATTCTGGACAATGTTCATTATCAATCATTGGCACATTCCTTTTATACTTTAGAACAAAACGAGGTGTAAACGTTTCCGTCATTTCGTGAAAACACAAAATTCAAGGTCCCACTGTGATTCTGTTTTCACAAAGTGACGGATCTCAGCCACACGCGTGCTTAACAAATGGGATTTGCTGAGCACCTAATATTGTGCGTGATCACTTATTCAAATTGAAGACGCACTTTTTAATTTTTTTCATGAAGTGATGGAACTCAGCCGCACACGTAAAATATATGGGACGGCTGAAATCCCTCACTTCGTGGAAACAGAAAAGCCTTTTACAAGGTATTTTCCTGTTGACGTTATTGCCATAGTTACGTAATTAGACATGATTACGGTCTGAAACTTTGGGAGGTTCAAGATGTTAGTGAAAGATGTCCAAAAATGCAAAAAACTAAAAACTGATAAATTTGCAATTTTCCTCATATCCGTTACTTCGTGAAAACAGGGACGATATGATATCGCAATTTGCAATGATCAGAGTGCCTGTTTCAAGCATGCATTTGTTGTTCCTTCTTGAACATCTTTATTCTTGCCCCGAGTTCTCCTCAGCAAGTTGTCTACAACATAAAACATGAAAATACTGCCTAGTCCCTTCCATAAAAAGCTGGCAAAAAAAGAGGGTCCTGATTTTCAATGAAATATGAACTGTTTGATTCTGCGATGGATGATTGTATAAAAAAAAATGTACATGTGTAATAAATAACACAATCTCTAACACTGTATTGATGACTTTCAATAATCTATGCCTTTTAGGCCTGTACCATTAGACAACAAAAGGAAAGATTCTTGCCCTATTTTGGTATTAAAGAGCCTGCAAAATCACTGGTTGCCCCCCCCCCTCTCTTTTCCTCTCTCTTTACCTTTCCTGACACCTCTCCATTTCTTAAATTGAATTCATTCTATTAAATCCTGAAAGCAGAAACAAAAGCCCTGCAGCAGCTCTATCTCTAAATTACCCAAAGTGGCCAAATGGCGACCCAGCCGGCTTACCATGCAACCAGTCAGCTCAATCAATAGCATCATCTCCTTAATTTCCACAAAGCAGTTACAAGTAAAGTGCTAATAACCTGATGTGCAGCAGATAGCAATTAAATGTAATTTATGTAAATGGTTAGCCTTGTTAACTGGGCCCCTGGGGATTACGGTGAGCGCAAGACGTAAACAACAAATCTAGATCGCTCTCTTTGTTATACATGTACAGCAAAAGGAATACAATGTAGTAGTACATGATGCCTGTGTATGATGCCTCGTCTGACTGTACAATCTCTACATGTAGGTGGATTAAAAACTGGCAGCAGAATTTACGGTACACCTGTATGACTTCAATAGGGATCTCTATGGATCTACACATTTTTTTTTTTTTTTTTTTTATACAATGATGATAAAGTTCAAGGAAAATATTGTATTCCAAAGTCAGCACAAAAATAAATGCAGATTAAGATAATAGGTTTGTGATATGTCACGTAGAAGAATGCATGAAAATGCAAGCAGACTGGTGATACATTGTACATGTAGCTTAAAGTGACCACATTAACCCATTGGTGACAGGAATTATTTAAAGCCTAATTTGATCAGCTTTTATTCTTCAAATTGGCAACACCAACATTTTTATTTTATTGCTACCTTTTTCTTATAAAACGTCATGTATCTGAAATGAATATAAATTGACAGAAATTATGATGAGAAGTCAAAAAGTTGCCAATTTGCAGGGGAAAACAGTGATTTTAAACTTTCTATCACATTGCCAATTTAAGGATTTTAATGCTTATTTTCCTTTAAAAAATTTTCAGCATCAAACAACGAATATTGACACAACCAAAATGGGCACAGTTTGTGTAGAATTTTTTGCTCTTTCTGCTCATGTATTTGGTATGATTTTTAGGGCTTTGCATCAAAAAATATTAGGACAAACCACAAAATGTGGACCTCTGTCACGAATGGGTTAAGTGCTTATGCATCAATGTACATTGTACCTTTGTATGCTGGACTTCACTTCCATGTTTTGTTTTTTTCTCTCTTGTATTTACAAGACTGCTTCATATGATGCAATAAAATCTACGGTAAACTTTAAAATGAATCTAAAAAGAGCGCACAATACATACCTTCCTTGAAAAAAGGAATTTCATTTCTGATGGTCGCACTTACATGTAAGTACAACTTGCCACCAGGGCAGGCATAATTCCGCATAATGCTGAGGGTAATTTTCCGAATCTTCATATTAACATTGTGTATGATTGATCATAGAATTTGCTTTACCAGCGTAAACAAAAAAAAAGAAGCAAAAACAAAAATCTTGCTCAAAAGAAATAAAACTTTTAGCACTAAATACTGCTTTCAAACCTTGCTTCAAAACTTTTAGCACTTAATCTACATGTACATTTAACAGATGTAAATATGTGTAAGACAAATAAAACACAAGTTTTTACATCATTGCCTAGCCTTCAAAAAAATTTTTTTAAACAGAACAGATCTTTATCTTTTTTCTTTTTTTCACATGTTCTGACATTTATACACCTATTGCATATGAACATGTACATGTAAAGGATAGTTTTAGGCTTTTAGCATAAAACTTGATCACTTCCCACACACTTATAAAAGTAAAATATCAGGCCAGCCCGTGCATGTTACGGCCATGAGGCTTTCTGCTATTAAATGAATACTAAATCTTTCTTTAGACTGAACTGAATAAACAGGAACACTATTGTTCTGTTGTTATTTCTTTTAATTGTCATGACAACTATGTCTACATCAGAGGAAAACTTAGGTATATATTGGATTCTGGTCATGATACACGTACATGTACATGTAGAAAAGGAAATCAAAGAATCAATTCAAATGAAATACATTGAATTTCAAAACATTACACGCAGAAGAATATTTTGAGAAAAATGTAAGGTATGAAATTTCATCTCCAGAAAACAATATCAGCTTGCAAGGCACCCAGTAATTATAAATTTTCATATTCACTGTGATCTGGAAATACATGTAAAAGCGAATTTGTAAAACTTGACCTGGAGAGTGTCTTACTTGTAATGACTTTCCAGCAAAAAAACACAATGTACATGTAATGCTCATTAACACAGCAACCCCCCCCCCCCCAAACAACAAACATAACAAAACAAAAAACAAAAACAAAACAAAAACAAAAAACCTGAATAATTCTCACTCTACAACACAACTTTTATTTGATCTGAATTCCAATATGCTAATAAATACGTTTAGAAGAGATGTATCCCAATTCACAGCCAAACAGCTTGGATAATATTATTTTATCATAATTTCATTGAGGCATGGCTCATTTGTCGGCAGATGATATGCAGGTCAACTTGGAATTCTTAGTCTCGCTTGTCAGGCTTTTTTTATAGTGATTCTAATCTTTAATACTGTAGCATGGCTAGAAAAACATGTCAAAAAGTTTATGAACAAGCTTCCCTTTATTTCTGTTTCTTTGTAATTCATGTCATGTTTGTTTCTTTCCTTCCTTGATCATATCTTCCATATCCTCTGCTTTTCTTGCAATCATCCTTTGCCTGGCACAGGTAACAGTGCAAATAAGAATACAGATTATACATGTAGCAAGGATGACATCAAGTTTTCAAATAATGCTAGGAATTCATGATTCTTACAGAAGTACATATATGAAAGGATACAGTTTTGGCAAATTCATTTCAGCTGGATAATGCTTTTTTTTCTGGAAATACATTAACCATAAAAACGTTAACATTGAAACCAACATTGTACGTCACTTGTAGAGGTTCCCCCAGGCCCCTAAAACCTCCACCAGTCCAGATCCATTAGAAGGCCGACCTAAGCACCATCAATATTCATGATCAAAAATTAATAATTCATTTTGTATGATGCTTCCAACTAGAAACATTTGTCTGTACGCGTTATGAAACATAACACGCATCAGCTTACCGCATGCGTAGTTAATGCACAATAAATGCGCAACAAATGCGCATTAAACAAAAGTTTTAAAATAAAAATGATAAGCGCAATAGATATGAATAATGCAACAGTGTTATCGATATCATCGATATCATGGCGATAACGGGTGCTTAATTAGCGGCCCCTTCAAATGATCCGAAAGAGGCGGGGCCTAATGCCATTTGCATAATGATATCGGTGTGTGCTGCTTTTCGTCTAGTAAATTTATTATATGTTCTCCCAAGGTAACATGGTAGAATTGTGCTTGATCTGTAGACAGTGTCATAGCAAAGGGTCTTTTTCTTACAAGTGGAACTGTCTTCATGGGGGGGGGGGGGGGGGTAAAAGAGGGCACCAGAATTAGAAGAATGAAATGAAATAGAATAGGAGAATGTTGGTTTCTATCACCTTCTTTCCAGGTTGCCTTTCCTTAGTTCCTCTCGATTCCTTCTTTTCAGTCCTTCTTTTCATTCTTCTTTTTTTTTTCACCATTCCTTGTAATAAATGGCAGCATGTGACATGTATGTACACCTCCCCCTTTCACTGATATTTGATACATGTATAGCACTGAAAATAGACATATTATATGATGTACATGTATGCGTATCCTCTTTCACATGGGACGACTGCCAAAAAGTACATTTAGTCAAAAAAAAATTATCAAACAAAAACAAAACATTGTTATAAAGGGCCTATTAGCAGCAAATATGAATGGGTGCATAGGTGAAGAGATCTTTGGCATGCTCATTCTACTGGGAAAATCATCATCTGGTTGACCAACCAAACATGTCAACATCTCGTTTTCAAGCCCCAGATCTCAGAATAGCTGAGCACCGTCAGTAGACAGACCGACAGACATAAAGGCAAGCAAGCAAACAGGCAGGCAGGCAGGCAGACATACCCATGTGAAGTAGATAAGCCAAGTTCACTTGGTTCATAGGGTCACTTTGAGTCTACATTATTGTAGACCTACACAGATGTACAGCAGTACATGAGGCATGTTGTATACAAGTACATGTACATGTATGTGTATTCCTTTAGCAATATACTGTGCAGGATAGAACAACAGCTTACGACATCCTGGCCATAAACTGGGGTACATATAGCTTTTATGTATCGTGACCAAGATAGTCTGTTCTGTCATACTTTGTACATGTATATGCTTCCCCAAAGCTAGAGCAGCCTCCGCTTTCTCAATATCAGTATACTCATCCATGTACCTCTAGAAAATTGTCTAAATTTGAAGCTTCCCCATCTCTGTACACCCTGGTAAGGCAATCCCCACTTGCACAATAAGAAACTAGAAATATCACTGAAGGTGATTAATAACCCTGCCCCAATATGTGTGTTAAATTTACTGAGCACTGCTCGGAAAATGAGGAAGTAGTTTGATCCACAATATTTCTCCTTTTTCCTGGGCACCCTCATATGCCATTACCATGGCAATGCACTTTCCGACACATTAAAAAAAAAAAATGTCTTGCACATCTTCACCACAAGACCAATGTGCGTGTGCGATATTTCATGAGCATTGCTCGAAAAATGAGGATGCTGTTCTATCTGCAATATTTCCCACAATTTATTGCCATATTATGCTGTTACCATGGCAACAGTTTCCAACAGATTAAAAAAATATGTCTTCACCGCAAGACCAATGTGTGTATCAAATTTCATGAGCATGGACTAAAAAACAGAGGAAGTAGTTCAATCCGCAAGATTTGCAACAGACTGACTGACCGACCGTGCGCTGATTCCTATACCCCCTTCAAACTTTGTTTGGCGGGGGTATAAAGTTGCATGAAATATAAAATGTGTACAGTGTATGTACATAAGTGTATGTATGTATGAACATCAGAGTCATCATTTATGGGTGCATCTTCAATGCAAAATTGAATCAAGTCAAATACACGTACATGTACATTTCTAGAAATTAGAAATGGGTACTTGAGTCGCGAACACAAATCGCGCTCACGATGGGTGGTCTCTCTGGATGTAGTGTTTATCGTCGCGATCCGAGTTCCCGAAACCATCAAGCCCATGCCCAGCTCCAAGTGACCGGCAGTGAAGGTCAAATCTGGCGGGCTTATTACTTTTTATCTCATCCGGAAGTAGGAGTCCGAAGTTCCCAAACGAAATGCGACTTCGCGCATTACGTTTATTGGCACGACTTGAGTCGCCAATCTCGCTCAACGGGTAATCAAATCCCCCTTTTCTGTGGAACTCAAGTCCGGTAAGCTAGTTCAGTAATCAAGTCGCCGTCATGTTTATCAAGGGTAACGGGTAAGTTAGTTCGGATTGGGGTCACTTATTAGCCCTCTGTTACCCTCAATAAACACGCTCTGATTTTGACTTCAAATGAACCAAAACTGCATGGTATAACTTTTACGGGCACATGTCGGTACTTCTATATGTACTAAATATGCTGATATTTTTACCTTAAATTCTAAAAACTTACGTGTACATACAGCAGTCCTACAGTACATGTACATGTTGTAAGCACATGTATCCAAAGATTTTCTAATATACATCTAATCACCGACATTTTAATAGAAGTAACCACTAAACCATGCAAAGGTTGTTGTTGATGGCATAACTACATGTAACTTTCATGAAATGTTTGAGAAATAACTATAAAAACACTTTTTCAAGTCTTGCAAGATAGAACAAAAGTAAATTATTCAGATTCATCTGCTTGTCTAGCATCTTTAAGATTTCCTTACCAGTTTGTGATTTGTTTGGAAGCGCTCTTTAAACACCGTGCTATGAATGAACTCATTTAACTCCAAAGTACTGACAACAACAATATGACAAACAATTTTAAAAACACCAGTTGAGGTATAATATGCAAGCGAAGTCAAAGCATACCGCAAATTCTGTCTACCCACACTGAATAAAAATCAGAGGTGGATGACAAAGTATCAAATGCATTTCGAAAATGTTTTTTGATGTGTTTTTTCTGTCTTCCCCACCCACCAGCTTCTCAAGCTCAGCGTGATTTCACTCCATAAACAGCTTGACATTCACCTGAGAGTACCCTAGGGGAACTCCTTCGGGCCTAGCTTACACCTCCAGACCCCGTATTTTCTCTTCACATTTTCCACTAGCAGTTTGCTTTTTTTTAATATGATTTATTCGCTAACATAAAATAATGTAAATCTTCCATTTGAATCTTGAGTGCATAATTGGGGTGTGTATCCTTAATAAGAGGAAATGTTTGTAACAGCGGATCTTTAAAGACATTGTCACCACAAAGATAATACATGTAGGGTTTGTTTATAGTTACCGGAACACACATGTACTTTGTTATCATGAGGTCCCAAAATGACATTATTTGTCCACCAAAAAAGTGCATTACAGGAAATCGAGGAGACAAATAAGATCTGTTATACATGCATCACAAACCAAATCGACACGGCAAATGAGGCCCAAAAGCTTGATGCTACATGGGCCTAAATGATGTCATGTCGAGCTCTGGGGCCTTATTTCGGTAGTGTCAAGCTTGTGGGCCTAATTTACGTACGAGCTCATGGGCCTATTCTACCTGTACTTATAGGCCGTGGGATGACCCCGTTTTTCTTGCAGTTTTGTTCACGTAGTCCGAGGCATTAAACCAATTTACCGTTAGCAGATGTGTTTTTTTATACAAATCATATTTTCGGATGTTCATTTTAGCAAAAGTTGCACATTAATTAGTAATCAATTAAAAAACGAGGCAATTGAAATATGACGTCAATAACGTTCCAAGTTCTTACAACGTCACTGATTGGATAGTAATTGGCAAAAAACAGACTTCGCCCAATCACGAATAAGACTGCTTTGATCGCCGGATTCATGCTGCTTTGTTTACAAAGTTGGTGCACGTATGCGTGTCGGCTTCTCTTCGAAATCTGACGATCTCTTCAACCATTTCTTAAGAGAAATTGTACAAATATGCCGAGAGGTGGAAAGGTCTCCTGGAGGATATTCAGGGAAGACTACAGCCCTTTCTTGGGTTAAAACCACTCTGAAAGATGTCTAGCTTGCGCGATTTCAGCTGCAGAGGTCATTATGTGCATAGAAACGGTCCGTTCTCGCGATAACTCAACAATTTGACAGAGCAGCTTCATACTTGGCACATGTATGCATATGGGAGGGACAATGATGTGATTAGATTTTTGGGTCTCAAGGTTAAAGGTCAAAGGTCATAGAGGTCATTATATTCATGAAAATTGCTTGTTCTTGCGATAACTTAACTCTGTGACGGTTCATCTCCAAACTTGGCTCATGTATGCATATGGAAGTCTCATAATTGTCTCATTAGATTTGGGGGTCACAAGGTCAAAGATGTCATTTTATACACGAAAATAAAAAAAATCAACATAAATGTGCCATATATTTCCGATCTGGCAATTGCGGAGGCATAAATTTCAACCGCGTGCGGTCGAGGATTCATCTAGTTCTTCTTAGCTTAGCAAGTGAAAGATCAGTGATACATATTTTCAAGAAGTGATTGTGATCCATTGTAGAAATCAATGAATGTACATGTACTTTGGCGAGTAAAAATGATTGAGTACTATATGTAGATACAAGCAAATAAATGAAAAAATAATGCCTCCGGCAACCACCTACGGTGGGCGGAGGCATAAAAATACAAAGGAATTTCTTGGTCAGAAAAATATCAACCTAAAATAACAGATACAATCTCAATAGAGATTTGTTTATTTTGTTTTGTTTTTCAATTTTTTTTAAAATTCTTTTTAGTTTTTCTTTATTTTATTCATTATTTTTGAGGGAGCAGGAGGCAATTCTAATGTATCATGTATATACTCTTAATCACATTTCATTACTATGTTTTATTTTGATATGGATGAAATACAGTAAATGAAAGAATGAATGAATGATTTATTTACTTTTAAAAATGCAATCATTTTTTTAGGTATCGCAGATGCAAAATGTAGTATGTACATGTAAGGAGTGATAAGATTTATAAGCTGCTGGTTGAAATGGATGAGTTGGGTGACTTTCTGGAACAAAGCAAGTACAGAAAAATCCTTTTTAAAATGAAGACAATAAAAATTCTCGTTTTTCTAATTTTTAGGCAATGAAGGCTATTTCAAAACTAAGTGCCCCACAATAAATATATCACAAAGATGCATACACAAAATCAAAACATCCCACTCTCAAATGAAATACCATTGTCCCTCCCATATACATACATCTGCCAAGTATGAAGCTGCTCCGTCAAATGGTTGAATAATCGCGAGAATGGACCATTTCTATGCACATAATGAATTCTATGACCTTTGACCTTTAACCTTGAGACCCCAAATTCTAAATACATCATTGTCCTTCCCATATGCATACATGAATCCAGTTTGAAGTTGATCCATCAAATGGTTGTTGAGTTATTGCGAGAACGAACCATTTCTATGTACATAATAACCTCATGACCTTTGACCTTTGACCTTGAGACCCCCAAATCTAATCAGATCATTGTCCCTCCCATATGCATACATGTGCTAAGTTTGAGGTTGATCGGTCAAATGGTTGTTGAGTTATGGTGAAAACGAACCATTTCTATGTACATAATGACCTCTATGATCTTTGACCTTTGACCTTGTGACCCCAAAATCAATCAGATTGAAGCAAATCTGTCAAATGGTTCTTAAGTTATTGCAAGAACGAGCCATTTTTGTGTGTATTATTACCTCTATGACTTTGACCTTTGACCGTGACACTCCAAAATCTAATCAGATCATTGTCCCTCCCATATGCATACACGAGCCAAGTTTGAAGTTGATCCGTCAAACGGTTCTTAAGTTATCGCGAGAACGAAAACGCGACGGACGGACGGACGACCCGAAAACATAATGCCTCCGGCAACCACTCAAATGGGTGAACTGAAAAGGCGAGGCATGGAGAAGTCCGACCACTGCTGCTCCCAGTTTAGGATTGTAATGAACTGAATTTATCTAAATTTCATGTTACGATGGTAAAAAAAAAAATTTTTAAAACACCAAAATACATTGCAATTACAATATTAATATATTCAAGCTTTTTTATATTAGATAAATAAGAATTTTCAATAATGATATGAAATTTATTCACCCTTTATACATGTACATTACAGAGGTGGAGACTGAGGTTTGAAACTTTGAAAGCGATTTACTCGAAACTAACTCTTTTTTTAAGTTTCGGGCTCATCTGTCACTTTGTGAAAACAGGGACGATGTGATCTATCCAAGGCAGCGAAAACCAAGGCAGTACATGTACCCTCCAAAACACATACACAGATATACAATGTACATTATGCATGATTCTCACTTAAAGACATTGGTTAACATTATTGATTTTTAAAAAATCTTGTTTTGTTAAGTTGAAAATGGGATAAGCATAAGGGTTATAGTGTAAAAATACCAGTCTGAAAGTTTCAAAGTATAATATCCACAGGAAGTATTTTTAAATATCAAAAATGTGAACCAATGTTTGAAAACTATACGACGGTCGGTTGCACAGAATAAAGATAAGGAGTGCGCATGCGCGTATGACTCATCTTACCGTACTGTGTGTATTGGCGAATCACGCGGCGGGAGGCACATAACGGCATTTTCAAATTCAAGCAAAGTGGTCCTCTTATTGATTGGCTCGTGAGACGAAGGATAATAAAATTGCTGTTTGCATCTAACTTACACTTTTACATTCCAAATTATGGTTGGTTTCAGGGTTTTTGAGTACAAATACAAGTACTCATACACATGTTTCATCTTAGTTTGAGAATTTTTTAAATCAGCTACTCACAAAGTTAACCAATGCCTTTAAGCTCAGGGTTTGCTTGCCAACACTACATGTATTTACTAACCATATACATGTGGTCATGTGTCAATAAACTCGCTCCCTAAAAAGGGTCGTTTTGGTACATTTTGTGCATTCAAACTGCAGTATTTCTTGATCAGAACCCTAGAGGCTACAATAACAAGTTTGGTATTGCATTAAAGCTGTATTAACATGCTAACAGCCTGCAAAATTTGATATGTATAGTTAACATATAACTAGAGTTACAACACTTTGAATTTAGAAGGCCAGGGGTGGTGGCAGAAGCGGCGCCTGCGGAAATGGCGCCACGTGTAGAAAATGAATGGGAAAATTCAGTTTTTGGTGCATTTTTTTGGAAAAATGGTAACATCTTTGCCAAAAATTGGCATATGACTTCATATTTTATTAAATCGAAGCTAATACACTCCACTTTCATGTTCTATGATTGAAAAGTGACTTTTCTTGAGCAAAGGTTTTGTTAAAAAATGATATTCTTGGAATTTTAGGTCAAAATTGGCCCTGCCTGCACAAAGTCAATACAGAACAGTTTAGAGAAAATGTCATTAGTTTGGTTCCAATCTTGCGACATGTCTAGATTTTTTTTTTTCCAAATTAGAGCTATCATACTCCAATTTCCTATCTTATGACTGAAGAATAAGCGTGGCTGTCATGGAAACATAAAATAATTTTATATACAGTGGCTCATAAAAAATATTTCATATTTTTTGGACAAAAAAAAAATTGTGATTTTCCAAGTTAATAAATGATTACAATTATACCTTGTTGTAAAGCTCTGTATGTCTCCTATGACATTATAACATTAGAATAGCCCTAAGAGTGCCATAGAAAAATTTATGGTGAAAACAATGAGATAATAAGAATTATTGAAATTTCTGTGTTTATGGTCATACAATTCTTTTGTCATAGACATTGAGACATTTTGTAGTGCATATTTAGATTCGTCTTGTGATTTTCTTTCATAAAATATATGCTTTTACTACCATAGGGTTAATACTTTAGGAGATATCAGTTTTCAAAGTTAGAAGTACACTACTGAGTGTAGAATCACCATGTAATGCAAAAGGAGGCGACCTCATGACCCATGACCATGTACACTACAGTACATTTATTTACCATTTAGCATCTGATTTACATGGACTTCTATAATTGAGCTTTTCAAAAATGATTTGTATGTAAAAATGTACACCAGTATATGTTCCAGCCCACTGAGCCTTGATTAAAATGTTTTACTGTAAAATATGTGCAAAAAGAAAAAAAAAAAAAAAATCACTTTTCAAATCGATGAACTTTTATTTAGAAAAGTAGCTACATGTAAGTGTACAGGAGGAATACTTCTATATCTTTCAGTGAAATACATACATGTATATCCCAAGCCTAAATTGAAGTCGAGTGTTCCAGTCCCCTTTGATGCTAGGGTCTGTTTGGGGAGACTAGTTGTACCTACTGATCATGTTTGAGACATGTGTGGAGTTTGGTGAAGACTTACCCAGTGCACAGGAAATAATCAATTCCAACAACAATCCTAGCAAGAGTTTCCTCTCCATGCCATTTGGGGATGCGTTTACACAAACAAGTCACCACATCCCCTCTGTCCCTCTATTTTTATTACCCCTTCCATCTATGTGTACATCCGATGATGAACATGTACAGTAATGCAGAAAAAATGTCGCCCTACCACTGTGCAGGGGAAGGTACAATGTACACTGTAGTTCATAAATTGCTACTACATGTAGCTTTTATGTTTCCAATCAAAATTTAATTTCAAACAATATAAAGTATCGGGCTCAGATAATTACATGTACTATACATATGAAACTGGATAAGGGACAAGGATAAGTCTCCAGACTGCGAACCACATGTGAAAAACAGGGTTCAAATCCCTGCTGCAGCACTAACCTCCTTTAGCAAGCCACACTTGACCCAGTCGTACATGGCAGATATCCGAAGTGCTACTAACCTCTACAGGTACAGAAAAAAAAACCTGGTTGGAAAGAGGTACAGTGTGCATGCTAAGCCATGTCGAAGGGTGTGCTTACTGAGGATAACATAGGGCTAATAAGCGACCCAAGTTCCGAACTAGCTTATTAGGGCTGTTACCGAACCGCCGAACCGAACAGAAGTTCGCCGAACATGGCACTTCCGAACAGGACCGAACCGGACCGACCTCAAAGGCCAAGTTCGGAAGTTCGGCAGTTTATAACACAGGATCATTGATTCAGCCATCGGTGAAGACCTTGTTCTGAATTTATTATGCTAAATGGGAGATACACCTTTGCTTTTTTAAAAAATTAATACATACATTTATTGGTGGGATTTCTTTTAATTGATCTTCTAAAAGTTTTTCTAAAATAAAAGATAGAAAAACACTTAATACAGCGTGTGTCTAATTTTTCCTTTGATTCTGATAAATTTACATTCTAGTTGTTTTCCCCCAAAATCATGTTAAAAGCTTCAAAATATCCAAAAGATACTCATGATTGTAATCGATCGTAGTAAGGTTGTAATCGATTAACAATCATGATCGATCATAATACTAAATAAATATTTTCAAAAGATTAAAAAATAGAAAAACACTGCTTTATTGATAATTTTTTTTATTATTTTCGTTCCTTTCCTTTATTTCAATTTTTTAAAAATTTTCTCTTGTTTTCTATTAATCAGTATATGAAAATTATCTTTCCCTTTCATTCAGAAAATAAATTAAATAACAAAGAATCATGCAATAAATGCAGTAACTACTTTTTGTCATACAAAATATATTTATAACAAACAGTGACTTCCAAGTGCAGTAAGGATATAAAGAGTTCTAGTGGTCATTTGTTATCGATACTCTCCCTTTTACTTTTTTATACTCTATTGCCGAACCCCAAACCGAACCAAAATTCGGAAATATAAGAGCCGAACTCTGCCGAACCCAACCGAACCCGAACATGGTGCTAACTTTACAGCCCTATAGCTTATCCATTACCCTCAATAAACACGACGGCGACTCGATTACCGAACTAGCATACCAGACTTGAATTCTGCAAAAAAGTGGGATTTGATTACCTGTTGAACGAGATTGTTGAACAAGTCGTGGCAATAAACACAAGGTGACTTTGGTCGCATTTCATTTGGGAACTTCGGTTTCCTGTTTCCGGATCAGATAAAATGTAATAAGCCGCCAGATTTGACCTTTACTGCTGGGTCATCTTGCAGCTGGGCACAGGCTTGAGGGTTTCGGGAACTCGGATCGCGACAATAAACACAACATCCAGAGAGGCCATCCATTGTGAGTGTAATTTGTGTTCGCTACTACTAAACTACCCATTTCTAATCTTCAGAAAATGAGTTTCGCCCCCCCCCCCCCCCCCATTAAAGGGTAAGTCCACCCGAGAAATTTCACTGTTTCAATGAAAGGAGATAAACTTGAACAGCATTTTAAAAAATAAATGAGCAAAATCGGTCAAAGAATAAGAAAATTACACTCATTTACATTTTCTAGTAAATTACATGTACTTTCGTTTCTGCAAATTGGAAACACTAGTGACATCATATGTGAGCAGGTCTCCATTCACTTTGTACATGAAATTTCACATTTTTTTCAATTTTCTTGGAAGTTACACATTTCTTATTCTTTGACCAATTTTGCTCATTTCTTTTTTAAAATGCTGTTCAAATTTATCTCCTTTTATTGAAATAGTGAAACTTCTAGGGTGAACTTTCCCTTTAAACACACCACATGCTGTACATAATGTATGCACATGACAGGTTACACAGAGGCCTCTTTATTGAAGGCTCATTCTGTACAAGTACAAGTACTGATACATGTGTAGGTTGGTCTCAAGTTCAACATCAGTAACTCCTTGGTTGTCCTAAATGTACATGTACATGTACATTAGCCTGTACACATCATGCAAGCCTATAAAGTGAAGTGCATCATGCTCCCTTCAATGTTGAACATTCATAAAAGACAAACAGTTCTTTGTATCATTGTGAATCATTTTTGCAAAAAATAACATAGAAACATTTTATCTTGGGCATAAATTCACATGGTACACTTTAGATCTCAGAGAACCACAGCCTGTACTTGGAATACAAGAACCGTGACTTCCGTCACAACAAGCCATCGTTTCTTATGGTGAACCAAAAAGAAAGTTGGACTAATTCAATATCAATGGAATCTCTGTATGTCAATGCACCTCCCTACTGAGTCAGAACACAACAATTCAATGACTGAATGGAGAGGGAGAATGACAAAATCATATGGCCCATCTGAATCCTCAAACTCAAGCTGGGATGATCATCATCTATTAGCAGAGACTATGCTGTACCAGGAACATCATCGTCATGCTACATGTACGTCAGACGGAGCCCCATTCTTCATACACGTACTTTACAGAATACATGCATGTGCGATATAATAAAGTGTAGACCAAGTTCCCACCTGAAAATTGTTCATGATCAGTACAGTACTTCATTTTCCTTTCCACACCAAATCTGCACCCTTCCAACCACTCACTCTGAAAGGCCGAGCGACATACACGTAATCTGCATCATCTCCTCCTCCATGCACATGGAGCTCGGAGTGGCTTAGATGTACATTGTCATTTCAATTGAAGGCACAAATCCTTATCAGTCATACGACAGAAAACAAGGTCTGATCTGTAAGACTGTACACTGCAGTGACTGAGCCCATTCATAGCCATTAGAATGCTGGGTGAGCTCTTTTCCAGTCATGATAGAGTGTCAAATCAAGAGTTAGATTATGTGCAGACTGCGTGTAAATGTACAGTACCTGAATGTTTTTGAAAAGTGTCAATGACGGTAGAATAAGAATGTGGAACCTCATGACGTTCAACACACAACTAAAGATTCCTTGGATTGCGGATCATGGCTCATTCACTCAGGTATCCAGCGGAAAATCTCTCTGGAAAACCCCAACTTTTTTTTACCACACCACTTAAGATGAGATGTGCTTTATGATGCATAAAATAAAATGCTCAATAATAAAATATATCTAATGCTCAAATAAAAAAAGAGAGTTATGCTAAATGTTGCCCAGAGTCATATTTTGCCCTAACTTTATTGGTCCACACCTTTTTGCCCCCAGAATGCAAAAAAGTTCCTCTTTCCTTGACAAGTTTTTTTTGTCACTTTCATTTCATTCATTTACAAAAAAAAAACAACAACCAATGTATGGGTTTCTGCTTCATTGTATGTGAACAAGCCTTTCAAAGTTGAAAATTAAACAACGCATTGACTAAAGACATTGGTTAACATTGCTATGATTTTAAAAGATCTTGTTTTGTTAATTGAAAATGGGATAAACATAAGGGTTATAGTGTAAAAATACCAGTCTGAAATTTTCAAAGTATAATACCCACAGGAAGTATGTTTATTACAAATGTGAACCCATGTTTGAAAAATATACGAGGGTCGGTTGCACAGACTAGACGTAAGGAGTGTGCATGTGTGTATGACTCACCTTACCGTACTGTGTGTATTGGCGTATCACGCGGCAGGAGGCACATAACTGCATTTTCAAATTCAAGCAAAGTGGTCCTCTTAGTGATTGTCTCGTGAGACGAACGATAATAAAATCGCCGTTTGCATCTAACTTACACTTCTTCATTCCAAATTATGGTTGGTTTTAGGGTTTTTGAGTACAAACACAAGTACTCATACACATGTTTCATCTTAGTTTGAGAATTTTTTAAATCAGCTACTCACAAAGTTAGCCAATGCGTTTAAGATAACAAAAAGAATACAAACTCTTTACTTCCAAAGTGTATGCGAAGTACAGTGTAGGCGAAGTACAGTGTAGGCCGACTTTTTGATACTGAGCTCACATGCAGGAAAGACGCTAAAAGCCGTGTCCCAAATTGGCTCTGACTTTTGATAAGGTGCCTAAATTGCAGTTATTGAGGGTACATGTATATGCATGCTACATAATGGCATGAGGTCCCACTCTTATAGAATACATTTAGCTCTGGTTAACTCATGCAGCTCTTTATAAGTACACGGTTAACCTTTTACATGCTCACTAAGTTGTCTACACGAATTATCAATTTTAATCGACTACTCAAAAACACAGTTTAAACTTCAGAACAACCCCAAAACTGTCTGATTATGATGATAATCAGAAAAGTTTCATTCCATTTGTAAGTTAAAGGTGATGTCATAAGAATAAAATTAACATGCCGTAATGTTTCTTTTTATTATTATTTTTTATTATTACTGATTTGGCGTCACCTGTGCCTGGGAGGGGAAAAGCGAATTGAATCACTTTAACCCTGAGGTCTCTCCTCCCGATATCACTGATTGGGGGTTTGCAGGTGGGCCACATACACCGGGGTTTCCCCCTACTCTTATACGAATAGTGCAGTGGGATCTTTAACGTGCAAAGGTGGTGACTCTCCTTTACACGGGACCTCCATTTAACGTCCTATCCGAGGGACGGAGTGTTTTCCACTGTAGCATAGCCTGCGTCTATGAAACAGGGGAGGGGCATGATAACACACAACGTAGGCTTCAGTCATCCGCCTTGGCTGGACTCGAACCCACGGTCTTTTGGTTCGAAAGGCAGACGCTTTACCGACGGAGCCAACTCGCTCCGGTGTATACAGCCACAAGCGTGTGGTTGTATCCACAGCATCAACATGAGGATACAGCCACACTCGTCTGAATTCCCACTTATACTTTGTGCTGTGACAGCTATTGCTAGTTTATGCACTGCAGACTGCACAAGCGATGTGTATTCATGTGATGGTACCGTATACACTGTATGTTGCAACTTGCAGAACTTTGAACGTCACAAAGGTTTTATCTCTCGATTTCACAATATTTTCACTTCATTCTCACTTGATTGGCAAGCAGGCGACAATAAAGAAGTGAAAATATTAATTGTATGTCAGTGAATTTCAAGAAATAAAACCTTCGTGACGATTCAAGTTTTGGGGTTTTGCAACACACCATCGCATGAATGTACAGTACACATCGCTCGTGCAATGTGCTAGCGATAGCGCCATGGCACAGAGTATAAGTGGGAATTCAGAGGAGTGTGGCTTTATCCTTGTGTCGATGCTGTGGATACAACCACACACCTGTGGCCGTAAGGTAAAGACACACGCTTGCGGCTGTATACAACGCCTAAAAATAAACATTCTGGCATGTTAATTTATTCTTAATGACATCACCTTTAACTTACAAATGGAGTGAAACTTTCCTGATTTTCAGTGTATCGGTACTTCCGAAGCGAACCTGCATGTTTCTAGCCTGTGAGCGAATTCATCATGCACCCATCAGGCACTGCAACAAGCACCAGCTGTGAGAGAGTTTACTTACATGTACATGTAGTACTCACATGTATTCAAAGATAAAGACAACCAAGAAAAATGAATGACCACTATGATAACATGACAAAATAATTTTTGAAGGTAGCAATGACTGAAAAAAAAATGAGACCATCAAGCAACAGATACTTTATATTAATACTCATACAAGTTTGCAAGCAAGCACTTGTTCAACATACACTCTATGGATGAACATGCAGATCAAAAAGTGTTTGTGGATTTGTCAAATTTATCCATTTTTCTTTTTTTTTTTTTTTTTGATGAATAGGCAAAAAGTTTTTGTGAATTTCCATTTCTTGTCACTATACGGTATACCAGGGAAGTCTCACAATAATCAATGGTGAGTTCTATTCTACATTTTAAAAAAAAATGTTTCAGAAAACCTTAACTTTTCCAAGTTTACACTCGTCTCTCATAAAATTCATTTCAGAAAACCTAGAATGATCCCAGACTTGTCTCCTTCATCTTCACATTTATGACATGACCTTTCCTCTTTCTTGTATGTGTTTGCATGTGTGTGTGTGATTTATTTTTTTATTTTAAGTGGGGTTTTTTTGTTTTGCTTATTTTTTCGTTTGTTTGGTGTTTGTTTTTTGTTTTTTCTATTTCTGAGTTTAATAACTTTAATAGAGTTACTTAGACTCACCCACTCAAATGAATCATGTGCATGTAGAATCTAGACTAACTAGGAATTTTTTTAGATCCCTAACTAACGAACGCCTTTAGATCAAATACCGTACCGGTGATGTAATATACATTGTAGATCTAGACAAAACTTTACAAGAGCCTGACATCTATACCTCAAGTCAAGGCTCAAAAACACTGTATACAAGAAGAATAACTGTATCAGACAGAACGAGAAGAGACCACACACACAAACAGTAATTCAACTATGCTAGAACGAATGCTCCACATACACTGATTGTCATTGTAATCGTACACATCAAATTATCAGCTGCTCCATCCCATTCATCTACACACAGTTTACATGCTTGCGTGGCCGTGTGCGCTGGCGTACAAACAACCCTCTCACAGGGCTCGCCTCGCTGCGCTGAAACAAACAACTCCATATCCATCTCAAACATCGGGTCTTTATGCATCTTACCGAATAAACTGTGTAGTCCAATGGTGTGAAGTTTGATCGAATTAATATCAGATGTTCGCCTCCTATGTATGGAATCCTGACGACCACCACAGAATGATAAAAGCAAGATGAAGATGAGTTGGATCTTGCTCCCGAATGCCCTCTCACCATCAAGAGGCCATAATCTTTACTCGATGTGCATGTAAAACGTAAATAAGTAAGAATTTCTATAGCGCCACCAGACATCGTATTCATGTTAGGGTGTATTTACGCCTATCCGTCGAGCTTAGCTGTTTACCGTTAACTTAAGGTTTCATGCTTGAGTAATTCTTTGCAAATTACACAATAACATCAATTATCGGCATGAAAATCTGTTCACGAGTAAAAGGCGCCTGATTTATTTGTTGAAATCGATTCCTTTCTCCATCATTTTGCGGTGTACAGCTGTTGCAGCTGTTTCCCCTTTCTTGTCTGCTGCGAACTGCGTGAGCTCTCAAGAAAACCCCCATTTCAAAATGCAAAGTAATCCCGTTGATTCGAAGCTTCATATTCAAAAGAAGATTCGCCAATCTCCCCCCCCCCCCCCCATCCCAAGAAATAATTCTTTTTAAAATTCTTGGCTATGATGTGGTTTGCAGAGCTCCTGGGTGTTTTTTTTTGGGGGGGGGGGGTTGTTTTGTTTTTTGATTTTTTTTTTGTTTTTGTTTTTGTTTTTGTGTGTGTGGCATCTAGTACTACTTTACATTCCGTTACTGTCCATTGACTTTTCGTGCAGAGCCTACAATGAAGATATTTTTATGTTCCCCGGTTCCCCGGGTTATGTTCATGACTGAAATTTCACAGCTGTCTACAGAAACGTAACCAGTGCATTAGTTAGACTTTCCCTGTTTTTGCAAGTACCCAGAATGCGTAATTGTAATAAATTACAATTACGCTATTAGAATTATGGTCCGTATCACACGACCAAGATAGGCTTCGCGGATTCTGCGGTTTCGCGTTTTGAGCGAGGAGATGAGGTGGGGCTTTACCCTGGTAACCATCAATCACTCGTGCATGATGATGCTCTCGATGCCATCTAGCTTTTGTTCTTTCTGCGGAAATGTTTAAAAGGTCACCGTAAGCTCCGCCCCCAAAACACGATTTTGACTCGTCAATCCGTTCACACGCCGAGAGAATCGTCACTGGAAAACACCTTCGGACTGTCATTTGAAATGCGCATTTCAAATTACGCATTTCAAATCACGTTCCATTCGACGGCCAAAATGCGTCATTAGAATGGCGATTCCAGTGATGCGTCACTAGAATCGTGTTTCAAATTAAGCACGATTCCAGTGATGCGTCACTAGAATCGTGTTTCAAATTAAGCATTCTCGGTACGTGTGAAAACACCCTTTGTTTCACAGAATAGTCTTCCCACTATTGAGAGCGTACTTATGGAGGTGTTGTTCCGAGAACAACTGAAGTTTAGATTATCACCGGGGGGGGGGGGGGGGGGGGAGGGGTATCTCATTGAGGCCTGTACATCATCCGCGTAAACAAAAACGTAGAAAAGGGGTCGTTTTTCAGCACCGGGCGGGGAATCCGGGGATCCACTTTAGGGTATCAAAAACAGCAAAAATCAGAAAAAAAGGGTATCAAATTCACTAGTGCCGGTTTCACACGGAACCCGAAAAGACTTTGATAGACCCCGACGATGAAATGAAAATATGGCAAATCAGCCGGTAAATCGGCGGCAATTAGAAAATGGAAATGAGAAAGAAGCAGGGGCTTTTTTTACTAGAAAAACGGGGAAAATCGTCTAGTTGAAGAATCCCCGCTTAGGGTATATAAAACAATGCAAGATATAAAATCCTCGTTAAGGGTCTAAAAATTTGAGATCGTTCATGGGTTTCCCCGTTTAGGGTATCAAAACCACCCCTACCTTAATCCCCGTTTAGGGTGCTTTTCAGAAAGTGATTTACGCGGATGATGTACAGGCCTCAATGAGACACATCCCCCGGGGATTACCATCACCATCGTCAGTAATTCTTCGTTTTCTTCTTTTTCTTCTCATTATTAATGTTAGACCTACGCATAATCGTCAAAGTTGTCGGTGATCTTGTTGTTCTTGTTGTAGTTGTTAACACCATCATCATCGGAGGAGCAAATGCCTGATTATACTTAACTTACTGACTAATTTGCATAGGACGGGGTGTCCATTTGCCCCTCTATGAGTGATCCTTTGCCATGTTGGTCTGTCAAGGGCTTGGAGTTCGGCATCTAAGACCAGTATCCCTCTTGACGGCTTTTGCTAAACACTCGGGTCGCGTCGCGGCCACTATTTCTGTGATCGAGCCGCGACCCGAGTGTTTTCCAGCGCGCCGCGCCGCGACGCGACCCGAGTGTTTAGTACAAGCCCTCCTGACTTGGTCCTTCCATCTCGAGGGGGAGGGGGCGATTATACATGTACCATTAATTTTGGTTCGTCACTACAGAATGACATGTCGAACTATACTAGGGGTCGGAATTGGTCTCCAAACAGTATGAATCGAATAGCAGAGCTCTTTGCTTATTGGCGCAAATCGTGGGGGGGGGGGGGGGGGATATATTTTTTAGAGAACGGGAGGGGTGGCGTGTACATATACCCCGGCACTTTTCAAAGAAACTATTTTTTTAATCAATACTGATTTTTTTTGAGGGGGGGGGGATTTAATGTACTTTAAACGACTGTAAAATTAAATAGATTTCTTCTTGAAATGCTATTAAAATCAGAAATAGGATTATAGTGTACCGATAATGGGTGTGTGTGGGCACAGATACCGCCTTGGTGGGTGGGTGGGGTGGGGGTGATGCGTGTGGGCTCTCGTGTGAGTTTGCGCTAGAAATTTCGACAATTGGCTCAGTCTAAGTCCATTAATGATGTACATTTGTAATACTTGTTTAAGGTACACATTATACACTTAAAAATATTGGTTGAAAATCATTGGGTTGGTTACTATAATTATTATGAAGCGACCATCAACAGTTACTGTTGTTTAAAACAAAATTGTACGTAAAACACATGGGGATTTCTTTTAACCACTCTTTTTAGAGTGTATGATATAATTTGTATGCTCATTGTGTATATGATATGATTTGTATGATCATTATTTTTTTTTGAAAAAGGAAAGAAACAACATGAAGAACAACAAAGATTTCCCCCACTCCTCGAAACGATTTATCCCGGTGCAAATAGGTTGTTGTTGTGTATTATTATTTCACTGCTTATCTGGTCATATTTTGAAGGCAAATGTACAGAAAACAAAACATGTTGTCGCCCTCCAGTGTTGTATGCCTCGAGGGGTGCCTCGTCCTCGAGGCCGAAAATTGCGTCCTCGGCCTTGGCCTCGGAGCCTGATATCTCGGCCTCGGCCTCGGAGGCTAATGTCTCGATGTTTCGGCTCGAGGCCTGAGCGAGGCAGTAACAAATCTCTCGTTCTCTGTTTTATTTTGTTTTTTGGGTTTTTTTTTTTTCGCTAGTTCCGCCAGCCCGAATATCATTTAGGATCTCTCGGCCGGGGATCGGGGAGAAACCGCCGCTCAATTTCCTCGTCCAGTCATAAAAAAAAACGTCACACGTCTGTGTGAGCATATATTTATATGTAACTCTATGGTGCGCTCCATACCCAGTAGTTTGCTCCCTCCAGAGCATTTACTTTCGCAGTTGAGTAAATGGGCCCGCTTAGTAAATTGGGCGGTTGCTCAAGTTGTATCTTACATGAATGGCGGTGTATTTTGTTAGTATTGTGTACTTTGTAACCCTTCTGCTTGGGTCTTGCGTGAATAATGCCAACATGAATGATTCTGCCTGGAGCTGGTTTAGTTGCTTCAGTACCTTGTTAACTTACTTAATTAATCTGTTGATGACTTAATGTCTTGACTTATGATTGTTTTTGCTCATTTGCTAGCCTTAGTAATTCTTATTCAAATGATTCAGTTTTCCACAAAAAAAAAATAAAAAAAAAAAAATAAGTGGGAGAATCCAGAAATATACATGGCTCAAATACTTAAGTGAACAATTAAAAGGTCTAGATAAAGATCCCAAATTGGTCAAAGCAAATTAAACAGGTGAAATTTAAACACACGCAAAAAAATGTACATTTTTTAGTGGTCTCGGTCTCGGTCTCGGATAGCCATGTCTCGGTCTCGGACAGCCATGTCTCGGTCTCGATCTTGGTCTCGGCTGAGCCGGCCTCGGATCCAACACTGTTGCCCTCTGAAAAAGACGAAAGTATGCCTACAAAGTAAAAACGCTGTGAGGAGAAAAATCCCACCGTCACTATGAACATGACGGACAAAGAAAGCGGACAAAATAAACAACCCCTCATTCTACCCTTCACAATGGTTCTGGTAGTCAAAAGAACATCCCTTCACTGCTATTATCTAAAATATGTGGAACAGGTGTAACATGCATATTCACCTGGAACTACTGATTAAATATAATAGCAGTGAAGGGGTGTTCTTTTGACTACCAGAACCATTGTGAAGGGTAGAATGAGAGGTTGTTTATTTTGTCCACTTTCTTTGTCAGTCATGTTCATAGTGCGTGGTTCGATAACTCTCATACCGCCATCTACGACAACTGTATGGAGAGGGTAACGCGACATTGCTCCTGCGAAGATTTCTCCAAAGACATAGAATTTATAGGGTTAGAGTTGTGATAGGGGTTTTTGTTCAGAATGATGTGAGGATAAAGATTAAGCTTAGTCATGTCAGTCTTAGGTTTGGGGTTAGGTTTTTTTATATATTACTTAACGTGCAGATTTTCCATTGGAGCAATCAATCATTGCTGATCCTGACCTTGTCATGAGGTACACATTAATGTTGTTGTTGTTTTTTTTTCAATATTTGTAAAGTACAGAAAATGCCCTTTACACTCATGTCAAATTTACCCTGGCTCATTAATCTGTGGAAGTTTGGGCCAGATTTATGTTTCATTTCATTTCCATTTTTACCATAAAATTAGCACTATTTAATTTTCACCAATTATGTATTTTATTTTGAACACAATAAAAGCAGGTAGGCGCAAATATTCTATTTTAAGCGCCTCTAAACCCCAAAACCAACCAACCAACCATGCAAGGAATCTAGCTCGGATTCCTCTTCTTTTATTGGATGTATAACTCATGATAATTGGCCAATGGCATGAATTCTATTCACATGATTATTATTTGCAAAGAAGATGTTCCTGGCGGTTCCTGCTCATTATACTCAGGCAGAACTGGAAATAAAATAGCGCATTTTTAGGGGGCCCGCGGATTGACTGGGTCTAGAAATTACATCTTAGAATATTGATTAAACGATGTGCTGTATTTTCGTGTTCAAGGGCAGTGACATATAGCTTGGGGACGGATTCTGAGGAGCCGGCATTGAAGAATCTGTATCACACACGATAAATCTGACAATTTTGTCATGACCTGCAATGCATTTACATTAAAGGGAAAGTCTACCCCAGAAGTTTCACTGTTTCAATAAAAGGAGATGAATTTGAACAGCATTTTAAAAAAGAAATGAGCAAAAGCGGTCAAAGAATAAAATTACACTCATTTACATTTTCTAGTAAATTACTCTCGGCTCTGCAAATTGGCAACACTGATGACATCATATGCGAGCAGCTCTCCATTCACTTTGTACATGAAATTTCACATTTTCTCAATTTTCTTGGAAGTTACACATTTTCTCACCCCATAGTCAAAGTATGTTACGTAAAAAGCAATTCTTCTGAACATACATTATGGGGGGTAGAATATGTGTAACTTTCAAGAAAATTGAGAAAATGTGAAATTTCATGTACAAAGTGAATGGAGAGCTGCTCGTATATGATGTCATCAGCGTTGCCAATTTGCAGAGCCGAGAGTAATTTACTAGAAAATGTAAATGAGTGTAACTTTCTTATTCTTTGACTGATTTTGCTCATTTCTTTTTTAAAATGCTGTTCAAATTTAACTCCTTTTATTGAAATAGTGAAACTTCTGGGGTGGACTTTGCCTTTAAAGACCAGCGCATCCTATGCGATCAGACTGCAACCAGATTTTTGAACAAATTGCATTTTGCATTAAATATGAAAGTTTAAACAAGTATAATTATCTTATTTGAGGTTCTGAAAACTATAGGATTACTAAAATCGAAATTTTGGTTAATTGTAGGCTTAAGTCTTTAGCTCGGAGTAAAGGTCGAATCGGCTTCAAATCGTGACCGATCACAATATTGCCATGACGTCACCATGGTCACTACGATTCGGAATTTACTTCGCTTTTATACCTACTAGAAGGCTCGCATTGGCCCAGAGTTTCAACTTTAGTATTTCATCCGATCGACTATCTGAACATTGATCAGTATGATTTTCCATGTTTTTCCATGTTCACATCAAATACTATAACATTTTCCAAAATCGGATCGTAAACAGATCCCGGGGGGGGGGGGGGGGGGTCACTCTCCACATGACCTGCTACCCACCCGTGTCCGACAACCTCAGAAATGCACCCTAAACGGCGTAACCTATTAATCAAATTTGCAACCCTAAATGGCGCAACACATGAGAAAAGCCACCCTAAGTGGCGTGAACAGGGAAATCCCATAATTTGATACCCTAAGTGGCGTAAACATTGAAATCGATTAATTTGATACCTAAAGGCCCTATCTCACCAACGTATAGAGTCGGGTGTAAGAGACTAGCTAGGATAAGGGGGACTGTACGGGGGTCCACTCTCATAAGTGCTGGCCGCGCCGGCGTGTGTGAGCATTATTTTGTATCCCTTAATCAGGCCCTTCATGGTGTCAATGGCGTAGGCCTGCTCAAATTTGCCCAAATTTGCACCCCTAAATGGCGTAATCTGCTTAACCAAATTCGCAACCCTAAACGGCGTGAAGAGTGAGGAAAGGCTACCCTAAGAGGCGATTTACCAGCGAATGGTGCTGAAAAGCAACCCTTTTTGCCAAAGACGTCGACGACGCCTGAGTGCCTGAAACGAGACCCTTTTCGACGCTTTTTCTGGACGCGGGTGCGTAGGAGGCCATGTGGAGAGTGACGCCCCCCCCCCCCCCCGGGAAACAGATCGTGTAATGTGCGGTGGGCTTTAACATAGTCAGTAGTGCACAATTGTATTGTATAGCTCATTTCATAATAACAGAGATCTGTTGGTCGCTTGATCGATAGATTGATGGAGTTTCCTGTATCTGTCACTAGTTCAAGTTTCCACGGTTCAATGACTGATATTTCTGTGACATCTTGTCACCGACATAGAGTGTATGCAAGCTCAGACGTCTGCAACATTATATTGAAAAAAAAAACCCCACTTTTTAAGGGCAGTAATGATTAAAAGCTTAAAGTGATTACACAGTGGTAAAAACATTTTTGATATATGATCGAGAATAGAATTATAAGAAGAATAACATTAAAAAATATGTTGCTTTTCAATCGAAAGCAATGCATTTTGGCTAATTTTCTCATAAAAAGTCAAGAGCTGACCAAAAAATTGAATATGAGATATGACGTCAAAGTGGGTACCCAGCTTCGCGCATTGCAGTTGTGCTGCGCGCTAGACTGTACAATATGTATTATACCTTGCGCGCATTTTGCTAGAAGTGCGCGACAAGGTACCCAATTTGACGTCATTTTGACGTCAAAGTGGGTACCTAGTTGAAACTGGGTCACAGCTGAGGGGTCAAAAATATCCTGAAATCTTACGACATTTGGGGGTTTCCTTGGCAACACGACTTTTTAAAAAACTTTAGGCATATGATTTTCTGCTAATAAAATCATGCTCTTTTAAATGAACTAACATTGTTTCAGCATTGGGTACCCCCTTTAAATCAAAATAATGTTCAAACGTACCGTGCAAGATTTTGAAAATTTACCACTGAAAAGAGGTATTTTAATCCAACCTTATGATTTGCATAGGTTGCAATAAATATAAATAAGAGATATAAATATAAATAAGAGAAAGAAGAGTGCAAGGACTAGAAGAGAGAGATAGATAGATAGATAGAGAGAGAGAGAGAGAGAGAGAGAGAGAGAGAGAGGAGAGAAAGAAGAGTAAACGAACTGGAAAGAGAGAGGGGGAGAGAGACCAGAAAGAGAGAGATCAGGCGTCGTTCAGCTCGAGCAAAAACTGGGGGGGGGGGGGGGGGGGGGCTACTGGGGTGTTGGAGGTAATTATATTAGAATATAGGAAATTGAAATTGCACTTATATCGTCCATTTTTTCTTGGGGGGGGGGGAGGGGCAGAGCCCCCGAATCCCCCTACCCGTTGAACCGCCCCTGATCAGAGGGTCGGATGTGAGATACATAAGCTGTAATCCGACCAGGTTCCTGCATGACTTTGGAACGGAAAAGTTATTCTTGCGACTATATACCGGCTGGGTTTTCCCCCACTTCACAGTGGCCTATCGATACTCTATACTGTATAGCCATGATAGCGATGCTGGCTATAGCACTCGTTCCGTTCATGACCAGTCTGAATCACGTATATAATCATATCTGTAGTGCTTATCACCTCTCAAGAAATTATGATTTTGAAGTTTCTCGATACTTTCTTTTGCTTGGTAGCTATCACTTCCTACCATTCGGAAGGTAAGAACCAGCGCATTTACATTAAGTTTTTGGTTTATTTGTTTTTTTTGTGTGTGTTTTCGTTTTTTGCCTGCGCCCTGCTCAGAGAAGCGAGAGTCTGGGGGACAGAGTGTGTATTACAGACATGACAGATATAGACGCGATCGCGAGTCTGTGCATTGTTATGTAGGGTATTGTATAACTGATCACTTTTTTATAGTTATATTCATTCAACTTGAGTTAGATTGATGATCTCCGTCTCCCTTCCCGCCTTTGCTCTCTACACATACATGACATAGGCCTATGTGTATTAGAGGAATTTTCGCTCTGTCGGCCTACAGACATGATAGATGAAAACTTGTGAATGTTCTATCTCTGTTACAGAACCAGTTAAGTATACTCATTCTTATGTAGACCTTTAACTTGTGCGAAAATTACATACATTGGGCTTTGCCTGGGGCTACAGAGGCGACTCATATTTTTGTTTTAAAGTTATCCCCAAAGGAAAGGAGATGAAAAATTAAAGGTAATATTTAGTCGGACATTATTCACCTAATAGAAAAAGTTAGAAGTGGTATTGTATTTAATGGAACTTAAATTATATGAATCAGTATTCTATTTGTTGTTTGTTATTTAACATGAGGTATGGTACTAAAGTTACGTAATTCTATACACATAAGAATTACAGTAGCTGTTATTTAACAAGAATAGTAAAAGGAACAAAATAACAAGAGCAAAAAGAATGAAGTCACTTTGGGAGTATAAAACGTAAGATTAGAGAAGAAGCCAGGGATATTGTCGGATGAAAAAAAAAAGAGTTGAAATTGCATGCATTTTGAAGACATTGTCTTGCTACTATCTACATGAAGTCATTGGCATCATTAATAAACCGAATAGATACAGCAGTAACCAACAAGAAATTAAGGCCTCCCTCCCCTCCCCCCCCCCACCCCCCCCCCCCCCAAAAAAAAAAAAGAGGGAAAAAAACCCCTGAAATAAAATGTAGATGCCATACACACTAATACATTTTATGAGGAAGTGAATGTGACATTACGTCACAGTGCATTTCCTACGTGAGCTCAACATTCATAATGCCATCATGTACATTATTTGAAAAAATAAATGGAAATGAAAACTAAAGTAAAGGATTAGATCTGTTGATATGAAAACACGTGCCTGAAGAGGAAACAGGAAATCCTATGAACAAAACAAAGGCTGGCACGTTAAGGCTATAAAAGCAAGATTTTTAACACATTATCTGGGTGTAGTCCCACAAATTATGTCGATTCATGTAAAGTTTAAGATTATCTATAAGGAGGCGTGCACCCCGGGGCGTACAGGGGTCATATAAATAAATAATCTTAAAATTCAATCGAGACATATTACATGTATAATCTCCATCTTCAATAATTCGACGGGAAAAAATGATTTTAAAGTTTTTTTTTTTTTTTTTTTTTGGTCATAATTATCTCTCTATAGTAGTGGAATGCCCGTATCGCTGCAGCAACATAGCAGACCTATAGATAAATTAGTTTTGTATAGAGCAAAATGCAAATAGAGCGAAAGAAGATCGCCCTGCAAATACCATTGATTATTAAGATTACTAGAAAAACTCCGTAAGATTAGATGAAGGGGTATTTATAAAGAAAAAACACCTTGAAAAATATAGAGGGTTTTAAAAAAATAATATACCACCTTCACGAGCAGCGATGCATGGCAATAATGATTCAAACAAGGTGTCAAATGAATGCTGTTCGAGATATTCTTTATACTCTTTTTATTTCGAAAGAAATCCAGTTTTTTAAAGGCTTCGGTAAATAGTTTCAAGAATATAAATAAACCAGATTAAGTGAAGTCATTTCATGCTCATTTGCTGATAAATTGCTATAGTTTTATGAGTGCACATTATGACAGCTATGTCTCTCTGAAAATTGCCTCAAACTTTATTTTAAATATTCACAAACCTGTGCCCATTCATTGCCAAAATGCTGCTTTCATAACACTCCATTCTCCAAGTGCTAACTCTTCTCTCTCTGTGTGTCTCTCTCTCTCTCCGCTTACTCTCTGCTTTATCTGTCTATCCTGCCGTTCATGAACAACAAATATCAAATGAAAGAAAATAAAAACATATGCAGAGTAAATTCAATATTTTATTACTTGATAAATAAGTGGTTATATATAAAGACACATATATCATAATGAGTCCATTTGTTGCAAAACAAGTTGTGAAAACCGATAAATTTTATCCCCTTCGACCTTATGCTCAAATCTGGTCAATATCCCTTTTGCCTAAATGCCCCAATGTCCGCATATTTTATGAAATTGTGGAGGTTTAAAATACACGTAGTTTACCTTTGAACTTCGCTTAATTTGTTTAGGAACAGACGGTATAGCCAATGAGGAGCCTGCAGTGGTTGGGTGGGTGGGGCAGGTGGTCCGCCTCCCCTGCAACTACTCTAAAGAAGAAGAAGCTGATGTCGTGTATTGGACGAAGGTGAACACTTGGGATCCTGATCAACCAACTGCCATTGCCACCTACTTTCAAGGAATACGCGATCGGAATATCCCGGATGAGCGGTTCAACATTGGAGCCGATTTCTCTCTCCTCATCACCAATCTCAGTGTGTTCGATGAAGGAAGGTACCTGTGTCATTTCGAAGGCACTTTGGGAAATACCTTCAAGAATGATAGTGAATTGACTATCCGAGGTAAGAGCAGGATTCAATACCAAAATGTCAGAAAAATAGCCCCTTGCGATAACAAACAAAGAAAAAATAATAATAAACACCTATTTGGTATGAAAGCATCAATTTCATAAATGATAGCATTCAGCATGTAACTTTTACTTTCATTTGAGGTGAACTTTTTTGAAGTTCCCCTCCAATTTAGCCCTTCAGAAGAATGGATAGATAGAACGCAATGTTTGCTTCAGGAATGACATAGTGTGGGTTTCAACCCATCAATAATCATGGTGGGTTCTTGACTGTTAATGTTATATGAAAATACTCTTTTCTGTGTATCTTATTGCAGCACTTACATCAACTCCCCAGATCGATCAGTGTGATCACCCTCCTCAAGGAAATGAAATTCAGAAGTTTTGTACTTCGAGAACCTCTCATGCCTACCCGAAGTACCACTTGGACTGTCGGGTGACTGGTTTCAGGCCAAATGTAACCCTCGAGTGGACCTCTTTAGGGATTGTAAAGCAGCCTCTTGGATCTTCCCAGTGGACATTACCGGACGGTACATCTGCCAGAGAGGTTACAATTAGTGTCACTGCTAAACTGGATGAGGAACAGAATTACACCTGTACAGTGAAAGGAAGGGCAACCAAGGGGACAGATCGGTCAGCAACAGTTCTGGTGCTGCGTCTTCCAGGTATATGGAATATTTGAATACAGAGCATCGTCGTGATCAAGAATATTGCTTTCCCGCAATGATTAAAAAATAAAAAATAAAATCTCCACTCCTAATACATTCCGGAATTTTACAGCTTTAGCTTGTATCCCGCCGCCCCCCCCCCCCCCCCATATCCATTACTGGTGATAATTTCAGCGTTTCGCTCAGAAGGCTATATTTTTCATCGGGTTGCAAAACAGACGACCTCATTTGATTTTGTCTTAACAAAAATGATGATGATAATAGTAGCAATAATGGAAATGATGATGATAATAATAACTGACATTTCCAGCAGCTTCATATTATTCTGATTTACTTATTTCAGTGCATAATCTTATACTTTATATCTTAATTTTTTTCGCATTAGCTACAACCACAACTAAAACTATAACGCCAACTACAACCATAACTACAACTAAAGCTACTACTACTACTACAAGTCCTACAACCCGTGGAACTATGGCTCCTACCAATGGAATGATCATCATGACGGCCAGTATTGGAGAAAAGGCTGGAGTTGCTTCGGCTTCCATCTTGATCGTACTAACTGCCCTACTGGTAGTGATACTGGCATTGCTGTATAAGAATGGAAGGTTGCCATCAAGGGGTAAGTTTATCAAGAAAGCCATGATTCTTTTCTCATGATTGTATCGTAATAAATTTAAATGTGTACAGTGTCGCTAGCGATAATGATACAGAGAGAGAGAGAGAGAGAGAGAGAGAGAGAGACATTCCTTTGTTTTGTTGTCCTGTATCCTGACTGGAAGTGACTCCAGATCACAATAAAATGTTCCACTATCAAACACAATCAATGTACTCCATAAAACCACCGTATCATGCTCTCACCATTCTTTTAATGATTTAATGCCAGTTTTAATGATCATTACCCCACCATTTGTCTCCCAAGCTATGACCATTTCGTAAAATGCATTGGTTCATTACATTTTTTTTTTGTTATTTTGTTGTTGTTTTTTTTTTTTTTTCTGGCTTGCTCCCTGTTTTGTTTTAATTTTTCATGCACCATTTTTAAATGGCTTAAGCAAAGTCGAAATTTGATCTTGCCCACGATCACGCACTACATGCATGTCCAAGCCCATTATTGTGCTTGGTTTTGTTATGTAATACTTAAATGTTGTATTGAATGCAGATGAGGATCGTTATTAAAAACCTTTTCCAGGGTTGATTCCCCCCTTTTTCCCTAGTTGACTTAAACAAATTGATTGAATATCACAGCGACGTTTTGAACCATTCATTGGCAAACTTCAAGTTTAACCACACCACGAAACATACCTGTAGCCATTACGGTTGTGCCTCTGACATTCAATGAGTGAATATATAGTGTTACAGTGTACCACATCATTGCATTTGATTACATAACTGTTTTAAATCAATTATGTTCCCCATTATTCCTCTCATATCTCTATTCTTTTTTAGTGTACTGCAGATATGCATACTAGACATACAATAAAACATCAACATGTCTATACGGTAATTTTATCTTGCTATTGGTATGTAACAATTTGCAGTCATACGCTTTGTTTGGCATAGTAATGAATTCCTGACGATACACAAACACAATGAGATACATGTACTGCAGTTGAAATCATCTTATTTGTTTTTATATTTATTTCTAAAACATTGCCAATTGTTATTATGATTTACCAGGTGTTTCCAAGAGCCCTTGGCCTGTTGACTAATACCATGACAATGTAATTTCCTTGGTTCGGGTCTTCACAGGCCATCTCATTATGAACATGGCGGACAAAGAAAGTGGACAAAATAAACAACCTCTCATTTTACCCTTCACAATGGTTCTGGTAGTCAAAAGAACGTCCCTTCACTACTATTATGTTTAATCATGTACTTCCAGGTGAATATGTATGTGACACCTGTTCCACATATTTTGGAAATAGCAGTGAAGGGACGTTCTTTTGACTACCAGAACCATTGTGAAGGGTAGAATGAGGGGTTGTTTATTTTGTCCGCTTTCCTTTTCTGTCATGTTCATAGTGTCTAGGGTAAACCCTTAAAGGTTGTATGAAGTAACCATGCAAATGAGAATTGTTATTCACAGAATATTGAAATTCCTCTGCATGACTGAGCTATCTTCCTTTTTTTTAAAAAAATTACTACTATTTCAGCTGTCAAGCTGATTGATGAAGGTGTGTACATAATATCTAACTGAATGCCACATTGATGAATTGAGCTATTCATACACAAATCTCCCTGGCTTTCCCTCTTTTCCATTGATCGCAATGTGCCTTTGTCATTACATTTGTGTTTCTGACATAATTAGTGAAAAGTGTTACGAAGGCACTCGCTTACAGAACTATTTAAATTACCGATGTTCCTCAATTACTATACATAAATCTCATGCATTATTTTCGTATTGCATTAGTGCATACTGTACGTTCATGTCTAGAGGTACTTTGTTGTTTTGCTATTGGTACACATGTATATGTAACAGCTGTTATATGCTTTGATAACGTGGTAGTGAAATGTCACGTATCCATGTAATTATTCATCATTCTATTCCATGGTCTAGTTGCTACCTCACCCCCCCCCCCCCCCCCGAAGGAATTCTTACCCAAAACCTTGTTAAGTCGACGTAATCACTCAGCTAACAATTGGACGTTTTCTGAACGTTCTTGAAACATTCCAAGTTCGTTATTTGGACGTTTTGTCAAAACGTTTTCAGAACGTCTTTTTGTGGTAGGTTTTCGACGTATTTAAAACGTTTCAAATTGACGTTAAAAAAACGCTTTTTAAACGTTAAAAAACAATAAAAAAAAACCCTTTCAAAATTTTTAAGGACCTGCTGAAAACCTTTTGGACGTTATAGATGTTCTGTGGACGTTCTGCAGACGTGTTATTGGACATTTGTAAAACGTTTTCTAAACGTTAAAAAAATAAAAACCTTTCATGCATTTGTTCTCCAGTCTAGGGACCTGCAGAAAACCTTTATACGTTTTACAAACGTTTTGAGATCGTTCAGAAATCCTTTTAAGAACCTTTAGAAGACCTTTTAAGAACGTTCAGAAAACCTTTAAGAATGTCCAGAAAACCTTTGATAATTATGATTTTAAAAAAATTATCCTGAAGAGAAGTTCTTTCAGTAAAATCCTCTTAATGTTCTATGATACTAATAGTCCTCCTGTAATATCCTATTCTATCCTGTCCTATATCCTAAACCTATGTACTGAACTCTTGTCAAGTCTTTCTATAATTATATAGGGATCAGATTGCAGTGACCGTTAAAAAATAGTTGACGATTACAATTTTTTAATTTAGACCCAGGAATACCTCTTCGAATTGCATTTTGGGCATCACAATCAATGTTTTGCATTAATTTTGCATTATAGAATTTTGCATTACAGAAAGGCCAAAATAGATTGCCATTTGTCCTTTCATTATGATTTTGGTCAGTTCTAGGTCTTTTGTGAATTTTCATGAATCATGATCGATTACTTTCCAATCTAAGGACATGCAGAAAACCTTAAGATGTTTTAAAACGTTTTAAGAACTTTTTTTTCCAGACGAAGACATAGCGGACGTTACAAAAAACGTTTTATGTTTGCTGGGAATGAAATATATTCCTATTCCTATTCGAAACTGCATTCCTTATATACAAATTTTCGACAAATACAATTCCATTGCCTTTTTGTAATATTTTCACGTATAATAGAAATATTCATTCTTATCCCACTCGACACTTTAGTGATCTCCATTTAATCAACCCCAAAATAATTCTTGCCCATAATTCGATTAGACACCATGGTCCAGATGTATGGAACAATTTACCTCCCAGCATAAAACATTCAGCATCACTTTATTCTTTCAAAGCACTAATGAGAAATATCTTTTAACCAAATATTTGTAAAAATGACCAGTTCTAGAAAAAAATAAATAAAAAACAAACATACATATTGCTAACCTTTCACAGGCACTCACCCACTTGCGCGCAGTTTCAACTGTTATTTTTGTTTTTCTCTACCCTTTCTTTCTGACAAACTCCGATTTATTCAATATTTTTTCAAATATCGATTTTTATTACTACATGTGACCCCTTAAATGCGACTTATAATGTATCATGTAGCCCCCATCTCCCGGCTGCTATCGACTCAAGCCTTTTGGCTTATGATAGCTGGCCCCTGCATTTATATTTATTTCTTCATTAAAACCAACTCTATTATTTTAATATTATCTAAGTATACATATTCTTCCTTATATTTGTCACACTTAACTTGCATCAATTTGATTTGTATAGTTAGATTTTTCAATGTTTGTATCTTTAATAAATGCAGAAACTTCTGCTAAAATAACAAAATGATGACATTTCGGGAGGCCATAACTTTGTCAGTAACGTCTTCGGCAGCGAACCCTTTTAATCTCGTAGTCTGGTGTTCAGCTGCACACAAGCGCGTCACACCTCCACCCTATAAAATAGAAAATGTCAAAAGAAGAAACTTTCTAGCAAAACTATTCAAAAGCTCAAGTACCATTACATGTACATGTATCACAAAAAAAGTCCAACAAATATTTTTTTTGTATGTGAAAGCCACTGTTCATGCTACACTGTTTTGGGGTTTGAGAGGCTCCGGGTTCGATTCCCGGACAAGCCCCCAATTTATTACGACTGGAGGTGACTCCCCCCCCCCCCAAAAAAAAAGAAATCATGATAAAACGTTTATATCACAACAGGTTATTACGTTTATTATTATTATTATTATTATCATTATCATTATTATCATTATTATCATTATCATTATTATCGTTGTTATCATTATCATTATTATCATTGTTATCATCATTATTATCATTATTATCATCATTGCTATAGTTATTATTATATGACACCTGAACAGATCCCTGTCATTTGATTGGTTGTTTGATATTGATCATTTGTCCCATTGCACTATGACGTCATCATTCGTGCAATTGTGGCTCCATTTACCGTGCAGTCTTGGATCCATACGATTTGCTCCATTGCACGAACGCCGAGAGGACGGCACACTACGTACGTAAAACGCTTGCGTTTGCAATGTGCACCATGAACAGCGCGCTAGCGTATCGTACAGCGCTATTGATTTATTGAGATTTGATCTATTTTTAGGTGTCATATAAGACAAATGATATATGTTTTTTCATTCGTGCAATGGACAGAATATTTCATTCGGTGAAAGATGATTTTTAGGTGTCATATAAAACAAATAATAAATGTTTTTTCATTCGTGCAATGGACAGAATATTCCATTCGGTGAAAGATGAATCATTTCGTCGCATCAACGCAGAAAGGCCCTTAGGCGGCGAGAGAACGCTACGCGGCGGAAAAAACACTTTTTCGCAAATCGAGAAAGAAGATAATTCGTCCTTAAATGCTTCATTATTTTCTTCACAACTTATCAGTTACATCCAAAACGAATGACCATATTGCTCTTTAGCATTAACCAGAGTGTCAAAACTGGATTTTAATAAGAAATGCCTTAAAATGTGGAATATTTGTTAAGGGCGTTACTGCGCGCAACGGATCTACAAATGTAACTTACGCAGAAAAGGCGTTCACCTATCATGCCTATGGTGTTGTGCCAGTCGACGCGCACACAATGACCTTATTGAACACGACACGCTCGCGTTTGATTAGGTGCAAAAGGCCCTTACCCATATATATTACGTAAAAGCTGTCTGCATCTGAATGATGCACTGAACAGTCTTTGGCACTGCCTTTGCAGTTTTTTTTTTTTTTTTTTGGCTCGCAGCTTGGATATTTGTGCTGTTTATCTCTTTCTTGTTGTAGGCATTCCTGCTGATGACTGTCTTACATTGGCATTTTTGTAATGTTTCTTAAGAACAGCTCTCAATTAACATAATTACAGCTATTTTAAAGTTTTTATTCAGGACTTTTTAAATTATTAGTCCTTGCTATATTCTTATTCGTATCACGTTCATTGCATTCATTGTGTTGAGTGTATGAAAAAAAGAAAAATATGATTGGTTGGTTGTGTTTCCATTAGCCTATTCAAAATAATACAATTTTTCTTATCTATATTTCTCTCTTTTCTCCCTCACTCTTCCACTCTTTCCCTTATCATATTTTCATGCACACAGAATGGAATCATAAATTTTGCACTGGGGCAAATATGTGTATATTATAGCAAACACATTCAAAGAAGAATGGACGCCATAAAAAGACTGTAAATTTAATCTGATAAACATGAATAAGACACATATATTAACTTGTATCCAAACAATTCTTACGAATGTGTTAAATTTTAAAACCCATTTTCACAATCACTAAATTTTTTTTCTTGGGGGGGGGCATGAGTAATAACCCCTTGAATTGTGTTAAGTACTTGAAACAACAATAAGTGAACCTTTTCCCTTTAAGCCCATTTGAGTATATTCTGTAATGATGTTTTCCATATATTCTGTAACACCGGTAAATCCAAACCTACTTGAAATTCATACCAAATGAACTACAATTTCATTTTCCATTAATGATGTGAATAGTTCTCATTACTTTTTATTTTCTGTTATTGTAGACTTGATGATGAATGCAAACAAAATAATGTCCAATTAATGTTTTATCTGGATTTACTTCCCATATTCAATCGTTGAACATTTTGACCTCTTAAGGTTCCATTGTTCCTTAATCACATATGAAAGCTTATAATATATTATTATGAAATATAATTGAAATTGGATTTATTTCATACCAATTTTTTATCATTCAAAAATACTTGAGCATATTGGTATCACATACTGAAGAAGTGAAATTTTGAAGTAAGATTTGGTATTCAAAAGGTTATGATTCATGTTTTTACAGGACTGAAGTATTAGGATGGCTGACATTATTGTGTTAACAGTACTGTATCGATGTCATTGGCCGGTATTCTCGAAAGCTCACTAACTTTAGTAGCTCTACTAAGTAGATATTTAGTAGGGGTTGCTATTCTCGAAGGGTAACTAAATTGAAAATGACGTCATCAGCTCACTAACTTTAGCGAGGGTCACTGACTAGTATGCTTTCGTGAATAGCTCACTAACTTAGTGAGGGTACTAAGTTAGTGAGCTTTCGAGAATACCGGCCAATATCAAGAAATTCGCGTACACAAAAGCCACTAAATCGGATCGCAGACTGCACTATTCGCTATAGCAACAGCGTTCGTTACCAGACTGCTAAATTACTTTAATTACTTGACATTTCTGTATACATAATATTCCCCTGGGTGATCATAAAGATATATCGTAATTTCCTGTAAAATCAAATCAAAGTGGCAAAACAAAAGTTAGAATACTAACGCGATTTAACGTCTCGTAGAGTTTTCGGCAGACGCTATTACGGTGCGAAGGGCGTTCCTGCACCGAACGTTGACGATGAAGACTACTAAGGGCCTTTTTGCAGAGCTAATTACTCCCTTAATTTTTTGAAAATATACTTAAGTTGATATATTGCTGAAATCTTTGCGAAGTGCAGATTTTATTTCTGTGAAAATCTCAAATTTGACAAAAATAGCAGACAACAAAAAAATTGGTGCTAAGGGCCTTTCTGCGCTCATGCGACGATTTCATCTTTCACCTCATGAAATCTTCTGTCCATTGCACTCATAAACATTCATTATC
>CM057153.1:35090464-35147964 GCA_029962745.1 Echinometra lucunter
TCTGTATATTATTATCTTGCAGCGATCAGAGCACTCAACCATATCCCCCTCGTCCAACTGACTCTTCCAAAGAAGGATGCAGAACCCAAGCCGGACCCAAGCATTATCTCGGAGGAATCCCACGATTCAAATGAAGATGCACTAGAAAGAAAAAGAAACAAGGTAAAACTAACCCCGAGGAAGTAAGTATGATCTTTGTTGTTGTTGTTTTTGCCGAAGTTGATAATCATTGATAAATATAAGCATGGTCGGCGAATTCCCTGGCTCGCTTTAAAAATGATAGACTGAAAAGTTCATAGCATATTCTGCCAAGCGACGTCGACAACCCCAAATCCCCCCCCCCTTGCGATATTATAGTATTATCCTCCCGCCCTCCCTCTTGCCTTAAATTTCCATCTCAGCAAGAAGGAATCTTTCTTGATTGCTGGAATTAATAAATACAAACCTAATAACAAGAATGATATTGTTGTGGAAATCGTGATACTATTTACTTTCAAAGCACTTAGAGACGCCAATAATATAAATCAAGAATATTATCATATACATTAATACGTTTCAGAGGAAGAACTGCGCCTAAAGCGGGAGCGGAGGGAGAAACTTCGTGCTGAAATTCAAGAATACAATCCCGGGAAGTTTGTCAATAGTAATCTGAATGTGCCGAAGCTCAATCTTGGTTTGTTTGGACTGATGGCTGCCGGCAAGTCCTCACTGATTAACAGTCTCTACTATGCACTACAAGGTATTAACATTTATATTTTTTATCATTAATCTCTCTGTGAGGATGATATGAAACAAAATATCAGGGTTTGAAAGAAAATTTTAGATGGTCCACGACGAAGAAAAGAATCAATAACTTTGCTTTACTTTATTTATTTATTTATTTATTTATATATTTATTTATTTTATTTATTGCTTTACTTTTATTAGCCATAATTATACCTCTCCATAGACTAGGCCTCACCAGAGGATCTGTGTCAAAGGCACGGGCTTTAAGTGAAAAGTGCCAGTATTGCAACAGAAGGGGCACTAGATGGTGCTGGAAATAAATAGGAGATTTGTGTCCCGGTACCTAGGCCACCCCCTTCCATCAGTTCCAATAGGCCAATTTCACCTTCGGTTTATGTATTTGGCCCTCTATCAGCGACGCCATTGCTGCGGTGGGCAAGTGCGCTGACCGCCATTGGCTCTGTGTACAAAATGAATGTAAGATATCAGATATGCCCTGATATTGTTCCATTTACTTTTTCTAGATCTATAAAATAAAGCATGGATAAATGGGTAGATGAGGTAAAACGATGGCATTATCTGACAGATGAAGGTATGATGTATTTATGTACTTTCGATGGTTTTTCAACTTAGTTTTGTCAGTAAAAGTTCGATTGACGTATAGAAGCCGTAGTAAACAGGAGCCCTCATCTTACCCTGTTTGCAAAGTCATGTTTTCACTCATTAATTATACGCCAAAGTACATAATGATAATGTTTTCTTTACTTCAAAGTCGTTTCTGTTGATGTTTTTACCCACTGGCGATGAGTTCCTTCACATTGCTTACGGAAACCTGTGTAGGGAGTACGGCTTCTCACACAAACAGGCTTCATGAGTCAAAAGCGAGTGAATTTCGCACTCAGTTAGCTTCCAATTTCTAAACTTTCTCCAATTCTTGTGGCATTTGAGCACCGCACAGCTGCGACCTGAACTTCCCTAATAATTTCTCATTGCAGATATTAAAAGAAATCTGCATAAGTGGTCAAAATAGACAAAAAATTCGAACGAATGTACATGACGCGCTATTGACTTGTGTACTATAAAAGTTGGAGAGCCCACCGCAGCATGTCGAACTGTGTCGAAATCTGTGTCGAACAGTCTGCTGCCCTCTTGTGTTGTGGGATTGGTCTATAGAAAATTAAACAAAGACTGATAAAGGCGTGATCTTCTACCGCCAATCGTCTTATTCTGCAACCAAGTCATTTTTCTCTCTTCAAGCATCCAAAAAAGGACATTCTTGTTACAATGCATTGATCCGAACTTGACCATACAGGGGCATACCAAATTATCACAGAGGAAGGAGCTTCTTTTGGTAGTGCAAAAACGAAACAGCGTCTGTGTCACCCCATAACACCTCACATCAACATCTTTGATAACCGTGGGATGAAGGATTACTCTGATGCTAATATGGCTGATATTCTCGCCCAAATCAGTATGTATAGATCCCTTATAAATTTGCAAATTGCACGTCTTTAAAATGAGGTTGTAATGTTTATTAAAGGCCCTGTTCCATACTACCGTTCAGCGATTCCGTCTGCCTCCGTCTAAATAATAGCGAACTTTAGATTGGCGACGGGAGTCTGGCCTGTGACGCGGAATCTTCCTGCATGGGTTGACTTACGTTCTCCTCTTTTAATTCCTCGCGTCTTGTTGCAAAAGTGGCTTTAGATTTCAGGAAGAAGCAATTAATCAGACAAAGAGCGCGCGGACAAAGGTGAAGCATTGTTGTGTCATAAAAAAGGTCAAAAAAGGTTTCGCGTCGCGAAATTGGAGAGGACGGAGAATGGACTGGAAACAGATGTCTCGCGCATGCGCATAACAACATTTTTGCCAAGATTCCACGTCACAGGACTCGCGTCGCCAATCTAAAGCTCCCTGTTTACGTCAGACGATGCCAGATAGTCATGATGGTGGCAAATTAAATTTTGGGGGCCATTAACGGTAGAGAGAAAAGCATAAGTAACGTCTAAATGCGTCTAAGAAACGTCTGCCCAAGTATGAGTAACGTCTTCATTTAAGCCGAGCGCCCGAGAAACATAATGAGTACTGTCAACTGCGATCGAAAGCTGACCGTTTCAAACTTTGAACATGTCCAAAGTTTAAAACGGCTAGCGCCGTCTGTCAACGTTTAGATATGCCTGTAAACCAGCTGAAGAACGAATTAGAAAAATACGTCCAATAAACGTGTATAGTACACGAGTTCGTTTCTCAGACGGAATCGTTAAACGGCAGTGTGGGAGATAGTAAATGGCTATGATGACTGTGAAGAGAAATGCAGGTCTGGTTATCAACATTTTTCGCATCATGTCCGAGAGCTTGTCCCTAGTCTGCTAGTTGTGATATCTGTAACAGCCAGACATAAGGCCAAAGAACAAATAGTTAAACAAGAGCTATTGACATAATTCCAAAATAATGACTATACATATATTTTTATCAAAGTGAAAAAGGAACCCCATAATAAACAAATGCTTTCCTCTAAACTTTTAAAATTTCACAAGAAGACGTGATTGAATGATCGTTCCTTGTGATCACGGAGATGGACACATGCATATGCACACATATGGCCAAAAAAAAAAAAAACTTTTAATACGTTATTTTAAAAAGATTTTCTTTAGATACTATCATTCTTAAAAATTCTGGGCCAGATTGACCCGGGAAAGAGTCCGTTGTTGGGGCTACACTCCGTTTCACGTAAAAAAAAAAAAAAAAAAAAAAGAAAAAAGACAAGGAATAGACTCATGAAGATTTGTTTCTGGGTCACATTTGACCTTGTTGCGGGTCATTTTTAAAAAAAAATCTAATTCCGGGTCATGTTCATCACGGAACAGAGTGGGGCCCCAACGGACTCTTGTTCTGGTCAATCTGACTGGAATATTTAAGAGTGAGAGTATGTACCATGTGGGTTAGTTTATTTGAATATTCTCTAAACACTAGGAGGTGAGCGGGGACTGGACCCATCTCAACCAATCAGACTAGACAAAGAGAATCAAATACATTGTGCAATTTTTGTCTACCAGCACAGGTACGTCAAAGGTGTTCTTTCTTATCATGCTAACAATTTATAAAGGTGATGATGGAGGTAGTTGTCATGATAATAATCAAGATGTTAATGATGATGGAGATGATCATATTAATGATAATGAAAAGGATATATCGCCATTATCATCATCATCATAGTAATGATGCTAATAATGATAACATGAATCATGGTGATAACAGAGATTTTAATGATAAAGATAATGAATGTTTATCATGGTATTGATGATGACGATGGTATTATTACTGATGATGATGATAATAAACGAAATGATTACTTTTTATTACTCTCATTACTATCATCATAATCATCATTTTCCAGACCTCAGTAATAGCTAGGCGGTTAAATAGCGCTCTGGAATATCAGGTATTCAAAATCACCTGGGTGGAGAGTGGCGAATGTAGAATAATGACTTTCCAAACAACATTATCGCTAGTCCTAGGGATTCCAAACTTTTGCCTCTCGATTTAGAGTCAAGTAGGGGTGTAGATAGCTGGGGGGGGGGGGGGAATGGGGGTATGCATTCCCCATTTTGAGGTGGACAGTTCTAGGACAACTCCCCAGGAGGACAAGTCCCCGAAGGACATCTCCCCGGAGGACGAGTCCCCTGGAGGACGAGTCCTCCGGAGGACAACTCCCCCGAAGGACAACTCCCCCGAGGAGGGGACAACTTCCCCGGGAATGAATCTTATCTGAAAAACTCCCCCTGAGGATATCTCCCCCCCCCCCCCCCTCCCCATGAGGACAAGAATAATGCCGGAGGAAATTTGATTTTATGACCACGCCTGGCTGCGTGAGGAGTCGTGTTTTTTTTTTTTTCTTTTTTAATCAAACTTAAGTAATTGATCAAGTATTTTTTATTACAACTTTCCCGGAGGTGAGCAGCTGCCTCTAGGATGACAACAGGGACTAGGGGGAGGGTAGAGGGTTGTTACTATTTAATAAGCTATACATAATTTGTCGCTCTAATTGCTAACTTTTTGAAAAAATTTCCGTCCTTTTGCTCCCTTTAGTAAAAAAAAAAAAAAAAAAAAAAAAGAAAGAAAGAACGGGACCCAATCACGGCTGCTGACGGCGAAGTGACTTCTATTCTTAAGCTTGATTGTGGCCCATCTCCCCCTGTCACTGAAGACTACGACTATATACACCATTCTCTACTTTTGTAGCTTCTTACTAAGTTCCTCACTTTCTTTTCTTTATTTTATTCCTTTCTTTTCTCTCTTCTGATGATCAGATTTAGTTCCAGATGGAGTGTGCCGCTGAAGCTGCCAAACCCTACCATTGGGCGGAAAAGCATACCCATTACTAGAGTTTTATTCCTTGAATGCGTACTTTGGCGCAAAAATGGAGCAAAAGGGTTGGAATTTTTCAAAAAAATTAGAATTAGAACGACAAATTACCGTATAATTTATTAACGAGTAACAACCCTGTACCCCTCGCCCATCCCTGTTTGTCGTCCCCGACGAGCTGTACTCCTCCGGAGAGTTGTAATAAAAAAGAAATACTGATTAATTACTTAAGTTTGATTTACTTTAACAGCAAGGCGTTTTCATAAAAATAATTTTCATCCGTAATTTTAATCCTTAAAGCTAAGGGGGGGGGGTAAGGGATGTGAATGGGGAGACATCTAGGAGAGTTTCCTACCATGCCTACGGTGTAGTTGTCCTCCGGGGACTTGACCCACAGGGGGAGTTGTCCCTCCGGAGGAGTTGTCCTTGGGGGAGTTGTCCTCTGGGGGAGTTATCCTCTAAAGGGAGTTGTCCTCTGGGGGAGTTGTCCTTGGGAGAGTTGTCCTTGGGGGAGTTATCCTCTGGGGGAGTTGTCCTCCGGGGAATTTCGGGATTTCGATGAATTCAAATAAAATGAACTCCCCATAAAGACTTATGATGGTTACCCCCAATTAAGCAATTGAGTTTGGGTCCATAAGTGGCAAATGAACTTTTCCCAGTCCCACGTGCTCACTGAAGCGTGAACTTTCCATGAAAATGCCACGGGATGCATGGATACATGTACAACCGGTCATATAAACATGCTAAAAATGTTATCAATATGATTTTAGTGCACAAAAACTAAAGGCAATAATTACTTGAAAATTTTAATACGTGATATTTGTTTTATTACGTGTTCATTCAACCGTGAATTAATAGGAATCAATTGCAGAAGTTGCAAACCCCAGTCCAAAACAACGAATTACTTTGTTAGATCAAATTTACCGCGCGAAAGACGTCAAACTGCAGTTTTTGGCAATTTTCACCTTGTGCTCACTCAAGCGTGAAATATGGCCCTCAGGTCATTTGGTATGTTGGGAAGCACATGAAATTCAGGTGCATGCTTCAAACGCTGAAAACCTGAAATGTGGTCCGATATCCTTGACTCAAAGTCATGATATGATGCTTGTGAATTTTAAAAAGTGACATTTTTTTCCTTTAGTGCCTGCACAATCACGCATGACTTGACGGATCGATCTCATTTTCCTCACAGAATTGGTAAATTAGTGTAGGAACATTCATGCCAATTCATTTGCTCAAAACCTCTTCGTTGAAAAGTTAGAGCATTTTGTTTAGGGGGGGAGTTACTTTTTTGTTGTGTTTAGGTTTACATTACTATTGTTTACAAACATTTCTATCGCGAAGTATAATCTTCGTACCAATTTAATTCAGATTATGGGAAATGCAGTCACACTTTGTTAAAACGTCAGGAACAATTTGGGACATCCCATTCGGCACTTCATATTCAAGTCGTTCGTAAAGTCATGCGTAGACTTTACGAACAGCTTTATGAAACACCCCCTGGTCATGCTGTGTAACGCTCAATTTAAACTGAATTTAGGTCGACTTACCCTTCTTCATACATTTGCATGATACATTCGTCTTTACGAATACGTGTTGATGAAACTGTAGAAAAAGAGATCAGAAGTGAATCATTTTTCACTTCGATATGATGTCCTAAAGTGATTACACAATGGTAAATTTTGTTTTTATATATATGATCGAGAATAGAATTCTAAGAAGAATAACATTAAAAATTTGATGATTTTCAATCGAAAATCAATGCATTTTGGCTAATTTTCTCATAAAAAGTCAAGAGTTGACCAAAAAATTGAGTATGAGGTATGACGTAAAAGTGGGTACCCAGTATATACCTTGCGCGCATTTTGCTAGAATTGCGCGACAAGGTACCCACTTTGACGTCATTTTGACGTCAAAGTGGGTACCCAGTTGAAACTGGGTCACAGCTGAGGGGTCAAAAATATCCTGAAATCTTACCACATTTGGGGTTTCCTTGGCAACATGACTTTGAAAAAAAATTAGGCAGATGACTTTCTGTTGATGAATCATGCTCTTTTAAATGAACTAACATTGTTTCAGCATTGGGTACCCCCCTTTAAAACCATCATCTGTTCTGATTTCAGAGATTATGGTAGCGTCCAGGCATTTGGGTTCATAACAAAGTTCTTCCGAGATACAGGAAACTACCACAGTAAGTTACACAATATTCTTTGACATTTAAACAAAAATGACTAATGTTAAAATATATTGATACCATCAGGACCATGTTTCCCATTACCTGTCCCTTATACTTGAGAGATAAAATAGATACTCTTTCTAATCAAATGTGAATAGATTCTAGTGAAATCAACGATAATTGTTATTTATTTGCGGTCAGAAACATCACTGTAATACAGCACAGGTTGATTCTAAACGATCTTCAGAATACTGGATGCAGATAAGGTAGAGTAATTCATAATTGTATTGTATATCCTTTCTGGCCTAAATACTGACTTATGATATAATACTTTTACAAGATGGCGGCGACCAGTGCAAATTTGGCGCCAAGTGACCCTAGAAGGACAATTGATGGTTTGGTTGAGGAGCCATTAATGACATTGTCAAAAATGCTTGTCAAAAGGAATTTGCATCGCTCCTGGACACAATTGAAAAGCAAGAGGGCCGCCTACTCGAGCTCGAATCGTCTATTGCTGATAGAGACCAAAAGATCAACCATCTCACGCTGGAAGCGGAACAGTAGTCGTCACAGATAAGTGCTCTGATGCGGACATGCAACGATCAAGAACAATACTCGAGGAGAAATTGTCTTCGCTTGTTTGTTGCTCTTGAGAATAAGAACGAAGGATTGCGAGATCGCAAAAGAAAAGCTTGGAATTCAGCTTCATCCTAGCGCAATCGACAGATCGCACAGAGTAGGAGCTCCGATCAAAGAACAAACACCGACCCATGACCAAGAGGCCTCACGAGAATCTGAGAATGCGAAATCCAGTAGTCATGACAATAAGAAGAAAAAAAAACGCAGAAGAAGCGATCTCGTCCAATAATTGTCAAGTTTGTGTCGTACCAAGCTAGGAAAGTGGTGTTACAACAACGACGCAAGATGAAAGATACTGGCCTATCGATCCATGAAGATCTTACAAAGCGCAATCAGCAGTTACTTTATGAGACGAGGAAACATAGCAAAGTTCTCAATGCGTGGACCTCAAGATGGACATGTCGTTGCGCTCCTTCCTGCCACCGTTGGGAAGACAATCAGGGACTTCGATGATTTGAGAACACTTTGACTTTAAATGCATCTCAAGATGTTTTGTTTGGTTTCTTTTCTTCATATTCATATTCCCCAGTCTTTTTCTGGATTTTCTGGATATTCAGTTTAATCAACAATATATGATCGAATTTGTGCTCATTTCTTTTTTATGGTTAAATACCCATGCAGTAAATGTAATAAAGCAGTAAGGAAGAACCAAAAAAACCCTTTTGTGCACTTGAATGAATCTTTAGAGAGTTGGCAACGCACTGTATGTACTATGAAACAGTTTCCCTTTTGGGAACAGGAAGATATATTTTCCGTCTAAAATTGTCTTGGATGTTATCATTTACCGGATGATTCTGACTCGAAAGAAGATTATAGCTACAACAGACTTTATGATTTTCCAAAAGAAAAGGGTATTAAGTTAGCACACCTAACAGTCAGAAGTTTGATAAATAAAGTTACTGATGTAAAATAGTTTCTTTTATCAAACCCTTTTGGACTTTTAGGACTATAGGAAACATGGTTGAATGACGATTGTTCAAATTATACGATTTCTGTTGATGGTTACAAAATCGAAAGAAAAAACAGGAATGCCAATGGTGGTGGTGTAGGATGATTACATTAGTGAAAAATTCAGTTATGTGAGAAGAACAGACTAGAAAGAAAAGAGCTTGGACTCATGTGGCTTGAAATCAAAAGAACAAGTAGTAGTTAGGTTTGTATTGGTATATTATACAGGAAACCTTCCTGTTCAGGTATATTTTTAACTTTTCTTGAAGGTAACATTGAGAAGGTAATATAATATCGTTCTAATGGGTGATTTTAAGTGCAATATGAATAATAATAATACGCTGTCAAAACATATAAAGGATATTTGTCGTACTTATCAGCTTAATCAGTTAATCAATGAGCCTACACGAGTTACAACTCATAGTAGTTCACTCATTGATTTGATACTCACCTCGATTTCTTTTGTAAACCTAAAGTCACGTGTAATGTCCATTGGTTTTAGTGACCACTGTGCAATATTTTTAGTCGTAAAAGGCAAACATCTTATACTTCAAAAATATGTAGATTTAGATCTTTTCGATATTTCAGGGAAAGAGAATTTCAAGCGGATTTGAGAAATCAAAACTGGGCCGATTTTCATGAAAAAATGTTAGTGTTGATGAAATGTGGTCTAATTTCAAATCTGTCTTTACAACATTGAGTGATAAACATGCTCCTTTCATTTCTGTCAGAAGAATGCGAAATGGTGTGCCTTGGACTACAGATGAATATATTACTTTAGCACGTGACCGTGATTATTATAAGAAAAGTATAAGACCACGAAATATGCGATTGTTTTGGGAAAAAGTTCAAATTTTATCGAAACAAAGCAAATAAACTGAAAAAAAAAATTAAAAAGAGTATTATCAAAATGAGTTCTCGGAATGTGGGAATGATTTGAATTGGAAAAATTGGAAGGTTTTGAAAGGACTTTTACCTTCAAAGCAAAATGAGGTAAACAACACAATTATAATTGATGATGAAATAATAGCCGACAAAGAAAAAGTGGCAAGTGTAATGAATGAAACATTTAATAAGGTGAGTTCAAATTTACAAACTAGTACATGTAATAACACTGCAGGTAATTTTAATTCTATACAAACTTTATTTCAAAACGATTGTACTTTCGACTTTCAGGAAATCAAATTAGAATTTGTTAGAAATGAACTACGCAATATCGATTGTAAAAAAGCTGTAGGAATGGACGGTCTTCATCCTAAGTTCATGAAGTTACTAAAATTATCTGCGGATGTCATTGCTAAACCACTCACCTTATCATTTAATCACTCACTAAAAACTTCAATATTCCCATTTGATTTCAAGATTGTAAAAATCCCCCAATAAACAAGGGAGGTACGTTTAGTGTATATAATTTCAGGCCCATCTCAATATTGCCCACTGTTTCAAAAATACTAGAGAAAGCTTTCCATAAACAATTGTACTCTTACCTCAACCAAAACGATTTGTTATCAGAACGTCAATCCGGATTTAGACTACTCCATTCCACAATCACGTGTCTTACTGAAATTACTGACGATCTTTTGGATAAATTCGGGTCAGATTATTGGAGCAATATTTTATGATCTAAGGAAAGCCTTTGATGTTATTCCACATGAAATAATACTTGATAAACTAATATTGTATGGCATAAGTAATAAGGTGCATGATTGGTTTAAATCTAATCTGATGGGAAGACAACATTGTGTTACAATAGATGATCATTGCAGTGAATCTGGGGTACCACAAGGGTAAATCTTGCAATGGGCCCGTTATTTTTTGCTTGTGTATAAATGACATTAATAATCTAAAAATTCATAAAAATTCAAAGCTACCTCTCTATGCTGCCGATACTGTCATTTTTAATAACTCTAGCAATTTTTCTGAAGTTCAAACGAATTTGCAAAATAATTGTGCCTTTATATGTAAATGGTTTGATATAAATAAGATGTAAATACACCCACAGAAAACCATGGTTATGTCCTTCGGGTAAAAAAAAAAAGTTGGAAAACACTCGTCTCTCAATTAATTTTAATGGTAATAACTTACAGTGGGTCGAAACTATAAAATACCTAGGAGTTATATTGACTCGCAACTGACGTGGCCTGAACATATCAAATATATTTGTACTAAAATTTCCCGTTCTATTGGCTGTATCCGTCGTATCAAACACCTAATACCCCCAAAACTCAAAAGGAACCTTTACTTTGCTCTGATCTTACCACATATGGACTATTGTTACACTACTTGGGGAAATTGTTCAAAGACAAATTTATTAAAATTACAAAAACTGCAAAATAGATATGCGGTTTAATTTTGAATAAAGACGTTGACACACCCCAGTGTTTACTGCTTACAACTTTAAATTGGCAATCTGTTGAACAAAGAATAGAATATCAGTACTGTTCGTTGGTCTTTAAAATCATAAATGCCACGCTCCCAACGTATTTAAAATCATTAATCAGTTATTGCATCTCCAACTATTGTACCCGGTACTCTTTCAATTCTTTACTTGCCATTCCCTAACCCAAAACTGAATTTAAAAAAAAGATCATTCTATTATAAAGCAAGCTCCTTGTTTAATAAACTCCCTTTCACAGTCCAATCAATTAAACAAATTGAAACATTCAAGCGCGAATGCCGATTAGCAAAATATTCATTATAATCATAAAAATAGAATCTCTGCCCTCATTTTCCTTTCCTTAATCTTGTTTTTAATGCCATTTTCGTATTTTATTTCATGTCACATATGTGTACTTTATGAATGTTATATTTTGTGTATATCACTTGTATGTACGATTATCGTATTGTTTCATGTATTGTCCTAGAGGGCGTACTTGAAAAGCAGTATATTTTACTGAATGTACCTACCCTCTATTTTAAACAAAACTTTAATAAATATCAATAAATAAATAAATAGAAGCAAACATTGCAGAAAGGGAAGGAGGCAATAAGGGAGAGAGCGAGATAGAGAGAGAGTGGGGGAGAGAGTCTGATAATGAAAAATGAAACGAGGACATGGAGGAGAACGGGAGAAAAGGGAAGATATATCTAAAAATTAGAATTACATTACAATCCATATTTCGATAAAATTTCAGACTGTCTTTAAACTGTCTTGATTTCCGTCTTTTGCTCTTACCTCCCGATTGATCAAGTTAATACTGCTTTCACACCAAGGTACGGTCGCTGGCTACGGTCGCAGAAACCGTACCCAGCAACCGATCGGACGTGCTTTCACACCGAAGTACCTCAGCGACCGATCGTTTTTGACCAAAACGATCGGTCGCTGAGTACGATGAAATGCTTTCACACTATGATTTCATCGGTCGCTGGGTACGGTCGCAGAGACCGTACCCAGCGACCGTACCTTGGTTTGAAAGCAGTATAAGATATTTTGTCCAAGGAGGAATTTGAAAAATTTTGAGAGACCTGGGGAGCGTTTCATGAAGAGTTTTGTCGCTGATTTTCACCGACTAGTTTGCTGTCAGCCAATCAGATGCGAGGATTTTCAGTAGTTTGTAACATTTGTCGGTGATTTTCACTGACAAAACTCTTCATAAAACGCTCCCATGGGGCCCGTAACACAAAGATTTGCGAATCAATCACAAATTTAAAACAACCATTCTTATTCGTTATTGGTCCAGGGTCACCTTTTTCAACGAGATGCCCATGAAACAATGGTTTTGTTTGGCTGTTACAACTAACTTTACGAATGATTGCAAATCTTTGTGGTACGGGCCCCAGGAGATGAAATTTCCAATGAGATTTTATTAAGACATTTTCGTCCGGGGTTTAATATTCATATACTTTACTAAGGCAAACTACTCAGAATCTTCAACTGCAGATAATAAATCTTCTGCTTGTGTGGGCAGGATCTATTTTCCATATATTTTATCTTCTTTTTTTTTTAAATGTTTCATCTTCTGTATGCCCGGAATACGCAGTGGATTGTATGGAAATTTTCGGAAGCTCCAATCATGTCAATATCCTAAAGAATGGCACTCTCGCATGCAGGCATGGGAATCGCTAGAGGGGGTATGGGTAGCACCCCCTTCTCGTTTCACAATAATTTCGTTAAAGAAATGTGCCAGTGTTATTATAATTGTCATTATCATTTATTTGACCACAACAATTAATACAAGATATACATGCAGAGTAACAGATAAAATATATGGAACAAGGAATGGCACATGCATGGGTCAGGGTATGAAAAGAGAAATTCTTCCCGGTTGTCCGTAGGCATGTGAACCCTGACATGCCTGACATGGCATTCTACAATAGGAAATATAATAGCTTTTATCATCATCATCATCATCATCATCATTATCATTATATATTATTACATATGTTATCATCATAATTCTTTATAATTGCTTGTTAGATTTTGAAAAAAAGGAAAAACTGGCACATTTGAATAATTCGGGAAGGTGTTTTTTTTTTTTTTTTTTTTTTTTTTTAGTTTGATTGCGTCTTGGACATCATTTTGATGAAAACTTGATTGGGAAGTATGTCCAGCTTCCATCCCCTCCCCCCCCCCCCTTCTTACCTTTGGAATATGTTATCGATGTCCCTCATTGTCATAGATAAAGTACCCTGGACCTTCCAGCTGCTTTAATAACATCTGTTTGGCAACTAATGATTTCTTCTTTTCTTTAATAGATCGAGGACCAATGTTCGTAGTATCCCATAAAGAAGACGTGGAAGATCTCGATTGGCTGATGGATTCGCTTAACACTTGCGATGTTACCGAGGATAAAGTAGGTTGTTGGGAGAATTACACGAGCACGAAGCACGATGAAGACATCGATAAAGACATCAAGATGTTGGATTTCTTAAAGAAGGCTCTTCAAGCTGGTGACTGGAATATTTACCATCAGGAGCGGAAGCAGAGGGAAGTTTCTAACAATCCACGATGTCAAGTCATGTAGGAGGGGGGGGGGGGGAGGCAAAATGGAATAAATGCCTAAAAGGTACATGTGGGACTGTACCAACTAGCTTTGTATATGGTTCCTATCACTAGATTTCAGAACCTAACTTAGGAAGGAAAAAAAAATTAGGGGAATCCAAACTACCATGCATGATCGCAGAATCAGCATACATGTAGATAGCAGAGTTGCAGCAAAGCATTTTTTAAATGCTTTTAGAAAACAGATGAGTGCAAACACGAATGAACTAATCGGGTGACATCGAGGTATTTGAATCTCCTGATTATCTCTAACATTAATGTAGACAGGTCCTCAGGATGATTAACCCATTCGTACATATTAAGAATTGATATTATACCAACAGGCATTAAAATGAGTTACAAGACTGTTTGCCATTTCATGTTTTTCGTATGTTATGTCCGAATCTTGCCATAACGCATAGAATGAGTTTGACGTGAACTTTCTATCATCAATTTTTGCATTTTGATAAAATACACTGAACACAATGTTTCCAGTAAGATATTTTCAAGATCTTTATCATATCTGGATAAAATCATGGATATGAAATGGCTATTGTTTCCCTCGATCTCCGAGTCGATCAGAATTTATCAAATCGGAAGACGATCCTCGGGCAAGCGATGTCAGCCAATAAAACTTGTGCCCTAGGTTTTCATTTAATATCTTTCACCTGTTACCTACTAAGGAAGAGGATAATGAGCACATCTTAGATCTTCTTCGTGCATGGCGTGTTGAAGAACAACATTAATTGTATATTATGATAATAACAGTCATCATCATCATCATTATAATCAGTGTACCCCCACGTGAAACGACTATATCCGTGATTATGTAAATCTTGTTGGCTGCAGACGTCATTAATACTTAATAAAACGATTTTTAAAATGCAATACTCGATCGAATAGGATCAAATAATTAAATGTACTCCTATCTCTTCCATTTTGCTTGGATATTATGCAATGTAATGAAGTGCAATGTAATGCAATGAAATGTAATGGAATACAGTGTGACAGCACTTGAAAGTAATGTGGTGAAATGTAATTCAGTTATGACTGAATAGGTGTTTGGTACTGCAAAATTGGGAAATAGCATTGAACACACACATACATAAGATTTTCGTCTTTACTCTGATGAGTGCATGTCGAAAAGTTTAAGTATGTCTGTATTCAATGCTATTTTCCAAATTCAGTTATGATTAAAATTGTAGTGCACCTTTACATTGTTTTATGTACACAATTTTGCATGTATTGTATAGTGTAATTTAATTGAAATTTAATGCAGTGTGATTTGATTAATTCAATCTAATTTTATGTCAATTAAACGTACTCATGTATTCTTTTTTTATAGTTAGTTTTTATCATTTTGCAAAGCACACAACAGAGATGGCAACATAATCATGTGATAATGCGATATATATATATTGTTATATGTTATCATTATTCCTAGAACATGTACAAAGTATCTGCTATTCCATAATTATTACTTTAACTCGATAGTCTCTTTAAATTCATTGATATCATATTTTGTAGCATCGATATTGAACTATCTTTTGATTGAAATACACTTTTGAAAACTACGAAAACTGTGTCTTTTGAACAGACACAACAGACTGTATCATACCTGAATGTATGTCAGACATAGAGCAGACGAATCTTTAGTTTTATCCCTTGTTGGTAATTGAATGATCCAAACCTATACACTGTAATGGTGTTACACACTCTTCCACGGTGTCATCTACACTCGAAGAATAGATATTGAAGTCCTCTCCCCCCCCCCCCCAAAAAAAAGTACAAACTTATTTTTTGTCAACTCTGAAATTCTCTAACACACTATATTTGGAATTCATTCACATTATTAGGTTTCCTATAGATTAACCCCACTGTAATTCATGCACACGTTGGTATCAATATGCCTATAGCAAGTAAATTTATTTAATATATACAATAAAAGAGCAATGTTGATAAAATACCCTGCTCAAGGGCATAAGTGCCGTGCCGGGGATGGAACCCCCGATTCTCGCGTCTCCATTCAAGCGCCCTAAACCATGGCACCTCAAACCACGGCAACCTCCTCCAATTTTAATGTTATCTGCAGTATAGATTTGTAGCCAAGGTGATTTTGCATGAACAAACGTTTATATTTCAATAATGTACTAATGTGATCCAAATTCCTCTCTTGAGTCGGTTTAGGGACAGTATAGTTCAGGAGAATCCCACAATACTGAAAACGGACTTAATGGGTATATTCCAAACCTCAGACAAAGCAATGAATTAAACCTTACATCATGTACATGAATACAATCACCAAACAACAATTTGAATGATTCAAAAAAATTTAGTATGAACATTTCAGTATATAAAATATCTTTGGGGATAAACTTTATTAATTTTAAATACTTTACATCCGGCAATATTCATTAAAACTGATCTTATGTATCGTATTTACTCCCCAAGTGACTTTCTGAACCTTCGGATGTATAGACTAATTTCACCTCCGGTTTATGTATTTGGCCCTCTATCGGCTACGCCATTGCTGCGGGGGGCAAGCGCGCTGACCGCGATTGGCTCTGTGTACGAAATGAATGTAAGATATGAGAGATGCCCTGATATTGTTCCATTTACTTTATTCTAGATCAATAAAATAAAGCATGGGTACATGGGTAGATGAGGTAAGACAATGGCCATATCTGAATTTCTCATTGCAAATATTAAAATAAATCTGTATATGTTGGTCAAAATAGACAAAAAAACTGAACGAATGTACATAACGCGCTATTGACTTTTGTACTATAAAAGTTGGAGCGCCCACCGCAGTATGTCGAGCTGTGTCGAATAGTCTGCTGCCCTCTTGTGTAGTGGGATTGGTCTATAGACCCACCGCAGCAATGGCGTCGCCGATAGAGGGCCAAATACATAAATCGGAGGTGAAATTGGTCTATAGTCGGCAGGGCAATTCCACTACATATCGCGCCAACTTGGTGTTGTGTCGTGTGGTGCTACTGCTGACTTGCTGTTAGTTTTTAAAGATGTCTATTTTGGCGAATGGAATGGCGGTTTGGGTTAGGTAACGTTTCCTTACGTTTCCTTGTTCAGCTTATTCTACTTACTCTTGTTATTTTGTTGGGGGTTGTATAGTCTGAGGGTCTGATGCACCGAGTATAGAAAAGGGTACAATAGTCAGAAGGTTTGACAGATCGAACTAATTATAAATCAAAGTAAATAGCAAAACCTGTGCATCTTGCGACAACCACACATACACACGCGCACGCACACGCACCCACCAAAGACGATTTTTTTTTTTTACCTCACCTCAACCTGTATAGCGAGTTGAAAGGCTGATTCTAAGAACAGCTAGGGGGCATATTTGCCCTTTGCCCTCCCCCTATTCCAGGGTCGCTATATATAGGGGGCACGCAGAGCCCTTTCCCGAACTCTTTGTATTGGCCAACAGCTTTGTATATATATATAGTCGCATGCCTCGGGTTTATCTCCACTTGGTCGTCTTGCCCCCCCCCCCCCCCCATCCTAAAAATGGATCAACGCCTCTTACGAAAACACTTTTTGTTTCGTTGTTACATAACATCAATTTTTGCTGCGCAAAGTGTTGCGCATTTCTATAACGATTACAATGGTTTCTTGACGACTCATTTGCGGAAAACGTGATTGATAACTGTATACAGATAGGGGTTGATAGATGAGTTGATTGGCAGGACAAACACTACAAGCCAGGCGTAGATATCAGGGGTCACAACGACGACATTGGCTTGGACCAGGATTCCGATGACAATTATTGGCATCCAACAGCACAGGTCAGTTCCAACGATGAAGGACATCCTTCCAGCCATCTTGATTTGATCCACAGACTTCGACTTCCGTCCAGCCTTCATTCCTGTGAAGTAAGCTTTAATAAACACTGCGATGTAGCAGATACAAATGACTATGAAGCTGAGGAGGTTGACACCAAGAAAGAGAACGATCGCATACTGCCAAGTGGGCACTGATGCTCCAGAAACGATTGCAAACTCCATAAAGCCGTACTCCGACTGAGTGTACGTGTCAAGTGCAGCGTACAGGTCAATTTGCTTCCGGATCAGCGGAAGGCCAACACATACATCGCTAAGACTGTATGCATCGGTGTTCAGGTAGCCAAATGCGATAGAGATGCTACTCAGTAGAAGAGCCACAGCCCAGGTGAAGCCGGTAAAGACTCGTGCAGAGACAACACCAAGTCGTCTTTGACTAAAGGGGAATACGATGCAGATGAAGCGATCGATGGAGATGAGGGTGATCAGAAAAACGGATGCCTCGCTGCTTAAGACAGAGATGAATCCTGCAATTTGACAAGTATTGCTCTTTCGCCATTCCTCGGATCTGCCTTGCCAAAAGTAGGAATCGCCGATGTAAATGTCCATTACAGCTAGGATCATCATGTAGACACCCATCAGGAAGTCTGATACAGCCAAGTTGGTGATTAGAATGGATTGGACCCACGCAGTAGCGCTTGAATTCTTGGTTCGCATCCGGCTGAAGATGACATACGCGTTACCAACCAGAGCACTGAGACCGAGGATCCAAATGAAAACCTTGATGGTGGTGTTTTGAAGGAAGGTTTTACGACAAGTGAAGAGAGGATGAGGTGGTTCTCTGTTGATGCATTCAGCACCTGCTGGAAGTAGACAGCACAATCTAGGGTCGTACACGTGTCTGTTTTGATAAATCAGCCATAAACAAGATAGTCTTTAAGAAAACGTGGAATAGGTACAACTTATGAAAAAGTTCGTGAAAACATTATTTGCACATTCCTTGAACAATGGGCGGACAACGTAGGCCTAATGATTAATTTCGAATGAATAAATTTAAGATACTGCACACATTTTAATACAGGGTGGTTGAAGATGTAACCATGAGATAAATTTAAACGAAAAGAGGCTGGTAAAACATGTAAAGAAATTTTTTTCGATTTCATGAAGCTGTAGGCCTACAAAAAGCATATTGTTGATAGTGTTATACTTACAAAACTTCTAGATTAACAAGACCGTCAAATAGCTCAGGATAAAGAAGCATTGGTTTTGAAGGCCTCGACATTATACGCCTTTAGGACAAAAACAAGAAAACAAAGTTAACAAAATATGTAGCTAGAAATGTCATGTATTTCTTTCAAGAAGACACTGCTCATATTAAACGGAGAGGGACGTGGGGGGGGGGGAGACAGGGAGAAAGATATAGTTTCGAAAAATAGTTATGGATGAAATGAGATGATGAATAGGAATGTTAAAAACATTTAAGATATCAAATTAAGATAACATGTAGGTTAAGTTTGTCGAAAAGACATCAAATAATACATGTATTTTGTTTTAACTTCAATAATTTAATGTTTTTATGCTGTAGATAAATACAGCAACTCCTGCTTGTGTTTTTTCAACTTGCTTAAATATTCTTCTTTAAAAAATTACAATGCAGCAATCCTGAGGGTAAAGGATTGCGTTCTGATCATTATTATTATTATTATTATTATTATTATTATTATTATTATCATCATATCATTATCATATTATTATTATTATTATCATCATCATCATTATTAATATTACTGTATTGTTACTATCATTACGACCAATATTACTTACAAATCCTTAAGCTTTGGCTGGTCAAGAAATGTTCCTGCCTCAATGACGTAGATGGGGTTTCGGACCAGTACCCTTAGACATGATATAACATAATATAAGAAAGTGTACTTCAGAGCTTTGATACCAAATGCATTAAGATTATCTAGTCAAAATTTAAACAAATGGGGATATTTGAAACCTAATTTCTCATGTGATGGCAGTATAACACCAACATCTATATCAGTTCTGGGGGAACATAACAATAATCTGTTTCATGCGAACCTACCCAACATCAAGTGTACCCTCCTTGAACTTATGGAGAAACATGTTCCAATCAAAATGACCTCAACAAGATATAACCAGCATGACCAGATACTGGATCCCTCGCTCCCTAAAGCAGTTGACTCGAAAGAAAAGGCGTAGATGTGACAGAGCAAAGGCTAGTAACGACATCAAGGACATAGGAGGTACCTGACTCTAAAGAGGGTGACAAGGAATGCCTGTAGGAATGCCTATAACAAGTACATGGAAGGCATTGTCAGCCCAGACTCTTCTACTAATGCAAAACGATTTGGGAGCTTCATTAATAGCAAGCGATGCGACTCATCTGGGCCCATAACATAAATTTTTGCAATCAATCGCAAATTTGAAACAACCATTCTGATTGGTCCAGGGTCACCTTTTTGAACGAGATGTGCATGACACAATGGTTTTGATTGGCTGTTACAACTCTGCGATTGATTGCAAATCTTTGTGTTACGGGGCCCTAGTGTAGACTCACTGAAATCTGCTGATGGCCTTCTTTACTCTGATTCTGCATCCAAATCTAACATCTTGAACAACCAGGTCTCATCTGTTTTTACAAGAGATGAAGACACAAACGACATTTAAAAAATGGAAAATACTTCTACCACTGTCAAACTCTTAGCAGATGACTGCCTAATTTACCGCAGCATCAAGTCAGAAGCTGATAGTGTGCTACTCCAGGATGATATCAAATCACTTGAGCGATGGGAAGCTGACGGGTTGATGGAGTTCAACGCACTGAAATGCCTGGTCCTTCTTGTGTCTTGCAAACGAAAGCCCACCATCAAGCCATATGTCATCCATGGACACACTCTAATAGAGGCAGACACAGCAAAATACTTAAGAAGCTTAGCTAGACTCATCACATAAACCAAATAAATAGAAAGGCCAACTCCACTCGAGCCTTTCTGCAAAGGAACATTACATCCTGCCCACAGAAAGTCAAAGTTCTGTGCTATCTGACCACTCATGAAGTATGCAAGCACCATCTGCGATCCTTCCACCCAAGCAAACGTAAGGAAGTTGGAGATTGTCCAAAAAAGGATACGCACACTTAGTCTGTAATGACCATCACAGAACAAGCAGTGTCCAACGATACTTGAAACACTCCATTTGCCGTCTTTACAAGACAGAATTAGAGCTCAGGCCAAGGTGATGATGATATACTGTATTAACAAATCTCAACATGGTGTCCATCCATGCCATCTCAAAGTCAGTAATGACTCCATCTCATTCCTCATCACAAAGAGGCCACGATCAGAAATTTCAAGTACCCAAGTCCTCGAAAGATGCTTCTTTGCCAATGCCGTAACATAATACGGAACTCACTTCCTTAGGCCGCCGTCTCCTGTACCTGCTTGCTCAGCTTCAAAGGGGAGGTGCTCAAACTACAGGTCCGTAAAAAACAAAAACAAACAAACAAGCAAACAAACAAAAACCAAAAGAAAAATCCCCGCATGCCATTTTTAGCTGTACATAGTTCCCATCTAATCTGGTGTTTTTAATGCAACGCTGTACGTATGCCTGCAAAGCATCTTCAATAGTACGAAAATACACCAGATGGTGTCCTGTACTTATAGGAAGAAGCATGAAAAGCAGAAGAAGAAGAAGAAGAAGAAGAAGAAGAAGAAGCTCTGCAACTCTGCTCCCGTCCCAGCGGAATAGCTCCTCCCAATGCCATGAAATGGCAAATAAAAAAAATAATATATGAACTTACAGCATAATAAACTGCTCGCCCATTCCTTGAAGTAGAGAAGCGTTAACTGATGTTATCAGGTTGTCCTCAAGGATTCTAGAACATCACCACAAAATGATAAAAAAATCTTTAGGAATTTAAGTAGGAGTCTCTTCTTATTAACTGATTGACTTGTTTCGAATTATTCATTTCTTCTCCTGTCTACAGGAAATTTGTGAGTAATATGTTTTACTAAACATGACATAAATCTAAAAAAAACAAAAACAACAAAAACAGTTCGTGAGAGGAGGAGGTCCTCTCTATTTGGAAATCTTAGCATGCTACACCCCCCCCCCCCCAAGTCACCGACAATATTTGCCATTACTTTTTATAATGCGTCGAATAAGAATAACAGAAAGCATAAAACCATGTTAAAAACAAAGAAACACATAAATCACGAGACTTACAGCCGTTGTAAAGAGCCACCTAAATCAGCAAACGTTCCTGGTCGAAGGTTGGACAAATAGTTGTTTTCGAAGTTACTACAAAAACGAGAAAACAAACAAACAAAAAATCCATCACCTCGTTCATGTCATTTGTTGAGATCGGTAACATTACAGCTTACATGCCTTGTGCAATGTCATTGCGAATAGGGATATCCTCCATTGAATTAAACAGCATTTTGAACAAAATTACTAAGGCAAAGGGTTATTAGGGATGAAATTGTTTCAGGTCAATTATTCATAAGATTACTCGCAATTAAGCCTACGCTTACTTTTCAACGATAGCTAGCATTTAATACACTTTAAAGGAAACCAAAACCTTCAAGTCGCTTTTAAATTGAAGCTAATTAAACGATTTCGTACAAATTTTCGCTGATCTGTTTTATTCTGCCCCAGCATTGATTTAAAACCTACTTGACGTGAGGGTTTTGGTTTCATCCTTGAAAACAATAAACTCATCGGCTACTGAAACCGGGTGACGCCTGTATTAAGTCTATGAGAATACAAGAAATCACTAGTTAACGGGTCCATGGACACTCACACAGCAATATAAAGAAAACAATCTGTTGTTTTAATTTCAGTTCTACGGGTCTTATGTCCTGTATATTTCTTTCCTTTTTACATGCATTTAGGATACACATCTGTACACAGTAAAGGCTGTTGGCTTTCATAATTATGTTTTAAGATAAACACAAGAAAAGTAATTTCATCTTAGGACACATTATACTACTAGTCAAGAGAACCTATGCATAAAGTCATTCTTACATGAAGAAGAGGTTGTGCAAATCCTCGAAGCATCCAGGATCCAATTGGTGGATTCCATTATCATCTAAGAATCTGTCAAGTGAAATTTTGGAGATTTGAAACGGAGGGGGGGGGGGGGGGGGGGGCTTTCAAAAAGTCATATAGAATAAACTTACATATGGGAAATATTAAAGATACTGACTTTTAGGTTTGTACTCATGGGATGTAAGATGAACTTTGTAAAAATGAATTGAAAATTTGCAATGAAAGTTAAATTCATGCAACATGCGGGGGCAATCACAATTCTGACAACTTAAAGAGATAAGATAGGAACATGAATATCTATGATTTCAAAAAATTGTTCACGTGGATAAGAAAGCACGAAGAAAATAATTAGATTTATAATACTTACAAAAGACGTAGGTTGTGAAGCCCGCGAAATGTTCCATTTTCTAGAAAGGAGAGTGAATTATTTATAGCTCTCCTGCACATGAAAAAAAAACAGTTCTAACGGCATAAGTAATGAATGAGTAATGAATCTATACGTCAGTGATATCAGAAAATATTCTATAATTTCAGAGCAAATGTCACTTTATAATTACACTCTTCAAGTAATAATTGCTTTCTGTGTTCAGTCCTTTTCAATTAGATCTACAGGCATGAATATCAAAGGTACCAATATAGTCTAAAGTTGCTTCAGCGTCTGTTACATAATGTGTCATTATTTTGTCCTCTTTTAATGAAAATTGCAATTAGTAGGCCTACATGTTCTTTTTCTTGTAAAGATCATGTACTTGTTGCATTGAATTTGGATCTTTGTGCATAATATTGTATCCTATAAATAGGATTTTTCTTATCAGAGTTATACTTTAGTTCGCTCGATTTTCTCATTAATAAGTTAATGCACGGAAATTTTCTAATGAACAGAAAGTAAAAGAATATCTTACACCATGTAAAGGCGCTTCAGTCCATCAAAGACACCGATGGGAAAATGTGTTATTTGATTCGAGGATATATCGCTGAAGAAGAAGAAGAAAAAAAAACCCAAACAATTTAGCATTAATTTTGATGTAAAATTAGAGCTAACTGCAAAACAGAATATGAGCTTAAGGTAGGTGAGTATTGTATTGTATTGCACTTATTTAATCTCGGTAAAGCCTACCGTTAGCTAGAAGCTGTTTTTCAGCTAGGCCGTGAACAATATTCAAACGTAACAATACATGAGATACAAAATGAATATGTAAAGGAATCACAGAAGTATTGCTGGAGTTATAATGAATGGAATAAAAACAAAAACAAAACGTAAAACAACATAAAGAAAAAGATATTAAATGAAAATTAACACAGGTAAGTAACATAAGTAATATCATACATGAATAAGTTAAAAATAACACTTTTTTCAAAGAAAAGAATGGGGTGTGTTTAAGTTAGGGACAGAAATCGTACAAATGCTGCCAGGCTTTTCTCTAATCGAATGTTCGCCGGCAGATTATTAGAAAACTTTGAAGCTGAATATAATTGGCTCTTTCTGAGGAAGTCTGTATGTTGCCGTGGTAGTTCAATTTGACAATTTATGTTACGTAAGATATATTCGCGTGATTTAAGATTGATGCGAGAAAATGCTCGACAAGATTTTATGTATATGCATACGTATACTTTTTTTTTCATTCTAGTATAGGTTCTACAGCATTCTGAGTATTTTTTTTCGGATGTGGTATATATTTCGAAAATCACAATATAGGAAAGAGATATCATGCTTAATACTTTTTAAAGACCCTTTTGGGGGGGGGGTATCTTATTCAAAAGAAATTTTGGTGCGGTGGATAATACACCTACAGTGAATGGAGGTAATCAAATCCTTGAAAAGCTTTAGGCATCAGAATTAAAGCCGATTCACTTCTGACAAATCTGTTAAAACGAACATGAAAAGAAAGAAAAATATGTAGGTTTTATACACATAAAGCCCGTCGCACACTATACGATCCGACTGCAACCGATTTTCGAACAAATTGCATTTTGCATTAGATATGAAAGTTTAAACAAGTAAAATTCTCTTATTTGAAATTCGGAATAATGATAGGAATGCTAAAATCAAAATTTTGGTTGATTGCAAACCTTGTGGTCGGAGTAAAATCGGCTTCAATTCGTAGCTGATCGCAAGATTGCTATGACGTCACTACGATTCGGAATCAAGTTTGCTTTTATTCCTACAGGGAGGCTTGCAATAGCCAGCAGGCAAAGGAAATTCGATTTTGACTATTTGGAACTTTGATCATTAAGATTCTATATGTTTGAATGTTGATATCAAATACTATGACAATTTTTTCCAAAATCGGATCCAGACTGATCGTATAGTGTGTGGCGGGCTTAAGAGTAATATTCCATATCATGACTTCCTGCTTTGTAATCCATTATTAATTATCAGCATCGTCATCTTCATCATCATCATCATCATCATCATTTTCATCCTCATCATCGTCATTATCCTCTTAATACAGGATTTAGTTTTTTTTTTCTATTCTGCTTATTTGATATGGTTATCTATTTCATAATATTTGGGGCTGCCATATTTTCAAGCACATTGCTTATAATGGCAGTCCTTCTTCTGCAAATAATCTTATTTTTAATCAAATCTTATGTTTAACTGAATTACAAAAAATGACAATTTATCATTTTTACAAATACTCTGTGTTATGATTCATTGTAAAAATTCTTTTGTATTTTATTTTATGCATGTTATCTGAAAAAGAATTGTACATAAATCAATGCAGAAGAAAATAAATAAATCAAATCAAATCAAATGTGTAATATGGTGTATTAGACAAACCAAACCGGATTTGAATATTTGGTATCTGATATACTGCATATTTGAGAAGATGGCAGAGAGTGCCACCACTCTAATCCTAACAATAACAACAACAAATGAGTGTTTAAAAAACTTTACAAAAAAGTCGGGAATGAGGGCAATAATCCCTTGTTTGATTGAAAATGAAAATTGCCCGTTTTCCCAGCTATTGATTCACCATGTTTTTATCCCTCAATTTCATTTTATATGCCTAAAGAACACATAAAAGGCGGTAGCTATTAGACAGTAATGAGTCTCCACTATAGGATATTAACTCGTGCCTAAATTGGATTCTCGATATTCATTCAACTGATGAAACTAAAAATGGTTTGGGTACTTTTATCGAGTGCAAGAAACTGCACTTACGATTTTTTTATTTTATTTTTTATTTTTATTTTTTGAAAGAAGAACCGATAGTCCAGTTTTCAGAGTGTAATGATTTATGACATGTTATTTTCTTAAGTACTGCCAAGTTTTAGGACTACGGAGGCATAAGGTGTCATAACAGTTACAGTGGCGACGTTAGTGGTATTAATATGCCTTTATTTGGATATTCTACCCTTCTTTCCCAGAAGACATTTCTTTCTTTTAATGTATATTTGCTCCTGTGTTTTTTTTTTTGTAATTACAGTTGATATTCAGAGTACATGATTTTGCCGTTTTACTATTTTCATATGGTGTCACTGACTGTGTTGTGAGGACACTGAACTTGTAAGCATACGCTGTAGTTATTTTGCTGTGCTGTCTCTAACATATTTCTTTCAGTTTATATAAGGAAGTAATTACACCACTTTTCTATTCATTTGGACTGTTACAGGAATACATCTTGCATCCATTTCAAATGCGATGAAGCTCTTCCCCTTCATTTCTCTGTATTGTTGTTTTGTTTTTTTATATTATAACGTTGCTTTTTATATTGTAACGTATTTACATGATCTCTGTTTTTCGGGCTCCTCTGCGGTGGTAGTCTGGTGTCCAACCGTCCGTCCTGTTCGTTGAGAAAGGCAGCCAGCTTTCTCCTCCTTCATCTCTATTACATGAAGGTACTTTAGGGCCGTGGCGATGAGTGTAAAACATCTCACCACAAACAGAACCAACAGAGCACCTCAAGGATTCTTTAATTAAATTCACAGATAAATCGAGGCGATAAATTATGGAAAGCATAACTGACAAAAACGATAAAGAATACTTACAGTACCGAATATACAAATTTTGTATTTGTAAAATTATCATTCTACTAGAATAATACGTGCCAAAGGAGGGGGGGGGGGTGGGAAGTACCTGCTGTCTTTGGACGGTTTGAATTCATGTGTCTTGCCTTGCAATGATCTTTATAAAAATCCTAAAAAAGGCATTTAATTTGTTTGTAAGTCTCTTTGAATAGATATGTGGTATTGGGTTGGTATTAATCATGTATTATGGGTGTGAACTTTTTTTCTTTTTTTTTAATGATGTGCATTCAAATATTCGACAAAATTGTATGACACTCATAACTAGATTGCACGAAGACATATTTGACATGTTTGATCATCACAGTCTGCAGTGGTTAGTCAAGTGAGACGAATTAAGATAAAAACTAACGAACTGGACTAAACAAGTATATAAATCGATTATTCATTGACCAACCTGAATGACAAATGACAAAACTGACTTTGACGTTCACACATTTCAAAATTTTTATGACGAAATTAAGTTGTAATTTGATGAAACTGAATGAAAAAAAAAAAAATATCTTACCGCATCTTCCTTCATCGTCTCCTTCTGGACAGTCTTTGAATCCGTCGCATTGATATTGTTGTGAGAGACATATCCCACTATTCCGACATTCATAATGGCCTTCTTGGCATTCTTAAATGAAGCAATAAGGAACGAGAAATGAATTATTACTATTCGTAGATGAAATTCCATTATATATATATATATATAGAGAGAGAGAGAGAGAGAGAGATAGAGAGAGAGAGAGAGGGGGGGGGGGGAGAAGAGGGGGGGGGGGGGGGAGATGGCGACATAATCTCATGATTAAGAAGAAATTGGACCCATGACCCTCGACGAGTGAACACCTGTTTGGACCCCTCTCCTCGTTTATGTACTGAGTTTGCATTGACTTTGTGTTAACTCGAGAAGGGCTAGGAACTAATGATGAACCGAGACGGCCGAGACGGCAAGAAGAGGCAGAAGCCTTCTAACAGCCCTGGCCAGGCGGGGCCCAGTGGGGCCAAGCAGGATGAGGGGGCAGAATCCCCGAGAGATTTGATGATGGAGAATTTTTCCAGAATTCACGCAAGATTAGATAGTCTGGAAAAGAACATGGAAGCCCAACTGAGGGAAACCAATGCCAAGGTCATCAAAGTGGAAACTAAACTGACGGAAATCGTGAATTCGGTGTCATTTAATGCAAGTGAAACTGAAAAGTTAAAGTCTGAAGTGATACCTACGATGGAAAATAAGTTCGACGAGAAGATCAAGTACAGTTTGGCTGAAATGGAAAAGCTCAGCATTTACGCGGCGAGGGAGAACCTAGTTTTCTTAGGTATCCCAGAAAAAGGCAGTCGAGAGGAACCAGCAGACATACGAAAGGTGATGGGAGATTTCTTCAATTAAGGAGAAGCTGAAATTTAGCGAGAAGGAGATAGAGGAAATTGAATTTCAGCGAGTGCACCGATGTTTATCATCATCTCAACCACGCCCGATCAAGGCTAGATTGCTGAGATATAGCGACAAGGAGAAAATCTTGGGCAATGCGAGTCATTTGAAAGTTACCAGAATGGTCATTACTGACGACCTACCAAAGGCAGTCCGCGAAGCACGTAAACCCCAATTCCGACTCAGCGAAAGCCGCAGGAAAGAAGGCGTTCTTTTCAAGAGCAGAGCCAAGGAAGCTATTCATTGATCGAAAGCATATTCCCATAGGTGAGCAAGATGCATTATTTGAGGAGTTCCAAAAATATCAAAACCCGGGAAGACAAGACAACATTAAACAGATTTAAAGAAAACTCGAAATCTGGTGTCAAGATTCAGGTACAAACTTGATTTTATTGGAAAACAACAGTGTTTAAAATGTACCAAATGCAGAAATAATGTCTGAAAGATTAAGCTCTGATTTCATTTTTTTCTTAAGTTAAGTTGCTTTCATACCTGCAATATAGAAATAATCCAATCTCACATTGATTAGAGTGAGGGATCCAGGTCTTTATACTTATTGGCATTGTTGTTTCGAAAAAAAACCCCTCTATTCTTTGATAACTGTAATGTTGTTTTTTATGGTGAGCTATATTCATCCAAAATTGTAAGATATGAAAAGTTACGCCATATGATCGTGACAGGAATACCACGGTCAACTTTATACTGTTTTAAAGATTCTGAAATTCCTTAGAACAGATATTGAATTTGTCATTATAATGGTATGAGAAGAAATGCTTCTCTTAAAGATTCCGCTATTGCTAATGGGTTTATACGCAATTTGTCCTCTATTGTTTCATTCATGGTTCCTTGTATTTAAGTTTAAAATATACAAACTGAAGGGAGAGGTAAAAAAGGAGAAAAATAGGAATCAAGAATTCTTAATGTTTAAATTCGCACTCAATTCAAAAGTGTCACATTAAAAAGAATATTTTTCAATACTCATCAATAGTTCCCGTTATATTTGAAAAATGGAAGTGTTATTGGATTGTAGAAATGTGATCATTTTAATAAAACTTCAATCATATGTAATTACATCCATTTAAAAAAATCGATATATGAATTTGAGATGAACCTTGCCTGAGAGGCCTGAAACTTTCAGTGTAAAAGCTTATCAATGTGATTATGTAAACATGCTCTTTGGGTTATACATCTATGCAAATATTCATGCATGCTTGTTTTTATTTGACTCATGTCCCATCTTTTTAAAACTGAAATCGATTATCAGAGACAATTTTGAATATACAGTCTAAGAATACAGTCTAAGAATTGGCTTACACAGTAACGATTGAGTCAGGTCAGAAGTGCATGGTATAGCCTACAGGATATTTAGGCGTGGCTAATCTTATTAATAGCTTTAATATTTGCTTTAAAAAGGAAATGAAGACATTGAATCCAGGAATATTTTTCTACTTTGGTTTTATCTTGTTCACCATTATGCAAATTAGCATTTCATTAGTTTTGAAAAGGTAGCCATGCATAGAACCAAACAATTAGCAGTGATGGGTATGTTTTGAAGGGTTTAAATTCCTCAGATTCACAATCAATTGATCAAAGAACGAAATAGTTAGTCATTAACCGTGGATCATTGTTTGGAACATTCTTGCAATGTATGTAGGATCAGCTACTTGTATTCTCTTTCCTTTTAAAGGATTTTGGAATTTCATTGGGTTATATTTTATGCAAATGTTCCTAATCTTCTATTAATGATTTGCGGTTTGTTGTATAACAGGATGTGCAGAGAAAGAAATTGCTCCCGATCGAATTTCGGAGCTATGCGTAGAGACAGTCTGCAGTGATGGAATAGGCTGCTTTGCTTTGAAGGTTTTGAAATTTTTCAGATTAATAAACTACACAGTCTATATGGAGGATCGTAGTGGGACATTAGTTTTCAAGTATGCACAAATGGTTTCTGAAAGAGATTTTAGAATCTTATGGCTGTTTGGTTCACATGCAAATGTTCTTCATTCGTGATTTAGTACGTTGATTTATTCAACTTGAAACTGTATTACAAAGGAACATGTGGCATCCTATTTGAACGTCAGAATTTGCATTTAGATGTATACCTGTGTTAAATCGTAAAGAAATAGGTGTTCATTTGTCCATGATCATAATTGAATGAAACAGCATGTTATTCACTGCATCATTGATATTCAAATTAATCACGGTCAACTAAAATATTTAGGTTGATCCAGGTCAGTTTTAAGTTTCGGGGAATAGGCGGGAAAGGCTTTCTGGTGCTACCTCTTTCAGTTTACAATGTACTTTTCCGATGATTATTGCATGTTCTAGAAATGATAGAGACCTAATACGAATTCTTTCCTACAATGAGATAGTTTAACCCTTGCATTTTCTTTTGGAGTTTGAAAAAAGAAAGCCATTCAATTTAAGACAAGGATGCAGGGGATAGAATGTTGTTGATCGAAGACTTGGAATTTCCTTATTGATATGACAGGTAGACAAGTTCAATGCTGAGAAGCATAGGATATTCTTGTAACTTCTATATTATGCAAACTTTTTCAACGGAGCAAAGGCGTGTTCGGTGTGTTTACTCATGCATTATCTACCTTTTCTTTAAACAAATTTGAATAACGATGGAACAAATTGCCTTCACAATTTCTGATAACCGGTGTATACACAAAATGGCTCACAATGCTATTCAAATTTTCTTATGACATAATTCAGGTCAATTAGAAGTGATGAGCATGATACTTTCTACTTTCACACTTGTTTACTAATACAATGGAATTTCCATTGATGTTATAAAAGGAAAGTCATGTATCCATGCAGTGCAGTGGTGGTTGATAGTTTTGTCTCTGAAGGCCTTTTAAATTCCTTTGATTGATGAATGGAAAATAGTCGTTCATCAACTTAGGGTCATCACATGGACATTTTTTTTTTGATTGTATAAACTCTTTCATGAAAGGTTATGTAAGTGCAAAGCTCAATTATTTGAAAGAAATAGGTCGCACTTTCACTAATCTTTAAGATCGAATTTGTTATTGTCTTTTTATCACCTGCTCTGCCTCATGGAATACTCATCATCATGTAGCTAATTAGTGTCCCATTCGAGGAGAGTGGGTCCTTGACCGGATTATGCAGTTCGATTTTCTTTCTTTCTCTTGTAGCAAGAGTCTGTTCTTGTATTTCATAATCGGGTTTTTCAACGGGTGTACGCTTATTGAGGGGTGGAGAGATATTGTGAAGTGTGGTATGCTTTCCGGTTCCGGGGTCAGTCTGTATTGGTCTTATTTTCAAATTCACTTGAGAACTATTTTTTCTGTATTTGGAAACGCATCAATTTTCCCATTCTCTGTAATTTTGTCACAATGCTACGCATTGTTGTTCCAGGATTTTTGTCAAATGTTAAGATTTAGACTCATAGATGGTCAATAATTTAAAAGTAGTCTCGGTCAATGTCAGAGGACTGAGAGACACAGTCAAAAGAAGGAAAATTTTTCAGTGGTGTAAAATGTCGGGAAATATAATATTCTTGCAGGAAACTTTCAGTACAGAAGACATTGAACGTAGTTGGAAGAATGATTGGGAAGGGACAATGCTTTTTAGTCACGGAAGTAATCATAGTAGGGGAGTTATTGTAATGTTTAAACCAAACGACGACCTTGTGATGGAAAAAATCATAATAGATAAGGAAGGGATCGAGATACATTATAATAAAAGGTATATGCCAAAAAGAAAAATTGATATTAGGTAGTGTATATTTTCCAACAAAGTATAAAGAAAAGGCCCAATGTGATTTTCTGTGTAATCTAGATAGAATGATATCTTCTTTATTTTGTCAAGAATATTCCCTTATCATTGGGGGAGATTTCAATGAACTATGAATCATAAATTAGATTATGTGGGGGTGAGTAATATGTCAAATAGCAAATACAGAGACTTGTTAGGAGATTTCCTTGATAACTTTGATTTAATTGACGTTTGGCGCAGACTTCATCCTAATAAAAAAGAATTTACCTTTAGACAGAAGCAACCATTGGTTCAGAGTAGATTGGATTATATTTTCATATCATCAAAATTAGAAAAGGGTGTATACAAATCCGAAATTTTGCCCTCATGATCATGCTGGTGTTAGAGTGGAATTCACAAATTTGATCGATATTATCTTTGGGAAATCGTATTGGAAGTTTAATAGTAGCCTATGTTACGTGGTCAAATAATAAGTAAAATTCAATTTTGGGATTTTATGAAAATGAAACTACGGGAATATATTATGAAATTTTCCCGTGAAAAAGCAAAATTGAGAAAAGCAAAAGTTGAAAAATTGGAAAAAGAAATTAAAGACCTGGAATATCGATTAACGTTAAATTTGCAAAATAATATTCAGGAAGAACTAGACTTGAAAAAAAATGAACTGGAGAAGCTCTTTGACTATTCTCGTCAAGGCTTAAAGGTACGATCAAGGGTAGAATGGTCTGAAGAAGGAGAAAGAAATTCTCAATTTTTTGAACAATTACTGAAGTCGAATAATTTAAAGAAAAAGTGTGATCAAGGAAATATACAATAGCAATCAAGAGGTGTTGCGTGATAGCAAAGGGATTTTAAAGATCATTAGGGAGTTTTATGAGAAATTATATGCATGTGAAAACAAGGAAATAACAGAAGACATTGAAAATATGTTTTTAAATGAATTGCCCAAATTAAGCAAAGAAAATAAAGCATTTTGTGAAGGGCATATATCATTTGAAGAATGCCATCAAGCTGTTAAGGAAATGAAATGGAACATATCACCAGGCAACGATGGTTTTACAGCGGAATTTTATTATACTTTTTGGCCAATTTTAGGAAATTATATAGTAGAAGCATTTAATGAAAGTTTCGATACTGGGTTGCTATCCAATTCACAAGAGACAGGGAGTAATTACGCTTATTGAGAAAGATGGGAAAGAAATATTGGGGAGGCAGTGCGGTTAATAGATGATGTATTTTTTCAATCCTTGTATCAGCCTGTAGGTTTTCTTATTGCTGTAGATTTCGAAAAAGCATTTGATTGTATTTCACATAGACTCCTGTTCAAAGCATTGGAATCTTTTGGGTTTGGTAATATATTGTGCTCTTGGGTTAAAATTCTCTATAATGATGTTAGTAGCTGCGTGATGAACGAGGGACATTCAACTGGATATTTTAAAGTTAATAGAGGGGTAAGACAAGGGTACCCTCTGTCTCCATATTTATTTATAATAGCTATTGAACTGCTCGCTCATTATATCCGGAAGGACCCTAATATTAAAGGAATAAGGTTTGATACTAGAAAAATAAAGCAGGTACTTTATGCCGATGACATTATATTGTTTTTAAAAGATATGGAATCAATACATAAAGTGGAGAAAGTCTTCGAAGACTTTGAGAAATTAAGTGGATTAAAAATAAATATGGATAAGACAAATTTTTTGTGTCTGGGAGAAGAGATTGATATGCCGGGTTTACCTCTTTTGGGACGTAGGGTACATGATATAAAAATCCTAGGAGTTTATTTTTCACGTAACTCCAAAATAATAGACGATTTAAATTATAAGGAGATATTAAGTAAAATAAAAAAGATTAATAGGTTGGTGGAGGCAACGAGATCTGACAATGTTCGGCAAAATCAAACTACTGAAAATGTATGTATATTCAAAATTAAATTATGTTTCTTCTCTCATGTCAGTTCCACACAGTATCCTTGAAGAAATTGAAAAAGTTTCTTTTAATTTCATTTGGGGTGGGAAAGACAGAATAAAAAGGAAAATATTATATCAAGATTATTGTGCAGGTGGACTCCGAGTAACTAACTACGAAGTTTTCATCAAAACTCAAAGAATAATGTGGATCCAAAGGCTGTTGTACGGTGAAAAATATTTAGGGTGGAAAGTAACATTTGATTACTATTTTTAGATCACTGGGAGGCCGAAGTATATTTCTTTGTAATTACGATGTGAAAAAATGAATTTAAATGGTATACCCTTGTTCTATATAGACATGTTAAAAGCCTGGCAAGAAATAGATGAATGTAGACACTTCGAAGAAAAGAAGGTTAATCCTGTCATTTTTAACAATAAAAATATATGTCTCCGAAATAAAATGATATTTAATGCTGAACTTTTTCAGAAAGGATTGTTTCAAGCATCAGATATAGCTGTTGGAGGTAATTTAAGACCAATCTCATATTTTTATAACTTAGGATTTACCACAGACAGCCTGATCACGATTCAAAAAATATTTTCTGTTATCAAACAGGAGTGGATACAAAGTGATTTCATAAATGTGGATACTGATTTTTTTCAAATAGATTTTAAGATCTCTGGTTATTTGCAAAAATTTAGCGATTTAAAATCTATACGGTTATACAATCACTTTATTGAACAATTTCAAAAGGATTATACATTAAAGATTACAGATGGAATTTGTCAATATGATTTTGGAATCGGGATGGTGAAAGAAATATTCACAAGACCGAAAAATGCATTTATATGTAACAAACAAAGAGAGTTTCAATATAAGCTTTAACATGGAGCCATATATACGAAAGAGAGACTCTTTCAATTTGGTTTTGAGTCCGATAATCTGTGTTCCATTTGCAAACAACAGGTTGAAACATACCAACATTTATTTTTAGATTGTCCTAAAGCTAAACAATTATGGCAGGAAATAATTAAAAGGCTACATCTAAGGGAAATTAACATAAATGATTGGAAATCTATTTTTATGGGAATATCAGGTAAAACTGTACGAATATATGTAATAAACTGTATAATCTTTTTTGTAAAATATATCATTTTTTCTTCTAGAAAACAAGGCGAGCTACCATCTGTACAGAAAATAGTCGCCATGATAAAAAAAAAATTACAGAGACGAAGAATATAAAAAAGCCAACACGAAGGGAAAATTAGGGGCGCACTTAAGGAGATGGGAACAGACTGATGCATTTCTTTGATTTTTTTTTTTTTTTAATTTTCCTTTTTAACAGACTGACGAACCGGAGCCGGATGCGTACATGTGCGTTGTATGTATGTGTGTATGTGGGGGGGGGGGGGGGGAGGGCAAGTGGGTTGGGGGAGGGGGTTGTTAGGGTGTTTGTGTGTGGGTGTGTGTGTGTGTGCGTGTATGTTATGTATGACTGGAGGGTGTTTGAGGGGGTGTGAGTGTAGGATTGCAAGAGACGGGGGGGGGGGGAGTGGGGGGAGTACGGGGGGCCGAGATTAAGGGGTAAGGGTGTTTTAGGTTGGGGCTATGTATGCCTTCCTCTGAGAATGCTGTATTATTATTTTTTTTTCTGATTTTAAAAATATCGTATGAAGGAATGGTCATGTATGTAAAATTTGTACTTTTTCGATGTCCATCAATTGATGCATTGTATTTCTTTTTTCTTTTTCTTTTTTTTTTGAAAAAAATTAACCTTGGTATGTATGCAGTCATGGATAATTTATTGATAACTGATATTAATGCATTTCATTATGTTTCATTGTTTGTAAACTATTATGTGATATATGTTATATACATTTATATATATTATATGTGATTATTTCTTGAATCTCAAGAGGAAGAATAAAATATCATTAAAAAAAAAACTGTTAGGTTATAAACCGACGAGGATAAAGATACAATGCTTTTGATGGAATGAATTTCCTTGGTGGATTCTCTTAGAAAAATTATACCTAAATTTTAGAAATGACACTGCGTCCTTGCTTAATTTGAAGAACTATGGCCTGTATGATATCTAAGAAAAAAATAATAAAGGCACAGTGGATCTATGTCATATTCCAAAATATATTACACAAAATAATATTTAAAGAAAATATAATCACCATCAATTCAGCTACGCTTTCCAATCTTACATTTCATGAAACTGCAATGTTCATCAGTCATTTTAGTTGTGTTCATGGCATGACTGTACTTGAAAGTCGAACTCTCTGCCGTTTAATATTATTTCTACGTATTTTGCTCACTGTAATGACTGCAAGAACCTGTTGTGCACAGAGTATACTGAATAATAGAAATGCGAAAACTGTAAGTTGTTTCGTAGTTTCAGATATAATGAGGAGGTCAATGGTGATTTGTTTAACATGTCAGAACAAACTAAATCGCTGAAAACACAAAAGTAGTACAATATCGAAAAGGACGTAGATAATTTCAAGCTCTGAATATAATTTAATCTAGAATCGAGTTTTTACATTCCTCCCACCCCACCACCAAAATGGTTACCTCCGCAGTCCATTTCGTCTGAGAAATCATGACAGTCGATCACGTGATCACAGTAAGCCAAGGAGGCTATGGACTGCAGGCCAGATAAGCACAGGAAGTCGTCTGCTTGACCACACGTAGTCGTAATATGTAAACTGTCTGTTTTTAGAGAAGAAAAAATGTTGGTGGTGAGATGATGAAAATATGACAAGCAGTTGCGCAAAATTAACATGATTAATGGAGGCTTGTATGGCCCAGGTTACATTTGACAAAACATAGGCGTAATGACAAGGATAAGGAGATTTTAAGTAGGCTTATATGCCCTTGTCTGTCATTCGTAGTCCAACTTTAATAGAGTGTACTGTCTTCAGGTGGATGTTGGTGGCACACCATAGGCGGATCCAGGTTTTGAGCAAAGGGGGGGGGGGGGGGGGGGGCTTGCTGCCGAGCGGCGCACATGTTTTTGCGTCTTAATCGTCACAAAAATAACCACGTCGGAAAATTGGGGGGGGGGGCGTTGACATTGGGTGCATTTATTATTCTAAAGAGGGAGTCTGACCCTGTTAAAGATAATTTCTCAAAATAAAAGATTTCCACTCGTGCCATTCTGTTTCATTTTTCAAAATACATGTATGATATTTACAGTTTATTGCGATGTACTTCAAACATTTTCACAGGCTTTGACTCTATATCGTTGTAGAGGTGTTGTGGATCAGTGGATAAGTCTCCGGACTTTGAACCACAGGGTCCGGGGTTCAAATCCCACCGCTGCACTCGCGTCCTTTGGCAAGACGTTTATGTACATTTGTCACTCTCCACCCAGGTGTCGTAAATGGGTACCTGGTAGGAAGAAATTCCTTGAATGCTTGAGCGCCTGATCAGGGCAGCCGTGCTAAAGCCGGGGTAATGATATGCAGCACTTAGAAACATTTGTATTAAGCGCTATATAAATGTTGCATATTATTATTATTATTAAAGCCAGATAAATAAATGTAAATGTCTTCTCTCTCTCTCTCAAAAAATAAAGAAATATGAAAATTATATAACAAATAATAATGTAACAAATGACAAAGATTCTGTGCGATCTAAAATCTTGCGTAACCCTTTTTTATGCTGAGAAGACTAAGACCATTCATAGACAGAGACACTATTCTTTTATCTTACATGTATAATGCAATGATACATCCTAATGACTATTGTAACTTTATATGGATGAAATTTGATACAACGCCTATCAGAATGATCCAAATACTTCAAAACCGAGCTCTGAGAATTGTTTTGCAGGTAAACTTACTTTAGTTTTTAAGCTTCTGTATCAGGGGCGTCGCTAGACATTTTTTCAATGTGTGTGTGTGTGTGTGTGTGGGGGGGGGGTGTAGAGACCAGACTGCCGACAAACAGTGCCACCGATTACCGACGACCAACGTTGATAAATTCGACCGTTTATATAAAGCCTACTAGGCATGTTCAATAATATTGTGTGCCTCTATATTTTCCTTCTAAATTATATTTGTTCACCTCACTTGCCAAATGTGCTTGTTTTCCGAAAAAAAATCCTGTATCTAAATGTAATACGAGCGAGCGCAGCGAGCGAGGAAAAATATACACTCTCTTTCGTAGAAGTGATAGTTCTTCATCAAACTACATGATAGGCTTAAAGATATCCAAATTATATATTTGGTCACCTCTCTCACCTAATTCATTCGCAGTCAAAGACCATCCTAAATCTTATACGAGCGAGAATTAGAAGTGATAATTCTACAACAAACTACACGATGGGCCTATAAGATATCTAAATTATATATTTGTTCACCTCTCTTGCCTAACTAATCTGCTTTCAAAGACTATCCTGCTTCCATATATTATACAAGCGAGCGCAGCTTTCATAAATTCATGGTGATAATTCTTCATAATACACGATGGAACTATAATATATCTGTTTTGTCATGTTCATTTGGTCACCTCGCTTGCCGAATTCGTTTGCTTTCCCAAATCCATGTTGTATCTGAATATTGTACGAGCGAGCGTAGCGAGCGAGGAAAAATACATAAACTCGTTTTTAGGGTAGAAGTGATAATTTCTTCATCGAAATACATGATGTACAAGGTAGAAGTGAAGGTTCTATTTGTTCACCTCTCTTACCTTATTTATTTGCTTTCAAAGACCATCTTGTATCTAAATATTACACGAGCGAGCGCAGCGAGCTAGGAAAAATATTTATACTCCTTTTTAAGGTAGAAGTGATAATTTCTTCATCGAAATACATGATGGGCCTAAAGATATCTGAATCATGTATTTGTTCATCTCACTTGCAGAATGTGTTTGCTTTCCGAAAACATCCTGTATCTAAATATAATACGAGCGAGCGCAGCGAGCGAGGGAAAATATACACTCTTTCGTGGTACCAGTGTTATTTCGTCGTCAAAATAAACAAGCAAAATAGGCCGAATATGACTCTAATTGCGCACCTTAATCCTCTTTTCTTTTCCCCCACCTTCTTCTTTCCTCTCTCTCTCTCTCTCTCTCTCTTCTTCCGACAGCGATCACGAATTTGCCGACAGGAATTTTGAATGGGGGGGGGGGGGGGCACACCGCCCCACATCCCGCTCTAGTGACGTCCCTGTTCTGAATAACCTGTTACCTGATGAAGTATGTTCCACTAAAATAGAAATTAAACAACAGCATGGATTTTTCCGTGGCGTATGTGAATAAATAAAACAATACAAAAATTCAATAATCATGGATTGAATCATCCCTCACTAAACTCAAATATTATCCAGTCTGTCTACTCTCATATGAAGAATCCATTCCTGTACTGATATCCCCTATTTAAAACTTCTCATTTACTAAATAATAATAATGATTATAAATCCGTCTTTAATTCAAATTAAAAACTTTTATTCTCTGTGTCGATTGTGGCTTGCCTTGTCAGAGTCAGTCTCACAGATGCAAATGAGGTTTGGAAAAGTGTAAGCAAAACAAATAATTTTAAAAAGGTAAAAAAACAAAACAAAAACGAAACAAAACACATCGATAATTGGATGTCACTCAGTCATGAAAACTATATTTGTCAAGGGATTACAAATCTTCCTTTTAATGAAACTTACGCTCTAGGCCCACTTCTTATGATTATTTTTTATAATTATTATCATTATTATTATGTTAACTTTCATAATCATATACAATTACACCAGTGATTTCCAACGTAGATTAACAGCTAGCGGCCCACTATCAGTCGACTTCTAACTAGTTGTAGCTGCGTATCAAGCGGTGCCGATTACAGTTCTACCCGGCGCCGGTGTTGGAATCAAGCGGCGCCGATTAGTCTTGCCCGGTGCCCCGGTGTTCGAATTCAATCAAGCGGCGCCTATTAGCCTACAGATTTTTATCGAGACACTGTACACACACCTGCCTGTACTTACGGAGAAGAAGAAGAAGAAGATACACTGCTTACCGGGCGCTGGTGATACAATTTTAATTTGCTACGCCCGCAAGCCCCCCCCCCCCCCCCCCCCCCCTCTGGATCCGCCACTGCACATTCTTTAGCTTTTGAGAAACCATAAGAAACCTTGGCGTATTTGATTCTTGCATGTCTATGTCTCAACATATTCTTTCATGCGTATTACGGTTGCGTTTCATTTAGGGAATATTGCTGGAATCCGGTTTATTCCCCAATCTGCATGCATAATGCGGTGTGTTCTTAATGCTACGTTTGCGTATTGCGTATTTTGCGTATTGCTATGGTGGCCCTGAAGTACGCTCGATAACAGGTCATGTGCAACGCGAAATTCGCGATTTGGGTCACCAATTTCGTGACCCATGACGTGAAATTCATGTCCCGGGACCCCAAGTTCGTGACCCGAGACGCGAACTTTGCGACAAGGGTTGCAAAATTCACGCCCTGTAGTCGCGAAATTCGTGACTTTGGGTCGTGAATTTCATGACTTTGGGTTGCGAAGTTTGCGACTTGGGTCGCATATTTGACGATCTGCGTCGTGAATTTTTTGTACATGCCTGAGCGGGACCATATGAACCGGAAGAAGATATTGAGCGGAAGAAAATGACCCGTTTTCGCTTCGTTGACGTTGTCATCTTGACTCTGCCGTATACCAAAAGATAGCGAAGAAGAAGAAGATCTTGAAGAAGTCAGACTTCCATCATCTTCGACATCGGCCATGTGTTGACAGCTGACACAAAGTCACACACGTGCATCACAGACGTGTACGTGCTCATCGTAAAATATGTTGATCGATTCACATGCAAGCAAGCGCAAGGTCAATCGTCTCTTTTTGGAGCGCTTGTCACTGCCTATAGCTGCGTTTCTTGCACGATTTACCTCGCTTTACCTCGTTGTTGTTCGCATGATTGTGCGTAATGTTGCGCTGTTGCTCGCACACCACTAGCACTCGCAGCAGCAAGAACCCCTGCGTTGCCGCTCGATACACTGCGCGTTTAGCTCGTACGCCATTTGCTTTGTACGAGCAGCATGATAATCAAATATACCATGCACTGAGAAGTTCTAGTTGAAGTTATGGATTCTGAGGTGACTGGCATAGCACTATTTTCGGAGGGGTGCAGCCCCGAAGAAAATAGTAGCTATGCCATTCACCGAAGAGTCCATAATTTCAGCTGGTACTTCGAAATGAGTGCATGGTATATTTGATTTATATCCTACAACACAAGTGACAAAATGTACATAAAATAGACTCTAGTAGTAATAAAAAGTCAAATTATAACATTTACTCATTTTGTCTAGTGACACAAGGCCATTGTTTTAAGCCAACGATGCAACATTAACGATGAAAACTTGAACTGTTGAATGAAGTGAGCAAGAAACAATGAAAATTGGAAAACTCGAACACGTTTACAATGTCTACAATGTTTACATTGCGGTTGGATTATCACCGGCGTAAATCCACTTTGAGGAGTGGGGGGGGGGGATGATTGACTTTTTTGGCGATTTTTTTTTTCTGTCGAACTCACATTTAAGTATAAACACACACCCTCATCCATCCGCACAGACCCCTTACACACGTTTTAATTTTCATTTTGCGAGCGAGCGAAGCGAGTGAGCCAAAAAATAACCACTTTTCTGGTTTTTGATCACATCTTCAAATAGAAATTCTAACATATGACGAGCGAGTGAAGCGAGCGAGCCAAAAAATAACCACTTTTCCAGTTTTTAATCGCATTTTTCTAAAATATGACGAGCGAGCGAAGCGAGCAAGCCAAAAAAGTAACCACTTTTTTGGTTTTCAATTGCATCATAGAAATTCTAAAATGAGATGGTTGTTTATGACAGATTATTAAAAGTTTTACTAACTGATTAATTCGAATATAATTTCTTCCCTAAAAAGTGTGGGGGGGGGGGGGAGATATTTGTACACGCCATCCCCTCCTCTCGAAAAAGTGTGGGGGGGGGGGATATATCCCCCCATCCCCCCCCCCCCCCGGGATTTACGCCAATGTGGATTATAGTCGTCGCATATACGATGCCATGCACACACAGTGCAATGCAGCGCAGCCGCTAGCGATAGGTATTCGACTCGCTCAGTGCCTCAGCCGATCATTTTCAGATATCGATGGCTAAATAGCTCGTTATCGGAAAAAGTGACGTCAGAATCTCAGTACAGCGGAAAAACCGAGGTTTGACGTCACACCATATCCATTTGTTTTCATGGAGAAATTATTTTTAGTCACATGAGAAGTTCTCGACCAATCCTAGCTAGATAATTTTAAGACGTAGGATATAATACGAGCTAGATACCAGATGCTAGTGTGACTGCTCACGTCAGATTTGCCGCGTATTGCTGGGTACGGCTGCGAATTGATCTCGCTAGACAGTTGACATTTTCACTCTTTCAAATAACGTAGGCCTACTAGGATTTACTCTGAAGATTTATGCATGTAAGCTTGTGATTTCATGTTCAGGTTAACTCTTTGCCTGCTTAATTAATTTTGAGAGGAAATAATGACAACTGCTCTTTGGATATTTCCTTTAAAATCTGCTTTTCTTAGAGCAGCATCAATGCTGGTCATTATTCCTTAGTTATCACTTAAGCACACTAGCTTTGTTTTAGTTTTTTCTGGTACACTGGTAAAGGAGAAAACTAATTATTACGATTGTTCAGTTTATTTGTACGATTGTGCCAATAGTCGACAAAAGCTGGCAAAGAGTTAATTACTACTTTTAGAACGAAATTCACGATTGAGTCTCTTCAATTTATTTGATTTAGTCATCAAATTTCCTTGACATTTTAAAGTATGATTACTGGATTTTACTTATACATTTAAGGAGACAACTTATGAGGCAGTAATGCATGTTGAATCGTGAATCCCGTTACCATAATTAAGAAACGTTACAGTTATCAACGGAATTGAAGTCACCCCCGCATGGGGGGGGGGGGGTATCAAAGTGCGTACCATGTGGGCGTTAAAGCCCCCCCCCCCCCTTCACTAGTTCATGTCATTTGTCACGGTGAGATTTTCAGAAGACATCAGATGCTGAGGTTGCAACAATTAATGGTAGATACTAACTCGCTTTGGAAGCAAATATTTTTTTTTCTTCAAACAGAAAAGTGATAGCTGATACATGGTGCATCCGCAAACCTCTAATCAGTCTGATACATGTTTGATGTGCAATGGCACTGGGTTTTTTTGTTTTTTTGTTTTTTGGTGCTTTTTCGGGGGGGGGGGGCATTGGTCGCTTAGGTCAAATGTGACTTCAATTCATTCACCAGCTGTGAACCCAGGCAACCCAGGCAACCCAGGCATCAGTGTGCTCTTAGTGCATGGAGATGACCAAGAAGAGTAAACAGTGAAAATTTGGGCAAAATCGGACAATCTGTTCAAGAGTTATGAATCTTTAAGTTTCAGTAAATCCCTATTAGTGGGATCCTTGAGTTGGCAACTTTGCCAGCATCTGTGATGTCATCGTGGACAACTTTCCATTCGTTTGTGCATAAATTCTCTAAAAATTGATTTATATGAAATTCCAAGTCAGGAATCAACATAATTCTTCCAAAAATACTTGCAGAATTGATGTAGCCATGTCATATTCAAACAAAAAATCAAACAAATGACTGTTTTTCTTGAAATTGAAGAAAATGTGAAATTCTGTGTACAAAATGAATGGAGAGTTGTCCACGATGACATCATAGATGCTAGCAAAGTTGCCAACCCAAGGATCCCCATAATAAGGATTTACTTAAACTTTCAAAGTTCGTAACTCTTGAACAGATTTTCCGAGTTTGCTCAAACTTTCACTGTTAACTCTTTTTGTTCTTCATTCACTGGAAAAGCACTGATGTCTGGCTTGCATTCTTCTTGAAGTTAGAATTTCTATTTTGAAATGGCCTACCGTTGACCTGATAGATGCGAGCATCAATAACGAAGCCATCTTTCTGCTCCATTAGATCACTGCAGAAGCTCACGCTCACTGTGCCCGCTGGTAGCTTGACAGTCCTCACGTTTCCGTTCTTCAAACGGACGATGGTCTGATTGGTTCCCGGTGAGGTCTGGTGGGTGATAGTCAGGGTGTCCCATGGGTGCTCAATCTCTAAAGAGTTCACCTTCATCACTAACTATTGGGCACAAACGAAACGTCACATAATTATGGCCTAATCATTAGATATCAAAATTCTGTCGAGGAAAAAAGATGAAAAAAGGACAAATAAACAAGAAGTATTTTCTTGAATGCAAGGCCTGTTTGAAGCACCTGCACAACTTCCTTATAGAGTCATAGAGAATTTATTCCGTCTTTGCACTTTGTACAGAGAAATTCAGTATCCATTAATTTACATAGAATCGATACGATTATTTAGGCAAGAGAGAAATATTTAAGAATAAAAAAGAAAAGGAAGATGAGGATGAAATAGAGAAACAAGGAAAAGTAGGAAACGAGAAATCCTGGTGGCTGTACCCTCGTAATCAAATTAATGCACATTGTACATGATGTCACATTCTTTACCGCTGAACAAATTAATTATAATTGGGAATAAATTAATCTTTGAATCGTGAAAGTCGGGTAGGGGTGGGGCACAGTCTAATATCAGAGCGACTGAACCTAAAGCATAAGTGGAGTGGGTGATTGGTGTCTTTCATGACATCACCTTTTCAACAATCTGCTTCGTGTAATTGGCAGATCTTTACTGGTAATGCGATGTGCTATCTCTTCGTGGTCTTTTCTTGCCTCGAGAGATTTCAATATGTACAAATTACATTGGAAAGTAAGACAATCGGAATAACAGATTGGTAGAACAAAGACGGAATTCTTTCATCAACATGAAAGCTTCTGGGTTTCCTTAGGAAAAACATCCGTTGATTACCTTTCTTTGAAACTAATTTATTGTTTTTCTTCCAGGATAATATATCATAGATGACACTTCCAAGATATTTATAACTTTCTACCCCTTCAATTTTTTTCACATTTAATCATCACCGGTTCAAAACTACTAGTCGTGCATCTGCATTTGTCGCGACTTTGCTAGCCTAAATGTACATGATGTATGCAACAGGCAAGCAAAAACTCAGCAAGATGCAATTTCCCGGTTATGTCTTCTGTCATGGAGTCAGCACAACGTGGAAGCGTCGTGGTCTGGTGGTTCTGACTCTCGTCTTTCAATCAGAGGGTCGTGGGTTCGAATCCCAGCCATGGCGTTAATTTCCTTCAGCAAGAAATTCATCCACATCGTGCTGCACTCAACCCAGGTGAGGTGAATGGGTACCTGGCAGGAATTCATTCCTTGAAATGCTTGCGCGCTGGCGGCTGCCGGGCTAAAGCCAGGGTAATAATATCCAAGTCCTTTGGAAGCGCATAGAGACGTTATATCATAATGTGATATGCGATATACAAGAACTGTATATTATTATTATTATTATAACGTCAACCGGACCACCGGTACAGATGCAATACAAACCTGTTCACCAGTTGGTATTTCAAGCATCCACTGCTTGTGAGTGTTGGGTGGATAGGGATCTGGATAATCCGGTGATGTCATAGTCAGGATGTGCGATCCATCTCGGTAGCATAGACATGATTCGCAGTTTGCTCCTGGTGACAAAATACGAAAATAAAGAAGTCAAATCCTCGATGATCTTTTTCAAATATTTTAAATGATTCAAATAGCCATTCATTTTCTTTCACTGAATGGGTAAAATATAACAATATTTTCTTTAAAAGAAATGTACAATTCATTATAGTATAAACAGTAATGGAAGAAAGCGAAGTCCCTGTAGCGAATGCTTATCAGTGGCGGGCACCCCCAAAAGATCAAATACATGTACAATGTAAAAATAAAAGAAGGATGATTTTTTTTTAAAAAAATACCCCGATAACGAGAAGGAAACAGAATATGGAGTTAAGAGAACCGAAAAGGAAAAGAAGTAGATAAAGAAGACTGTAACGGACTGTATTTAATTTATTTAAAATGCCAACACACTTTGTAAGTTGGCGTTACAACTGACACATCGTTACTCTACTGTTGCAGTTACTTACTAAATAGAAACGAAAGCAATCATTATCTGGAAACGTTATTTTTGTAGTGTTATAATTTTTCCTTTTTTCCTTTTAATTTGTTCCTTCATAGTGCCCTTTGGAAAAAAAAATGTGCGTTATAAAATTTGGTAAGCTTGGTAAGCTTATAGGGTACACAGAGTTTGAAAAATACAACTTAAGGCTTATTTATAAGACTGATGTATATAAAAGACGGCAAAATCAGGAGGAAAAAAATCATACAAAATTCAGATTCTTGCAGATTTAAAGATCAATATACTTATATTTCCAACTCTATAATTCCTTTGCAAGGTACTTATTGTTCCCTGTACTGCTATTTTTCACTTGATTCTCAGTTTGCTTCAGTTGATATGACATAAAAAAAATAACATTTACATGAAGTTCAATCCGATAAGATTTCTTTAACATACAACATGTGTACAACCATCAAGATTGTGAACTAAGCTTCAGAATTAAAGAAAACCCACGTCAAATAGTAAAAAAGAAATAGAAAATAAAAAATCAGGCTTTGCAATATCAGTTATTATTACAAAAAGCAAGCTCTAGGAAAGCTCTTTATTCGACAGTACATTATACTTGTAATTATTCTAGCTTTGCCGTTTGATGCATAATGAATCGCTTCATGCATTTCCATTCAGCCTAAAATACTAACGGGGCATGAAAAAGAAATAGGAACAATATTTTTAAAGGGAAGAAAATGATACCAATGTGTTTGCAGCATGTATTTGATAAAGTTTCCTAAAACGTTATTCTTGTGTATCAAAGATAGTCAGTTTTGAAAATGGATTCCCCCCCCCCCCCCTTCAAAACAATTTTTGAAAATGTCACATTCTAATTGCCAATGATGGGGACTTGATTTATGATTTCATAAAGCTCATTAAATGTCTACTCTCAAATATCAAAGAGAATCACTGTTTACTGAAAAGGATTTTTTTTTTCTCCGGAAAGACAAGTAACATATGTTGAATGCAAACTTGGTAAATAAAAATGGAGAAAAGTGGGAAAAAAAAAGAAACTAAAAAGTAATTTTCAGGAAAAACGAGCTATGGACGCACATTAGTGGAAAAAATTAAAGCATTTTAGAACAGAAGACAAACACATTTTGCAGTAGGCCTATAGAAGAAGGAGTGACTAAGGATTGTGTAATGCATGCATGGTGATGATAAGGACATTAAGCAAACAACACTACTGTGACATGATCAGTCCTTGATTTCCATCCTTCATAATATATTCTTACCTTTAAAAGTTTGAGCTTAAATATCTGAAATTTGTATTCATTTACCTTCTGACAAAATAAAGTTTAGACAGAGAGTACATACATATTACAAGGAGTGAGGCTAGCCTCAGAAAAATAAAACTAAGCTTGTGTTGGGGATACAAAGACAAAATGGCGCATTTGAAGAGTCATTTTTAACTCTCAGGCCATCGACATGTACATTTCAGCGTTATGAGGTAAAGGGAGCTTTGAATGGAATGAAGATAAATGCACATTGGAAAAAAAAAGATCGCAACATTTGCATAATAGTTGATTTTTACCGAATAACACTGATCAAAGACTGACAGAATTACAGAATTATAGAATTACAGCATGAAGGTCAAATGATTGCAGTATGACTAGTTAGCAAACTTCGACATCTCAATTTCTGTCTCTCTGACCCCATCGACTAAAAATTCTTGGATTATTAACATTTTCTGAGCAGAATTGCATCAGCATGGGTCAAAGAACATCTTTAAATCACCGTTTCACTTTTTTTTGGGGGGGGGGGAATGTCAGGTCTGCTTTAATATTAAAATGCAGATCGGTATGTCAGGCCTTCTTTAATATTAAAATGCAGATCGGTATGTCATAAATTTCAACATAGCTAACAACACGTGAAAATAATTGTTTCCGTAGAGTAGGTTATTATTTTTTTTTTCAAATTTAAAACTTATTCCTTAAATTTGATGAAACAACTTTACTTTAAAAATTAAAACATCACGTTTGACGTGCGCTGCGTAAATGTATCAACTCGACAGAAAAAACACAAAACTGCAATATTTTGCTCAGTTCAAACAATGGTAATGTGCAAAGAAACAGGTATCACAGAATAATCTTACCCCTAAAAAGCATGAGAAAATGAATGGTGACGATGACAGAAGTTCTGGAACTCATCCTCCTCAAGCATACTTCGCGTGCAGGAAGATGAAAGGAATGCTTTTAGCTTATCAAGTGAACCTGATTTTTAGATTGGTCGTTTTATCACACCTGTAACTGAAAAATGCTGGTGCCTGTCTGAAGATCTTCAGTGGTGCCCCAGTCTCACTCAACTAGACCATCGAGAACAGGCGGAACAGAACTTGGCATTACCCCGCATTGGAAAGAACTGATCGGTTTGGATTCGGTCCGGAGTCTGTTTGGCGGTTATAATTATTCGTCTGATAAGGCACTTCGCATTGTCATGATTGTGTCACGTCAGAGACGTAAAGTTGTACTGCGCATCTTCATCAACCAATCAAAATTATACAATGTAGTGACGTTATTAGAGACAGTAATATAAAAAAAACACTTCAGATACGTTATTAGAGACAGTAATCAGTTTACGCAACTTGAGAGCAATGACAAACACGTCAGCCTGTTAGGTGGCACCCTCAAAAATGCATACTGATACTAATACTTATACTTATAAAAAAAAATACTTCAGATACGCAAAGTTGTACTGCGCATCTTCATCAACCGATCAAAATTACACAATGTAGCGACATTATTAGCATTAGAGACAGTAATCAGTTTACGCAACTTGAGAGCAATGACAAACATGTCAGCCTGTTAGGTGACACCCTACAAAATTTATACTGATATCAATACTTATATAGCCTACTTTAAAAAAATAAAAAAAAAACAGAGACGCAAAGTTGCGCTGCGCATCTTCATCAACCAATTGAAATTACTTAATGTAGTGACGTTATTATTAGACACAGTAATCAGTATAGATACTGTTTCTTTATAACATGCAACTATCGTTTTGTTGTTGTTGTTTTAAATGTTAACCTTTTTAAAAGCTTTTTGCTTTATTCAGATTTTAGAGGAACATAATTTTTTGCAAAGCATAGATATAGTACATTGTATCATACAGAATAAACATAGACATATTTTGAAATATTATTCCATAGAGTAAGATAAGTACATATTCAATCGAGTATACAAAGAGTGATAAAATTTTACAATTTGTGAATAATATATTTTTCAATATAGAAAAAGTAAAAATGTAACGATAATACTTTATATTAATATTTTGGATACAAATACTATAAAGATTTTTTTTTTTCAGTATAAACATAAAGAGCCCGCTCGCAAAAGCCGGTACAAAATCGTACTCTCCGATCTTTCATTTTTAGAATCTTTTATCTCTCCCCCCCCCCTCTCTCTCTCTCTCCCTCATCATCATGTCTCCTTATCTCCTCCATTCTATGTTTCCTATAATCACTATAATGTATTGCTATTTCTTTAAGAAATGATACCATTATCACAAATAAGTCACATTCATAATGCTAAGAACAAACTTAGAACTTAAAAATATCTTTCTTTTCATCCGTAACTTCATAATGCATTTCCTTTTTTCTTTTTTTTTAAATTTTACCTTCAGACAAAGATATTTCTGTCCAGCTTATTGTCTGGATGAGTCTAATGGATTACACGAGGGAAATTTAATGGTTTGAAAAACATTTATGTGAAAACCTTCTTTTCTGATCTCTATTACCTGTCGCAGTGATCTAGGGAGAGAAAAAAAAAAGAATTTAGCTTTTCCTGCTAGCTAGTACTTAAAGTGATTACACAATGGTAAACAAAACTTTGATATATGATCGAGAATAGAATTCTCAGAAGAATGAGATTAAAAATACGATGATTTTCAATCGAAATCAATGCATTTTGGCTAATTTTCTCATGAAAAATTATGAGCTGACCAAAAAAAAATTGAGTATGAGGTATGACGTAAAAGTGGGTACCCAGCTTCGCGCATTGCAGTTGTGCTACGCGCTAGACTGTACAACATGTATTATACCTTGCGCGCATTTTGCTAGAAGTGCGCGACAAGGTACCCACTTTGACGTCATTTTGACGTCAAAGTGGGTACCCAGTTGAAACTGGGTCACAGTTGAGGGGTCTAAAATATCCTGAAATCTTACCACATTTGGGGGTTTCCTTGGCAACAGGGCTTTTCAAAAAAACTTTAGACAGATGAATTTTTGCTGATAAAATCATGCTCTTTTAAATGAACTAACATTGTTTCAGCATTGGGTACCCCCTTTAAGCCTACTTTTTTGGTCTTTTGTTTTTGTTTTTTGTCTTGTTTCAGAGTTTTCCCATTAATGTCTATTATTTATTCATCATTTCCTTTTAGCACTTACACAGCAAGAATTTCCCCTATAATGACTGTCCTTACAGGTTTGCGTTATTAGTGCAACTGCAATGATTATTCGAAGTGCGTTTCACCCTCTCATGGTTCTGACTTATTGGCTAATACAGTACGGTTTCACAATGTAGATACGCTACCCAAAGTACAGAGTAAAACCACTGTAAATAACATTGTGGTGACAAACCATACAGCGTCAATCCGGTTTATAATTAGGAGGGGGGGGGTGGGGGGGGGGGAGGTTGTCCAAAAATTTGCTGATAAGCAAAAAAGAAAAAGAAAAGAAAATGGTCATAGGTTTAAAATAGGGGGTGGGGTAACTGTAGACTGTAGATATATACCTCACAAATTTGGCGATAAGCAAGGGGGAAAGGAAAAAAAAAAGGTCCTCAGCTTGAAATTTTTCTTTCTTTCTTTCTTTTTTTTTTTTTTTTTTTTGGGGGGGGGGGAATTTCCCTTTGGCTTTTCATGCAGGTGTCTTCCCCCCCAAAAAAAATAGGGGAGGGGAACATACCTGTTTGTGTTCCCCACCTATAAAAGTTGGGGAGGGACGTTACCCCCTGTCCCCCCCCCCCCCTCCGCCGATTGACGCCCATGAGTGACCTAGCCTTTAATCACGGTGGCCTGCTTGAGCTTGTTCTTCCTCTCTCTCTCTCTCTCTCTCTCTATCTATCTATCTATCTATCTCTTTCTCTCTCTTTCTCTCTCTTTCTCTCTTTCTAGCTCTCTATCTCTACTGGTACCCGAAAGTCTCATTCCATAATATCTCACTTTTCTTTTTTGTGAATCTCTTTCTTCCGTTTTCCACCTATCTACGTTCCTCTTTCTACATTCTACCCTTTTTCCTATAAAACTGCCATTCCATGGAGACAAGTTTCACCACTTCAAGGAGAGCAGATATGCATTATATAACATTAATAAATTAGATATCACAAATACAACATATAAATGCGAACGACAATAAAAGTATGGGAGAAAAAATAAATAAAATTCAAATAAAATTCCCTGTATTTGAGTTCTAAAAGGGTTGGAAAGAGATCCCAGATAACGACAACGATAATTCTTAAAAACTGAAGATGCATCCCACAGCTGTTAATTTTAGCACCCACGAGCATAACTTATACGTACACATAACATTGTACACAGAACACCTTTAATAATATTGAAAATCTCGTAATCATATCCAGTGAGGTCCGAATAGCCCTTAAATAGTATGACGACAGACGATACTTCATATTCAGAACATATACTTTCGCTTGCTTTTTTCATAAAGTGGATTTACGATATACTGGGGAACGACCCCTACAACATTTTCCAGGGGGAAGTGCCCCCCCCCCCGCGTTCCCCTTAAACGCCGCCCATGTTTGGTGATGGTAACAAACAAACTAGTCATCTTTCTAGCCTGAACTTGAAATTCGGGGACAGCGTGCGATTTCCTCGTTTGTTGTCACAAATGTGCTTGATTGGTCTTATCGACTGCCCTATTGGAGGACAATGCTCAATCACATCGAAGAGACCGCCGTCATAATCGACAAGAGACCCATAAAGGGGCGGATCCAGGGGGTGGCCGAATCGGCAGTCCCCCCCCCCCCCCCGAAAAGCAGAAAAAGCAAAATTTCAGGGTAAAATACACGTGAAAATGCGGAGGTCCTTTTTTCGGGTAAAACAGACACCTGAAATAGCCCACTGCCCCCCCCCTTTTTTTTTAAAAAATTCTGGATCCAGCCCTACAACAAATCACTGCATATATCAGTCCATATCTTGTGGGTGAAATTGCTTTTGGTAAGTTTGCGGTCGGCTAGATCAGGCGGGGTATGATGTTATCAGGTGTTACGCGCTGCATTGGCCCATCCTATCCCTCCATTTGTGTCTAGTATACCAGTTAAGATGGCTGATGTGAAGGATATACCATTCATCCACAAGAATTTCTGCCATGGCGGTATCTGGTACCCTAACATCGTTCTGCCGTCCAGTATAGAAACTCTCAAGACGTTCGAAGTTAGGCATGACGACGTCTGGGTCCTGACTTTTCCCAAATCAGGTAAGGTGTTTAGATAAGTTCAGTCATGTATTTTGGAATAGGCATGTACAATGCGGATTTTCATGACATGGAAGTCTTATAACCATCATAGGCTTCATACCATGGGATGGTCTGCGTCCAGTTAATATTGGGCGGAATAGGTATATTTGGGAGTGACGTTCCTGATAATGAAATTCTAATCAACAAGATTGGTGGGGTGCATTAAGGTTCTGTGATCTTTTTTGCACTTTTGTTTACCTACCCACCCCTTTCCAACTTATTTTCCCTACCCTTTTAAATTCCTTCTCCCCCTCCCCCCTTCCCTTTCTCCTCTTGTTCTCTCTTCCCCTTTCAGTTTTGCATTGTATGGAGTAAAGTTGCCCCACATCTGTGGTTATCATTTCTTTCCTTTATATCCCATAGGAACCCACTGGATGTTAGAGATCACTGGTCTGATCCTGAACGATGGTCATCCTGACCGCATCGACAGGACACTGTACTCCTCCACACTGGAGATGATCAACATGGACCAACCGTTCCCCAAAACACTGGAAGACGACATCAAGAACCCTATGGACATGACGCCATTCTTGGATATCGCCGCAAGGGCGCCCTCACCAAGGGTTATGATGACCCACCTTAGACTAGATCGCCTACCACAGGACATTTTTAAAAGAGCCAAGGTTTGACTCGAATAACCACTCAATTTATGTTAGAAACAGGCGGCGAATCCTTTCTTTCAGGAACTTATTCTAATATATGAATCCGCTGGTATAGTGCTCTGTAACGTATCATGTCTGAATGCCTCCTTCCCGCAAAAAAACAAACAAACAAACAAAAACAACCAACAGCAAACAACAAACGTAATAGTAATAAAACTTGGGCAAGTGGTAAAGGTTGCGCTTTTTAAAGGCCGGTCCCCCATTCAAAACGTTTAAAGGGAATATTCCCCTCTTAGCTGTGAATATTTTGATACATCATTTGAATGCTTGCATAAAATGAATTTACACCTTAAGAAGACGGCAGGTAACATTTTTAAATAAATATATATATATATATATATATATATATATATTGCTTGTTTATTAGATTATTATAATATAAAGTAACACCCGCGCAGCGCAAACGTTTACAGCCCACAATCCGACCTTAGATTACCAGCAGAAATCTTGACTACATTTAGTTACTATTGACCAGTGGAATTGCATAGGTTATGATTGTTGTTTTTGTCGGTGTTTTTGTTTTTCTCCAGGTGGTCTACCTAGCTCGCCATCCAAAGGACGTGACGACATCTTGGTTTAACTTCCTGGGCCATTCAGAGTACAACCCAGTCACATGGGAACAAAACTTACAGGAATTCCTCGAAGGAAGTACGTTATCTGTCAAACGGAGATATGCTATCTAGTGACCATGAAGGGACATACCATAGACACAGTAACAGGGAAAGCATGATAGCACGTTCGTCCCTCCAAATGAAAAGTACAATTGTATTTACTTATTGTTTGGATAATAAAATACTTGAAATTATGTTGAAAATAATGTTTCTATCATGAATTTAACTGCATCCGACTTAAGAAAGACATTAGATTTACACTGCTTCTCTCCACCCAGGTGTTTAATGGATGCCCGTTGTGGCGCCCAAGTCAATGTGGCCTGTTCAATTTTGCCAGCGTCGTTAAAATTTAGACGCCCGGCTACTATAAAATGCAACGTTTAGAGACGCTGTAGATAAATAAGCGCTATATGATTTATAATAATTATTTGGAATAGTTGTGATATATATATTTTTATAGGCGCTATTATGATTCATGATAATTATGTTGAATAGTTGTGACAGATTTTTTTATAACATGATTCTTTTAAAGAGATGCATTGGGGACCATGGGACGAACACGTGACAGAGTTTTGGAAGAAAAGCAAGAAAGAGGACAATCTTTTGTTTCTCATTTATGGAGATTTATTGAAGGTAAGCAAAAGAAACATTCAAACTTCTCCTTTGCAACCAATTAATTTACCAAGATAAGAAAGTACATGTGGACGAATCCCACACTAAGAAGCAAGTCTTTGAGGTAGAGGCCAAAATCGATGAAACGACGATTATCATTATTCATGCGACATCTCATTGTATCATCGCCCGGGATCATCGCCAATTGAAGTTCACATATTACAAGTTGGCTTCTAGCGTGCATTGTTAACCGCTACTGTATTTTCAGCCCGGGGGGGGGGGGGGGGTATATCTCAATGAGGCGTGTACATCATCCGCGTAAGCAAAAAATGTAGAAAATGGGTTATTTTCAGCAACGGGCGGAGAATACGGGGGTCAAGATAAGGGTATCAAAATCTGGAAAATCTGGGAAAAGGTTATTTAATTAGGAAATTTTGATGCAATCCTTGCATAAAATCCCCGTTAAGGGTACAAAAATCGGAGATGTAATACATTGTTTCTTTGTTTAGGGTATTAAAATCACTCCTACTTCCGTCCTACTTTAATCCCCATTTAGGGTGCTTTTCAGAAAGTGATTTACGCGGATGATGTACAGGTCTCAATGAGACATATCTTCCCGGGATCTTCAGCAAGTTTAAAGCAGTGTTGAAACCACAAATACTTCTACATTATAAGTTGTATGTAATTTCTCCACATGTGCTGCAGAACCCAACTAAAAACATCAAGCAGATAGCAGAACACATCGACCATCCTCTGTCGGAAGGAGCATTACATCGTGTAGAGGCAAACTGTAGTATCGTATCAATGAAGAGGACTTATCAGAGGATCGCTCAGACGGGCAAGCCATCCTTTACAAAGGCTAGTGGAGAATATCCATTCTTGAATAAAGGTAAGTGGGAGATTATTTTATCAGGCTAAGGAAGACGCTTCCAGAAGAATTCACTGGAGAAATAATTAGGACATTTTGACATTCACGTTTTCATTATGCAGTAATTGACAAACAATTAACATAAAAGTTAACGCCAGTCAGAATAGTTCTACGTGATCACTCAAAAGAATGAAAAAGCATCAAATCCATTAGAAGAATGAATAAAAGTGTAAACGTAAAAGAATCTTTAAGAAAATGAAGGGTAAAAGGCACACATGCATACTTGAAAGATTTACAAGTACCGTGAAGATACTATGAAGAGGTTAGAGTAAGTTCGACTAGTGATGGTCAGGATCTTCATTTCACTGGTGTCCATTAGTTTGGTTGTTCAGATTTACCGAAATGTACTACAGTTTATAGATCCTGACTCGGATCCACACTCAGGGTCTTACTGAGAACACCTTTCTATCATTATTACTATTATTATCATAAACATCATCATTATTATTGTTACTAGTATTTTCATCATCATGATCATTATGATTAATTTTTATTATTATTATCATTATTATTATTACTACTACTACTACAACTATTATAATCATCGTCATCATATATCATCATCATCATTATCATTTTTTTTTTAATTGAATAGGCGTATGTGGTGCGTGGAAGGACCGATTCACCGTGGCTCAGAACGAAATGTTCAACGAGTGGTATCGAAACAAGATGGCGGACATTCCTCTTAAATTTTCTTCTGAATGAAAATTTTACCAGGAGTAAGATGTATGACGCAGTCAAGACTCATCACGGGAAAAATAGAATGTGATTACACAAAAAACCCTATTTCTCTAACATGCAAATGAAATTTCGTACGCAGTTGATTATAGTGCAGAGGTAGACATTATGCCCGGGAAGGGGAACACGTTCTTTTTCCTCCGGATTATTCATTTTTTTAATGAAACGTATATTTTTTTTTCCTAAGAATAATGTTTATTCATCTGTAACGATTTATTGCATAAAAATCCTTCTCGACCTGTGATGGAATTGCAAATTTCGTTATAATCAACTTTAATCAGCAATATATGAGTAACATGAAAATAATGACAACAACAACAATAATAATAATGGTAATAACAATTAATGATAATGATTATAATAATTATAATAATGTATGTGTTCATTAATATGCGCGTGTGTGTGTCAAGGTGAGGGTAGTATGTAAGCGTGTATATACATATACGTATATGCCAAATTTTCGCCCCTTGGAAAAATAGTAACTATTGCCAGTCCCTCCGAAGATATTCATAGAAGGGATATACATATATGTACATATATACATATATACCTATATACCTATATACGGTATGTCGTACCTATTGAATGTCTTATTGCCTTATTGCTGATCGCACGAATGTTCAATGTAACATAATTCATGCACTGCAGCGTGAATGTAGTGGGGATTCCCGCGTTCCCTTTGACCTTCGTAGTGAGCGGATGTTGGCAGGAGTATTCTCAGATCTGTGGAATCAAACTAAAAATTTCACACCCGTCATTCCTGTCTGGTCGTTTTGAAACAATTGTTTTGTGCCAAATGTAAGGTGAAAGTTGTCAAAATGGCATTGAAGAGAATAGCTTCTTTCGTTCATTTGAGTGAATTGTTGACGGTGTGCCTGCCCTTTTTAACAGGTAAGTGGGTTCGAGCTTGGTGTAGCGGCAGTGCTACTTACTTCATGTTGCCAATGTTCCTCGTCATGTGATGTTCTATTGTGTTCACGGTTCATTTTTCTATTGCCATGCGCCATTCAAATAGGTCCGAATGATTTATTCATTTCATGCGGAAACTAGAATATGATGGTAAGCTCACTAGTACTTAGGAGATTGACAAGGAGATGATACATTTCATTTGAACTTTCACTCAGTGGCGTATCTAAGTGCATGGGGAAACGGGAGGGGGGGGGGCATTTACATGGACGGCTCTTGAAGGGGTCGTAAGAAACGTAAAAGAGATAGCCTCTATTGCACAGTGTACAAAGTGTAATGGTTTTGTTTGTTTGTTTTTTTTTTCTTCTGTAAAATTTGGTGATTTTGCAGTTCATTGTGCTTAATACATATATACATCTATATGAGCACTTAGCTCATTCCATTCGGGGGAAAGGATATTTAGATTTGTGAAGGTGAAGGTAGGATACATAATATTAAAATGAAAATAATGATGATGATGGTGCTGATAATAATAAAATGCAAAATGAAAATACTAATTGTAATCACCTTACTAGTATACTAAAAATGATACCAATGATACTATTCCTAATACTACTACCACTGCTTCTACTAAGGATAATGATAATGATGCTAGTGATGATGACAATAATGATACTACTACTGCTG
>CM057153.1:35152964-35299861 GCA_029962745.1 Echinometra lucunter
GAAGAAGAAGAAGAAGAAGAAGAAGAGGAAGAAGAAGAAGAAGAAGAAGAAGAAGAAGAAGAAGAATAAGAATAAGAATAGAGTAGGAGAGGAAGAAAAAGAAGAAAAATAAAAGAAGAAAAAGAAGAAAAAAGGGACAAGAAGAAAAAGAGGAAGAATAGGCAGAAGGAGAAATAAGATGAAAAGAAAATGATGAAGAGTAAGAAGGAGCACAAGAAGAAGAAGAAGAGAGAGAGAGAGGAGAATGGAGTTTGAATGCTGCATGATGATGCTAATGATAGTACATAATAGTCATCAGCGGAGTGAATGAGACCAACCGGTCCATAAATCACAATATTATACACTAATACTTCCAATTAAAAATTCCATTCAAGTCAAAATGCATCTTGATGAGAATTACAGTCATATCAGGTCAATCAGAAATTACGTTCAGCAGTTCAGAAGCCCGGCTTTCAAACGTATGTTATGTTTTAACATTCAGTTGAATTTATAGATATCAGTTAGCATGTCTTGTTAAAGGCTCTAATAGCAGAAGGAATAAACGAATTCAAAATTATATTCATGAGCAGCAATGTCTTATTTTTTCATAACTTTTATTATCGTCATCATTACAATTATCATTATTATTACTATCATCATCGTTGAATTCACTACCGCTATCGTTGTGCAATTTGTATTACTAATAGTATTATTTTCATCCATCACAGTGATGTGAAGCACATTAACTTCTTATCATCATTGTTATTTTCATTTTTTAGTCACCAAGGGAAACGGGAGTGTAATTGTAGTACTGAAGTACTTAGTACTGTAATTGCTTAGTTATTGTAGTAATCATAAAAGAATTTAAATATCTACATTTATTGTAAATCGCATTGAAATGTCATTAGTAATTTTTATTATCATTATTACTATTGATACGTCTTGGCTTAACTTATTCAAACAAAAAAACCCCCGTTTTTATATTGCTAACAGCCGTTCTGGATATCACTACACATAAAAGCCGGGGGGGGGGGGGTCTCATCAGGCCTATCGTCCGCGTACATCACTAATTTTAAAACAAAAAAAAACTTTCTGAAAGGCTAAAAGAGGGGTGCAATAATTATATGAGTGGTTTTGATACCCTGAATACGGAAACCCGTCTAAAATGTCCATTTTTCACCCTTAAACAGGGATTTGTTCAAGGATTGCATCATCACTTTTGAATTTGATACCGTTTTTCTTTATTTGTTATGTTTTGGACACCCTAAACGCGTAACGCGAGTTACGTGCTGAAAAGGTATCTGTTTATTCGTTTTACGTGGATGATGTACAGACCTCACCACTCCCCCGCTACCCCCGGGCATTCGAGTAGGCCTTTCACAGACAACACCCTTCGCCCATATCATGGATGGTGTTTCTTTGGGGAGGATGCGCATGCCATGGGTTTCCACAGTAGAGAGTGCAGTGCCTATATGTTATCATGAACTGGAAATTCTCACATTATTTATAACCTACAAGGAAGAGACCGTGCTTTAAAAGCATTATTAGGGCCCTGTTTCATAAAACCTTGTTATCATAACAACTGCCACATTTCTATGACAAATTTGCTCTCAGGCAATCAGATGCAAGGATTTCAGTAGCTTATAACAGTTATTGTAACTTGTAATTGATAGCAAATTTATGAAACGGAGCCCAGATCTATTGCAGGAGCGAAAGCTTGATATTGTTTTCGCCTCACTGAAATGACAGAGACAACTGAAAGCAAAACTCGTTTATTACTCACTGTCTCTCTTTCCCGCTTCTCTCCATCTCTCTCTCTCTCTCTTTCTGTCTCTGTCTCTGTCTTTCTGGCTTCTCTCTCTGTCCGTCTCTCCCGCTTGCTGTCTCTCTCTCTCTCTTCTGCTATCCTGTGGGGGATAAGAGTGTAATACATGTGCTACGAACAATGATTTGGAGGGATACCAGTTGGCTTAAAAGTGGACACGTTTGCTTATATTAGTAAAGTATTAAAGAGCTTGGAGAAAACTTTAGAGCACGTGACCTGAAGCTCCTTAACCGAGTCCTCCCTCCCTAGCCTAGCCTCTGGCCGAGGCCTCTTGCTGCAATCCCCTGTGCTGCATTAATCTGTAGATGGCTGCTAACGAGAACGTCTGCCAACGAGACTACTTCAATTCAATTCAAATTCATTTATTTTCTCAGTATAAAAAACATAGGCCTACAAGTAACAGGATATGAAACATTTAAACAGTACAATTATTTACCGGAAAAGGAATGAAATATACTGAGTGGGTAGCAGCCAAAAAGGGCAATCCTTATAGAAGGCCGACCCAAATAGAATTAACAAAATGTACAAATCAATTTATACAGGGAAAAGAAATACCTAACAACCCACACAAAAGGGTGAAGTAAAAAACAACAACAACAAAAATAAATAAATAGAATACAATTAAAAAGATGCATACGTAGTGATGACCATAGCCTTATATTTACTTCTGAATGTATTTAAAGAACAACTATTCTTAATTTCATCCGGTAACAAATTCCAAGATATTCGCCCACGATAAAACAATTGATTTTAAAAAAAAATCTGTTCTTACTTTTGGTATATGAAATTGTGTACTGATTCTTTTAACATAATTATGCACACTACAATTTAAAACAAAATGATTGTGTAGAGATTCTGGTAAGAGACCTAAAAATTGCAATATCATACTGATAAATATCATAAAACTTTAAAATTTTGTGGGATTTGAAAATAGGTTCAGTATGGGCAAGAAATGACGAATGGTTGATTATTCTCAATGCTCGTTTTTGTAGTTTAAAAAGTCTATTTAATTGTGAGTGTGCAGCACTTCCCCAGTCAAGAAATCCATAACTCAGAAAAGGTGAAATAAGTGCATAATAAATATTTCTTAAAATAATCATGGGAAAATTATGCAATCTGTACATTATACCAATAGCTTTGAAAATTTTATTACATATCAAGGCAAGGCGCGTCAGCCTCTACTCACTTGCCAGTTGTACTTAACAATAACAACAACAATTTTTAAAAAAAAATTATTGAAAAACATCTACCGGAGCGGTAGATCTTAATATGCGAAAAACTTTTGATTGACACTGTCGTACTCCCACCCATCTCTCCTTCCAACAATCACTGAGCGGGACAGACTTTTACTACTAAATATTCATTTTTTAGATTCACCAATCAGTGAGCAGACATTTGCCTTCCATACTGAATATTCATGCTTCGTTTCATCATGGCGGAAACTTGTCGCGAAGAAAAGTTGACCAGAAACCTTGAATATGCTGCGAAAAAGCTCAAAACACTAGTTGAAGCCTTTACCGGTGCATTGAATGGGAGAGACGTTTTTGTAAATCTTCCCACCGGCTATGGCAAGAGTGCCATATATCCAGTAGCGTAGACAGGTTCTTGCACCTGGGGGGGGGGGGGGGAGGGGGATGATTTGCTGTTCACAAAAATCGAGAATCAATTTCGTATACAGAAACACACACGCACACAAACACAAACACCCACCCACACACATGCACCTGAATGCACAGCACCGGCGTAAATCCACTTCGAGGAGGAGGGGGGGGGGGGATGATCGACATTTTTGCCGATTTTTTTCTTTTGAACTCACACTTAAGTATAAACACACGCCCTCACCTACCTGCAGAGACCCCCTTACACATATTTTAATTTTTTATCTCGCGAGCGGGCGAGCCCAAAATTACCCCTTTTTCTGGTTTTCAATCGCATTTTCAAATAGAAATTCTATATAATGAGCGAGCGAAGCTAGCGAGCCAAAAATAATCACTCTTGTGGTTTTCCATCGCATTTTCAAACAAAAATTCTAAAATATGATGAGCGAACGAAGCGAGCAAGCCAAAATTAAGCGCTTTTCTGGTTTTAAATCGCATTTTCAAATATAAATTCTAACATAATATGATGGTTGTTTATGACAGATTATCAAAATTTTATGAACGATTAATTCAAATATCATTTCTTCCTTAAACAGTGGGGGATATTTGTACACACCATCCCCCCTCTCAAAAAAGTGGGGGGGGGGGGGGTATATCCCCCATCCCCCCGGGATTTACGCCACTGATGACTGACATAAATAGAAGATATACGCACCGTGACAAACGAATATAGAATATGGACTGGCACACATTACTGCATATTTGCATCACACTATTATCTTTTTTAAAATTTTGTTGTTACACCACTTCAGAAAAACTGTGACAGCGCCGAAATTACCCAAAGTAATAGAAACAACTACATAAATCAGAATAATGATCGATATAGTTATGATAGTAATCGTCATTTCAGTCACATTAACGACGACGACGACGACGACGATGATGATGATGATGATAAATATTATTGTTATCATAGGCATAATAATAATACATTACTAATTATTACTATAATTATTATCATAATTATCATTATTATTGTTGTTGTTATAATGATAATAGTTATTGTTATCATTATTGCTGTTCCTATCATTTCTAAATATGTTCATTCAGTTTAATTGTAAGCAAACATCCTTCCCTAAAACCGGGGGGGGGGATGATTTTACATGTCACCCCCCACCTTGTGAGGTGGGGGATGCATACCCCTCATTCCCCCCCCCCCCCCCCCCCCCCGCTGTCTACGCCCCTGCATATATCAAGCTCTTCCTCTACATGTATGTAATTTCCTGCGGACAGGCCCCACATCTCGGACGAAACAAGCCCCACTGCTGGGCGCAGGAACCATTCCTTGTCTCCTTGTACAGTGTTTTGCAATAACAGTTGCTCCTACGCAGGAAGAAATATGTTTTATTTTTTTCAACCAAGACTCAATAATAGCCATAATTTTTCGGCAAAAATGCTATGAAATATAATTTTGTAGTGTAAAAATATAAACATTTGTTCAGATGATTGAAAAAAAAAGGAGTTAAGGTTTTTTATTTCTTTATTACGCATAGTAGTTCCCTCTGAAATAATGGACGAGTTCTTCACCAAACACGCAGCTCATTTTTTGTGACGTACACTACCTTATTTTAATACTGCATATTTAATTAGGGAGCAAGTGAGTAGTAGAGGCCTCGGCGCTGACGTGCCTCGTAGTCTCGTTGGCAGCCGTTCTCGTTGCAGCCGTTTACTGGGGAATACAGCACAGGGGGTTGCAGCAAGAGGCCTCGGCTAGAGGCTATCCCTAGCCCTGCCCTTGCCGCTTGTCAGTGCAGTAACAGACGATGCATGAACTTCGCCCCCACTAGATATAACGGTTTTTGCACAGAGAGATTACGTCATGGGGAATCCCCTCATCGACCACTGGCAATATGAATGCTGAACGCTATATTCTCCGGATTTAACTCTATCACTGAACTCTTCTCGTGTTCGTTTCGAAATGTCACGGGATCAGTTCTACATGCAGCGGCGCTACAGGTGTGGGCAAGGGGCGGCCTCCATTATTCAAATGATAAAAAAAAATGGGGGAGAAGGAGGAGGAGAAGAAGAAGAAGAAGAAGAAGAAGAAGAAGAAGAAGAAGAAGAAGAAGAAGAAGAAGAAGAAAGAAGAGAAGCATGCGTGAAGAAAGAACAGGGTTATGCAGCAATGATAATAGCCCTATTTGTTAATTCAAAACGTAAATGAAATCAAATAAAATCACTTGTGGCCATTCCCCCCAACAAAAAATACCCTGTTGACGTCCCTGTATGTCCAATATCGAAACTTCGAAGGGGAAGTTGAATGACTAACATTTGTGGTTCCATTTGCATTCCAGAGGCCCGGTATAAAGTCTAATAGTCGACGTTTTTACCTCAACCTCTTAGTATTTTAAGCCTTGTTCGCACTAAAAATTTCGCTAAAGATCGGAGGCATTGACACGATTAAAATCGAACGTCAAAAAAAAAGTGTGCAATTTTGCAAATTCAGGATCACTAATAATGAGCCATCTCACCTGATTTCAAATTGAAGTCAGTAAATGGATGCTTGCTTTTTTGTTTGTTTGTTTGTTTTTGTTTGCTTGTTGTTGTTTTTTTTTTTGGTTTAAAAGAGAAAGACATGTTTAGCAGTACCTGTATGTGTTTTCTGATATCAAAATTATACGTCTTAATTGCAAGAGTGATTAAATATGCACAAATAAAATGTACAAGTTTCACGGCAAGAGTCAAAGTTTTGATTTGTTGTGAAGTATATTATTTACACCTTTCAAAAGGTTTTAAAAAAAGTGTTATCCAAGATGAATAATTTAATAGAGAGAGGGAGAGAGAGAGAGAGAGAAAGAAAAAGAGAGATCGAATAACGAGAAGTGTAATTTTGGAGAAGCAATTGTTTCAATAAATAAAAACAAGGAGAGAAAGAACGAGAGAGAGGGGGGGGGGGGGGAGAGCGAGAGAAAATAGATATTATTTATGATCTATTAACGTTGGATAATGGCATACATGGAACCTCAGCTAGCTCTCCTTGTTTTGGTTGTTTGGGTTGTTTGGGTTGTTTGGGTGGTTTGGGTGTGCTTTTTCTGTTTTTTTTTTGTCGTTTTGTTTTACACATATTACCCTTTGGTTCATTCTGAATTCTAATAGAGCATATAATCCCTTGTGGGGAAACCTGGGCGTCAATCAGGGGGAACAGGGACACGTCCCTCCCCCAATAAAATTAAGGGCGGGGAACTCAAAAGGGTATCGCCCTGATTTTAAGCTGAGGACCTTGTTTTGTTTGTGGGTTTATTCCTAGTTAGCACGTTTTTTGTGTGTATGTCCCCTCCCCCATTTTAAGCTGAGGACCTTTTTTTCTTGAGTGCCCCCCAAGAATATATATATATATATATGTAACGAATTGGCGCCATAACACATGGTAGAGGTGTTGTGGCTCAGTGGATAAGTCTCCGGATTTTGAACCACAAGGTCAGGGGTTTCGAATCCCTGCCGCGGCACTAATGTCCTTTAGCAAGATATGAATCTACATTTGCCACGCCTTTCGGATGGTGACGTCAAAGGTCGGTCTCAGACTTAAATAACCATTTATGATACGCGTCTGTAAAAAAACCAATTCAACAACAGCAACAACAACAAGCCTCTGTGAGGAATAACATTTTGCCATGCTTAAGTTCCCTCAGTGTAGCATGGCACAAAAGCATGTATCATTACAAGACTAGGAAGCTAAAAAGATAGTTTTGGAAAAAGGAATTTCGTAAAACAAATGGAGTAGTTTTTAATGCATGTCATATCGTGACCAAATGCTGTTTGGTGATTTCACATGTTATTGATAATCACCCTTTCAAAAATTAAAATTGCACCACTTTTATATTTGCTTGTCCTGGAATTTTTTTTTTTGTACTTTCTGTTCAGGCCAAATTCAATTTCCTTCCATTCACATTCATTTTTTTCTTTTCCTTTTTTTTTTTTTTTTTTTTTTACAAATATAATGCTACACTGTATAGCCTATCCTTGACATTTGGCAGATATATATGGCGCCATACAAATGCTGTGAATCATCATCATCATCATCATTTGGTCAGCTCTCCCCAAGTGCAAGATTAAAATGAAGTCGTTATACCAAGCTCAAGCATGAAGTCACATAATATTATATAATTAATTAATTAATTATCCATTCACTGTCCCATTTGTTTTATGACCTCTTTGCTATCGGTGATCTGTTTTCACCCTTTTGTATTATTCCAAGCCCTTGTTCACACTGAAAATTTATGTAAAAGGGCGATTTACGATGAAACATCGGACCTCTTTTGCGACCCCTTTGCTTGCATGTTGCTATCAATTGATCTTTTTTATTTCACCTTTTTTTTGCTTATGTTCCAAGCCCTTGTTCACACTGATTTTTTTTTTTTTGTAAAAGGGGACATGAAAATGAAAATCGGACCTCTTTTGTGACCTCTTTGCTAATAAATCTTTTCCACCTCATGATATTCACTCTACATGTTCTCTTCAGTGCCCATTTTTACAACTCTAACCGGCTTGCATTTGGTACAATACAATTGTTTCAAAGTGACCAGACAGGAACGAATTAGGGGGTGAAATCATAAGACTTTGTAAGTCATACAGCCACACACCCACACACGCGCCCACCCTTCCTCGGGGGCTCACACACATACATGTATGTGTGTGTATCCTATATAGAATATTATATGCGTTCTCTTTCTTATATTTTATAAATCTATTTTTTTTTCTACCCTTCTTTCAACATGTCCAGGTTGTGTAGCCATGATACACACAGACCAGCAGGCCATAGGATGGGTTGGTGAGAATATTCGTCTCCCGTGTGACTTCCCCTACCAAGATGTTCTTGCTTTGTACTGGACGAACAGCAGTGGCGATACTAAAGCAAATCTCTTCAAACAAGAAAGGCTCAGTTCCGATGACCGATTTACTTTGAATGAGGACTTCTCTCTCGCCATCACCGACATAAAAGTGTCAGACGAAGGACGATACAAGTGCGCCTTGGAACTAGACTCTGGAGAGAGTTTCATCAATCACACGGAACTTACCATCTATGGTAAGGATTTGGAAAAGATATCACTGTATCTTTTAAACATTTTAAATATCAACTTGAATTGTGAGTAACTTGAACAAGAGGATGCTAGTGACATGGAGAGCTGTAGGACAACGACTTTCTAGTTTTAATATAGTTAATAGATACCCCAGATTGACAATAAAACAATAGGTATTTGTTGAGTCTTGCACGATAGTATTTGTATTCAAGTATATTATAGGGGTGTCGTGGTACAGTGCATACGTCGCCGGAGTATAGATCACATGTTTCACGGTTCGAGTCCCGCCGTGGCATGAATGTCATTTGACAAGTCATCATAATCCACAGTTGCCACTCTCCACTCACGTGTACAGTAAATGAGTACTTGAAATGCTATAGAGCGCCGTAATAGTAGCCAGGCTAAAGCCGGGGTAATAACAGTGGAGCGCCAGCAGTGTATCCCCCCCACACACACACACACACACACACGCACACTTTTCAAAGAAGATTTAATATTTTAATCAATTACTTGTTGAAATTTATGCTTAATCCATCAAAAAAGACAGTTATGGTTATTATCCGAAAACCAAAGATAGAATGGGAGAGTAATATGTGCGTGTGCGTGAGGATAGGGTGCCGTGGATGTGGCCTGGTGCAGGGTTTTTTCGATACCGATTGTGTCTCACTGTCTTAATTTCTTTGAAAGCGGCACCTTCAATGCCCCGCATCGAGCAATGTCCCCAAAAGCCGAAAGGGAACAGAGTTCATAGATTCTGCACTGTGGAAACTTCCAACACTCACCCTTTTAACCTCGAATGCCGTGTGACTGGCTTCAGACCTAATGTAACCCTTGAGTGGTCCTCTTCGGGACTTGTGAAGCAGCCCATTGGAAAACCTTCCCACAAGACACTACCCGATGGAACATCCGAGAGAGAGGTTACAATCAGTGTCACTGCTAAACTGGATGAGGAACAGAATTTCACCTGCACGGTGAAGGGAAAGGCAACCAATGGGACAGACTGGTCAACAACCGTCACCGTTCTTGTTCCACCTATGCCGACAGGTATGCCATAATCAAGTGTAATGTATTCCCCATGTCCCCCTTACAGTTACGGAAGAAATACATTATTAAAATATTGGGAGAGTATTGTCTGTGACTTAAGTGTAAATACTTGTTCAAAGATAAGAAAACAGGTATACATATTTGCTCTTCGATCTTTTATAGAAAATACCAAACAAAAAGTATGGTAATATAGTTACTTGTCTATAATAAGTTTCACCTTTGCTTATGTCTCTAGTGCAGTTATGCCATCAAACAGTTCTATTACCCCTCGCTCGACCTCTCGAGAGAGGAGAGAATAATTGTCAAGGGTCCTGTCTCCATTATTAATTCAAACCTAATCATATTCAAGGAACAAGTAATGAAGTGTAAGGGACTGGGTTTATTTGGTTTACATTTTGAACAACTGCTTGAACTTGCATTTGAAAAGTATTCAGAAATACATTTCCCTCTGCGTTATCAAATCGGTTTTAAAATGTTTTGATACGTTATCCTCAAGATTCGAAATGAATATTTATTACCGCATAAAAAAGACCTTCAACAGAAATAATGCCATGATTTCAAAGGTGAGAAAACTCAGAAAAAGACCAAGCTGCCCATGTTCTCCCTTTTCAGCTATTCAAGTATTGATCTATAATTCTGTTGTGTTCCTTGTTTCTTTAACATTCCTATTTTATCCGGTGGAAAGCAGTACTTATTTCAACCGATGATGGATTGTCTGTTGGAGAGCAGTTGGGGCTAGCTATTTTCCTAATCTTGTTAATCATCTGCATCGCAGTTTTTGCTATTCTGGGCGTCATGGTTGGTCTACGAAGAAAGAAAAAACTACCACCAACGTGTAAGCAGGACATTACTTCTGTTCTTGGGACTTTCTTGGGGCAGGTTAATGTCGCATATCAGAATAAAGTTGACCATATTCGAAATAGCAAAGAAACAGTGTTTCTATTCTATTTTTTTTTTATCCTGGGATTGGACAAAATAAAATGGTGAAAACTATCAAATGAAAACGGAACTTCTGCATATAACCATCCGACGTGATTAAGTGTCTGCTCTCGAGATTATAGACATAACTACAAAGTAATCAGACCAATCTTGTCCTTTTTTATTAATTGGCCAATTTACATCTTTTCATTCTTAGGTGGATCAATCTTAGACTGTATTCCATGCCTGAGAACACTTTACCTACCTATACCGGACCCGGAAGAAGTGAAATTACGTAAGTGGTTGCATGCAGGGAAGATCTCAATAAATGAATGCACTGTGAATTTTTATCGGTCACCTAAAGCAAGATGAAGATTACTAGTATCATTCCTATGTTAATGAGTATACCAAAAAAAATTGTTATCATAATACACTCTAAAAATAAATCAGTTCAAAATGGCTAGATGAAAGGATCAGCTGGGTGAAACTAAGTTTCTAGTCATCTTTCACTATATTTTAGTCATTTGTGACTATTTTCTGGTCGTATATTGACTAGAATGTTGTAACTTTTATGACTAGATATATCAGTTGCACCCAGCTGACTAGTCATCTAGCAATTCTGACTGATTTGTTTTAGAGTGTACATGTGTAGAACTGGAACTGAAAGACAGAGGGTCTGTGATTTGAAACGGTCAATATTTTTAATCTTCTTAAGATACCACATATTTTATCAATGAAAAGCTGGCTATCAGTTCCACTCTGACTTTCTAGTGTTTGTATTATCAAGCGCTTGGAATTTGAGGTAATTACTTGTAAAATTCCTAGATTTTGTAATCTTGCCACGCTTCGACTGCAGGATAAGTAGGATATATGATGGGTTAGCAGTTCCCCCGGCAGTTCCCAACTTTGCTGATGATTGGAAACAAAACTATTGTTTTTACATGCATGAACATATTAAATGTAGCAATTCTGTTAAACCATTTTCTACGTTTTAAGTGAAACTTAGCACACACACCCTTACACACAACACACACGTCACCCACAAACGCTGACAAACATTGAAAATAATTTTCTGATTCACAATGATTTTTCTACAGAACACAGAAAGGAGGAGCTGTCTTCTCTACGTCAAAAGTTAAGTGATTATAAATTTGAGAGACCTGATGGGTCCACTGTTCTTTCAGCACATATCGGCTTATTTGGCGAAATGAGCGCTGGAAAGTCGTCCTTTATGAATTCTCTTGAATTCGCATTCACAGGTATTCTCGTCCATCCTTAATTCTATTTCGTAGTTTTGCCATATATTGATGTTTCCATCCTTTGCTCCCATTTATATATGCATACTTTTATAATTAACGGTGACAAAGTAATACTCACCTGGTAATGATAGTACCAACTACAATAGCAATGTTGCTATAACAATTTCGTTTCATATTGCTAATTTTAATATAGGCATTACGTAATGCTAATCGAAGTGAAAGTTTTGTTTGTCTACCTTTCTTATTGGTGTGACTGTTGTGGTTTCGAACAGGTGAGTTTAAGCAGAGTCAGGTCGTAGGAGCTATGGGATCGGCAGGAGGGAAGACTATTTCACGCACCGTTCTAGAGCTCACTGAAAGCATTTCTCTTTTCGACAACCGAGGCATGAATGATTTCAAGCATTCTAATCTAGAGGAAATTAAAGCCCAACTCCGTGAGTAACTGAGATATGTTTTGATTGATTGAATTGAATTTAATTGAAGTGTACCAATCACCTGAAGAAATGCGAACACCTTCCAGATTTGATTTGGCTTCTTTAGGGATTATCGGTTAATGAGTTTGAAGAAAATGAAGGATGGCATTAGACATGTTAGATCACACAGGCTTCTCACCAGGATTTTCTTTACATGTCAAGCATGTGGTGGAAAGATAACGTTCGGCACGGAGGAAAATTTACGCATGGTACAGATAACGGAACGTGTGGTTTTGTTTTGGTCGGGTACTTTTTGTGCATACAAATAGTGCTATTATAAACTTTCATGTTTAAATTTACACATGGTGGCATTTTCCCTTCTAAATTTACCCATGGTGGCAAAAGTGTTTTTTAAATTTACACAGGGTGGCCCGCCATGTGTAAAAGCCCTTGTGAGAGCCATGAGATCACAACTTTTTTTTTTCTCCAAAGCTTTAAAATAGCCCCCCTGGTAAACATGTTAAATCTATGCACGGTTTTCCCTCTTATCAGTTCCACTGGCGTAGCTAAGGGGGGCACAAGGGGGCCATTCCCCACCCCCACCCCCGTCGATCGGCGACCAAAAAAAAAAAAAAAAAAAAAAACCTTTCATTGAGTCCACTTCACATAACTTACCCTACCCCATCATTCTTTTCAATTACCATGATTACATAAACTGCCCCATTCGAAGTGCAATCAATCTCACGTTATTCTGTAGATGTTTTAGAAGCTTTATCTTCAATATGACATGACATCACTTCAATGACAATAACCATCCATTTGGTAGAGATACCCAAATCTCGATGTAATTGAAGTAAACAAAATAATAAAACTGCCTTCCTGTGTATACAAATTTAATGTTTATGTGTTTTTAGATTACTGTATGAAGACTTTCCATTTAGCCCGTTGATCGAAGATAACCTTAATGGAGCTTTGGCTACTTAGCATTATTTCCCCATTTTTTATAACGAACAAAATGTTAAATGTGATCTTTAACTCTATTGCACTCTAAACGATGTAATTTAAATAAATTCCATATTTATTCAGTGCAATTCCAACACATCTACCTGTTTTTTTCCCGTAGATCTTTATTTCAATTTCATTCAATATGCCTCTACTTTTCCAAAAATAATTTCACTTTTAACTTTTATATGAGGAACTTGAAACAGTTTATGACGGATAAATGCAACATTGCATGGTACTGCTAATAACACAAATCGAATCGAACTAATTCCAATATTCCGTCAGTGCTTGAATGAGGACATAGGCGTAGCTAAGGGGGGAGGGAGCGCAAGGAGGCCATGACCCCCTCTTGATCGGAGAGTACAATAAGAGAGAAGGGGAATGGTCTATACAACTATAACCTACACCTAATAATGAAAATGAAATGTGCAAAAATGCCATTTTGATGCACATATTTTCAAAAATTACCCTGGGAGGGGAAACACCCTCCCCCGTTGAGAAATAGCTTCGTGACTGTCTTTTGTCTTTTGTTTTCCCCTCCTTGAAAAACACTGGCTTCGTACACCATTTTCACTGGTCTAGCTAAGGCTCCATCAACTGGTCGTGTGTAACCTCAGAGCCTTCCGGCGCCACAGCCAGGGGCCATCGTCCCACGTTGATCGGATCGGATCCATGCACGAATTTTCACAAATATCCCTCCCGTGGTAGGGCGGATAACCCCCTCCCACACCCTCCCCCCGCTTGGTCGCTTCGCTCCCCCGCCACCCCCACCCCCTTGTTGAAAATTCCTGGCTAGTGATTAGTTCATTATTCAATTCCGTATCGTAATGTGTTATTTGTTGCTATGATAATGTGCGTTGACTTTGAGATCCATTTCGGAGTGGAATTGCACTATAGAAAAACATATTATTATCACCTGATTACTGACTTTATATTCATGCTGGATGCGCTTATGCAAGCGTCGACTTACTCACGGAATCGGCTCTGTGCTAACTGAAACTATAAAAAATCGCAATAGAAGTAATTATTAAAGCTCATTTCTAAAAGAGACAATGAACCCCTTACATAGAGAACAAAATGTTTTGGCGATTGGTACACTTTAAAAAATTGCATGTAATATGGTCATAATTATGCTTCATGAATAGATGGGAACATAACTTCAGAGTCCGTTTGATAGCACTTTCGAGAAAGTTTGAGACACTGCATGCATGTAGTAGTAGTAGTAGTAGTAGTAGTAGTAGTAGTAGTAGTAGTAGTAGTAGTAGTAGTAGTAGTAGTAGTAGTTCTTGTTGTTGTGAAAGTAGAAGTGCCATTTTCACTACTCCTACTGATAATGATAATAATATTCATCGTCATCATCATCATCATTATAATGAAGAATCTTCATGAATGATACTTGTAGGTGGAGAGCGCGGACCGGATATACAACCTATCGAGGCAAGCGAACAGGAAGAAATCCATTGTGGCGTTTTCGTCTTCAAAGTCACGTAAGACAAGTAGATTTTTCTGAATAAAATTAAATGTTTAAAGTTTCAAGAAATTTATTTAACATTTTACCTCTAAGTCATGTTTGGTTTGACGTAAAGTTATTGACCCCAAACGTTATGGATTTGTCACCAGAGAGGATTCCTACAGTATTTGCAGAAATAATCTAATGGAAGGGTTTCAACACTTAATTGTTCTCGCATTATTTCTCTCCAGTATGCAAGTTGTTGGATTAGTAGGATGTGAATGTCATCGTAATTGTGAATATTTGTGAGAGTGAAGATGTTACAAGCATTAATCCGATGACTGCCAGAAAGTGCGTGAAGACCATAGCAAGACATGTGTTTAAAAAGTTAGTTGATAGATGTATGGAATAATCTGGGTTATGGAGATATTTCTCTCCAGGATGGTAGGGGAGGTGTCTTAAAGATGCGCTTGTATACATAGTGACTTGTGATTTTTTTTTTAAATTCCACTTCCTGTTCATTCAGGCCATTCAATCAGAGGGCAGGCATAGAGTTCATAGGAGCCTTTGAAAAAGAGCTTAGACAGTACAACGGTATGTATAGTGTAAATAATCAATGGGAACACCCCCCCCCCCCCCCCCCGAAGGGCCCATCTCCGTCCCCTTAAAAATGATATTTTTACACCATGAGCCAATTGATGTATTTATTCTTTGCACCAGAAACATCTTTTATAAGTGGGAGGAAAAGTCTTTCAAAATATCCTACCTCGCATCACTCACACGCAAGTGACTATGGAATCACAGTGTTATTTACATAAGATTAGTATACTCGCTAGGTATCGTTATCGAACTTTTCTATGTTTAGAAAGATTTGGCTGGAACTGATCTTAAAGGTTTAACCTCCAATATGCTTAAGTTTCAAAGTAGATACTGACGTTTTGAAACACTATTTTTTCTATGTTTTCTATCCTATCATCTCCTTAACCAAAATTATTTTTTAAAAACCCACAATAATCATTAGGCATGTTAGGTGTAAACTTCTCGAGATCCACGACCAAAGGATCAAACAGCGCCTATATTCATTATGATTTTTTGTTTGTTTTGTTTTATTTTCTTGATTTTATTCTTTGTTTTGTTTTGGTGACGCAGGATACCCGCCAATGGTCGTCATTACTCACGCAGCAGGGTTTACAGATGGAGAAAAAGAGAACATCTTAGGAGAGCTAGCTGTAAACGGCGTCAATGAGAATGTGTGGTTTTTTGAAAATTACACAAAAGAAGAGAATCCAACCGAAGATGTAGGGAAAAGCATTGAAATGCTCAAGTTTCTTGATGCTGCCCTGAAACACTGCAAACTTACAGTAGTTCATACCGATCGAAGAAAGAAGGTAACACCGGTAAAGCCAAAGAAGAAAGAGAAGAAGGAGAAGAAAAGACATCGCGATGAGTCTCCATCTACAAGCCACGAGACAACGAAAGACGATGCCAGTGAAAATAAAGGGTTCTTCGGATGGGTTAAATCTTGGTTCGGATAATCCCATCAGTACACATGGTCCTATTTCAGTGTGTTTCAGTGTGCAGGGCAACTTTTATTGTCGGTAAATCTAATATATCAATTAATTCAACTTTGATGTGACCGAAAGTGCGTATGCGGACACAAATGGGCATGCCTTATTGTAATGAAAAGCTCCAAAGAATGATGGCGTATGTTGTGTGATTAACGGCGCATACCCGGTGTGGTATGATTAGTAAATACGTAATATTTGATAGATATATGCCTTAATGGTCTGTATATTTCATGCTGCAATCTCTTAACACCTATTCACCACGAAGCCTATATGCTTCTTGTGAGTTATAGTACTTACATGTATAAAATGCCAATGCTGTCTTTTTTCATGCTTTTGCCATGTTTACCTTAATTGTTGCCATAACCGTTTATACAGCCATACAGGTGATTCATTTTCTCTTTTATACATCCTTGGCAGCGAAGGTCATAGAGGTCAATATGCATGAAATCAAAGATTCGTTCGTTTTGTTGTCAATATCATTATTCCAACTATTTTCTATATATGTTTTTGAGGAGACTAATTGATCAGGCGTTTGGATTGTAGGTCAGAGGACAAAAAGTCAACTAATGTAATATTACAAGGGTTTTTTTTAAATTCTGGTTATCCCCAAAATTCTGGAACAGCTTGAGCCATGAAGTTACTGAATGTAGGTCGAAGACAAGACACGGTCGCAATTTTTTTGCAATAAATTATCTTCATTTTAATAATTTCCATAGATGACGAAAATGTTTAATCTTTGCACAGCTCACAGACGTGTTATAATCAGTCAAGGGTGTATGGGTCTCCTCGCCCCGTTTTTTTTTTTCTTTTTATATCATCAGCTTGAGCAACCCTCGGTCTTCAATGATCACTCTACGAAGTGGTTCGAGGAGGCGCGAAACAACCAGTTTTGACTCCTCTCAAGGTCGATGCAATTGCTAGGCTCAACGCAGTCGTTATCTTATCAACTCCGAAAATTTTCGCAAGAAAAGATTGAAAGAGGAAATAAGATACAAGGATAAAAACAAAGAATAACGTAAGGAAGAAAGAAAGACGAGAAGATAGGATGATAAGAATAAAGAATAAAATAATGAAATATTGAAAGTAACATAAGGAAAGACATTAAGACGAAATGATAAGGATAAAAAAGGAAGCAGAAAAAGAGAAGAAGATAGAAGGAAAAACAAAGAATACTATCAGAAAGATAGACGAAATGCAAAGGATAAAAACAAAAAATAGAAGGCCGAGAACAAAGAATAACATTAGGAAAGATAGAAATAAAAGAAAATAGAATTATAAAAACAAAGAATAACTTAAGACATAAAGAGAAGAAAACAGAAGGAAAAGCAAAGAATGACATAAGGAAGATAGAGAAAATGAAAGGATAAAACAAAGAATAACATAAGGAAGATAGATGAAATGATAGGATAAAGACAAAGAATGACACAAGGACAGATAGAAAGTTGAGAAGATAGAAGGAAAAAAAAGAATAACATAAGGAAGATACAGAATTAGGATAAAAACAAAGAACAGCGTAAGAAAAAAAGAGAGGAATTAAATGATACGATAAAACAACATAAGTAATGAAATAAAGAGAATAGGATCGAAGGAAAAACAAAGAATAAAATAAGGAAGCTTGAAAGAGGAAATAAAAGGATAGAACAAAGAATAAAATAGGAAAAGATAGAAAGAGGAAAAGATAGAAGGAAAAACAAGGAATAACAAAATTAAGAAAGAGGAAATCATAGAATGATAAAACAAAGAATAGCAAAAGAAAGATAGAAAGACGAAATGATCAGGATAAAACAAAGAATAACATAAGGAGAGATAAGAAAGAAGGTAGAAGGATCAAAACAAAGAGTAACATAAGAAGTATTTACAAATGAAGACGGAAGACCGTCCCCTTTAGCATGCTTAGCACCATGTTGGCTAGAGCGACCACACACGGCGAAATCGAGTGTTTGCAATTGCTAACTCAGCCTATTGTCCACATGTACAAGCTGTTTTTAGAACGTGGTAACGAACATAGCATATAGAATATTGTCATTTTTGTAAAAAAAACGGCACGATAAATTTTAAAAAGCTACGATCAATCCACCAATATACACTATTCTCCATAGAAATCGCATTCACTCACTTCACGATTCAAATAAAGATTTCACTAACGGTGTTGAATGCTAAGTTGTAGAGACAGGTTTTGCTAATAGCCGGGATTAGTTCATAGGGATGTGTATTGTTTGCGACCCTCTCTGAGTTCGCCCGTCGTGTTATGCCGTCATAGAATCACTCTGTAGAGTGATCATTGAAGACTGAGGTTTGCTCAAGCTCAAGGTTTTGCCCAGCAACAACAAGAGAAAATACTATCAAACTCTGATCAAGATTATGCATGAATTTTATGTTTGTACTATCGTACAAATAAAATTTTGGCAGATAAGTAAAATTAAAACGGTACCCCGTCACACTCGCTAGAGAATTGGATTGAATAGGAATTGAATTTGAATTGAATTGAGAATTTCATAGTTACAAGGTCTACTATACCTTTATATATTTGTTTCACTCTTTCTGTGTGTGTGTGCTAAAAAAAAAGCCTAACTGAATTATCAGCTTGCACCGTATTCAGCTTGTCATGATTACATACAATGATAGTAAAGCAATATTCGATTAATTCTTGTTCTTATTAACGCCCTTGATTTCAGTACATCATTTAAATTGATGCCCACTTTGTTAAGTATCGTTGCGTGTTAACATGATTAAGAAACATTTATTATTGTTTTGTACAAAGAACATTGATTCTATTTGAACTGTTACGATTGCCTGAGTGAAGTTGTATTACATTTACGTATAATGTCGAAGAGAAGCAGCAGAAATACATTTCTTACATGCAAAGTACACCATGGCCCCGTAACACAAAGCTTAGCAATTGATGGTACGATTGATCTTTGCGATTGATTGCATTGACCACTATGTGCAATCAATCGCAAAAATTTATCGTACAATCAGTCGCTAAGCTTTGTGTTACGGGGCCCATATTGTACTTGGTAAGTCATACTCTGCAGTGACCTACGCTATGTGTATTTGAATAAAAACCTACCTAGCGATATTATTAGCTGTATAAATACCGAATATGTACCAAGAAAAATAGGTGCAATCAATCAATAAAAGATCATCCTCATCAAGGACTTTGAAACTTTGATATTTACTTAAACATCATTCATCTACATCGATCAGCAAATTGAAAACAGCCAACGAGAAAATACATGCTATGTATCTTTGCACCATCCTCGTTCACAATACGTACTTATTTTATGAGAGCACTTACATTGCTTCAAGGCTGTACATTTCACTGTGCATGATGTAACGGAAAAATTCATATTATCGTCTGTACATTGTAGACACGTATTAACCTATTTAAATCTAATGAGTAAGAATATTTCTAAGAATTTGTGATGTATTTGAATGCTTATGACTTTGAGACAAACATTATATTTCAAGGGATGCTTACTTTAAAAAATTGTATATGAGGCTTGTATAAACGGATCTGGAGGCTGTATGAATTATTACCCCGATGACCGGGGTAATAATATTTCTGTACAGTGCTTACACACATCAGAGAGATGTATTAGGCGCTGTATAAATGAATAATAATCATAATAATGATGATAATAATAATGATAATAATAATAATAATAATAATGATGATAATAATAATGATAATAATAATAATAATAATAATAATAATTATTATTATTATTATTAGTAGTAGTAGTAGTAGTAGTAGTAGTAGTAGTAGTATTGTTATTTTGCTCTGAACTTAATTGTACTTTCTACGGTCTTATGCGCCCCCCCCTTCCCTCTCTCTCTCTCTCATTAAGTTGCCTAAATGCTGTATAATTAATATCGTTGATATAGACCCCAACTGCATGCTAGTGAATGTAATGTGTATATACTGTGCATTGTCTTTACGTATGATAGTAATGCAAAATGTGTATATCAGTGTGTAAACAATGTGAATATTATATGACGTTTTAGATTATCTCTGACAAGCGTGAAAATATTGCAAACCGAGATTTTAGTGATAATCAGGAATTCATTCTTCGTAGTTAGGTTTGATGAATAAGCTTTCAATAAGAGCATGCTTGCCCTGGTTCATGTTGGCAGCAAGCGTTCAGTTCTAGAAAAAATTGTACTTAATCTTTTTCTAAATTCTATGGAAAAGTTGTACTTATTCTTTTTTGGACTATAAAATGAAAGTAAATCTCAAAAAAAGCAGTTAGGTTGAAACAGGACCATATGAATAAGCTTTGAATGAAAGCATGCTTGCCCTGATTCGTGCTGGTAGCAATTATTGTTCTGGAAAACGTATAGTTGATCTTTTTCTTCTAGGTTCTAGAAAAGTTTTACTTAAAGTTATTTGGACTTTCAAATAAAAGCTTATCCATTTAAAGAAAATGTTGCCTTTCAGTTTATTGCATAATCGTGATTTCCTTATTATTCATTGCATGATGTAATGGAAAAAAACCTGGTGCCTGGGTAAGAAAAAGCGATTTCGTGAAGAAGGGGGTTGACTTTTATACTGAGATTCCTTATTTCCATCAACACAGTCACAAAAATTAGCCTGTTATTACAGAGCACGGAAACCTTGTATGGTTCTACAAAATTATGAACAAGAAAATTGTAAAACTGCTAAAATTATTACTCAATAAGTCAATAGTGAACATTCTTATGATTGCTGCCATGTCTTAAAAGCATCAAACTTTAAGACCGAACACTCTAAATTGCTTAGACTTACATGACTTAAATCAACAATAACTCCTAAATTCGATTTAAAAAAAAATCTTAATCTAATAGATTTTAAACTCAATCCTATTGATCATATTCATTTTGGAGTTGTCCCTATACTAACAATCGATTTACATTCATTTCTAATTCAAGAAATTCAGAGTAAACGCATTTTGCCATCATATTTCAACCGAATCTTTCAGATCTTTGCATAGTATACCACTGTTTGATAGTAACTTGTAATTGTATAATAGTCCGTCCCCTCCCAATTATTTCAACATTATTTTAGAAAATATTACAAAACAGTGTCATGCAAAAGATGCTAGACAGGCGAATCTTTTAATGATATGATACTAACAGCACATGCTGATGCACGGATACACGGAAAAACTTAAAAGACGTGTACCATTTCATTTTTTAACATTTTGCTCTATGCACATAATTATCATACGCCACAAAGTGTGAATTCCTGTGTATTTTGACCTTTGTCACGGAGGAGGAGCATCGCTGTTAATCAGGGGCAGCTGAGCGAGGGGACGAGTCCCTCCCCCGTTTTTGTCCACCCCGAGAAATTTTCTGGTTGGGAAAGAACTGTGATATTAATGAAGGCTCGAACGAGAGGTCCTGGATTCGATGCTCAGTCTTAGCGTTTATCCTTGGACAAGAAGCTTTACCCACATTGTCCCTCTCGACCCAGGTGTACATAGGGACCTGCATGTCAATTGCTGGTATATTGGAATTGCAGAGCCCTCCAGAAGAAGAGCATGTTATGCTGATAAGGCTTCCTTGGGTAAATACAATTAGCATAGTAGCATAGTACAGTGATAGCAGCAGGGGCTGTAGCCTCAAAGCGCTTTCCCCCACCTTTTCAAATAGCCCCCTAAAAGTGCCGATATAAAACTTGGATTTATCTATGTGATTAAAGGTAGCAGCCCACATTTGCAAGAGACACCCAATCTGCACAAAAGTTTTACTTTAGATTGCTTTAAGCCACAGAAAAACACTCGTATAAAGTTTTAGATCCCAGTACATTCCCGTTTAGGATTGAGAAGGAAATATTCAACACAAATTTTCGTTTATTTTCTTTGTTTATTACAGGCGTCTTCCTGACGCTTTAAGATTAAAACCATTCATTTCTTCACTTATTCTTTGGATTATTGTTGTAAATTTGAAAACATGATAGTTTTACATAAAACTGTCATTTAAGACTGAAATTGGCTTATTTCTCTTCAAATTCTAAAACAATGTTGTGCAAGTGTGGGCTACTACCTTTTAAAGTGCCCTTAAGAGCACACAGGAGTAATTCAAGCTTCCATAGGCACGTGTTAGATTGATGCACATAAAAAAAATCACATTTAAATAACATCTCGATGAAAATCGTTTTAATTCACAAAGTCCAAGCAAAATCCATAGATCTTCAAACTTAAATGCTTTATTTGGGCACATTTTCGGCTAAAAAAAAAATGTGAAGGCCAAACATGCCAAAACGAGGCTAACGTCGAATTGGGACTTCTCTCAGCTAAGAAGAGTGGTGCATCAGATCAATTAATGCCTACAAAATACACACACCGAAGTCCAAGCTTCAGCATAGTGGTCGAATATGAAAGAATATAACTTCCAAAAGCTATTTCTTCTGTAAACATTAACAGCGGATAACTTAACTCAGTTTTATATGAATATTTTTAATCAACTACCATTACATACATCATTTTACTTTATGCCTGTCCTTCATGCATCTCGAGCGGATGAATTATTCGAGTGTGCCTCTAAATGCAAACTTCCAAAGTGCAAAATGAAAAATACATGCTCATTGAGAGCGTATTCTTATTGCAAAGTTTTTAACGACAAAATGCAAAGTCCACCCCTTCCCGGGCTCCCTTTCTACGGCCATGAAAAGAATTCGCCGCTACTGCTGATAATGACACCGTGCAGCTAGGTCTATAACAGGAACTGTATGATGGCACTCTTATATTTTTGGTCTAATTGCTTGAACTTTTTTGGCTGCCAAAATGACAGAAACGATAAAATTCTGTTTGTCCGACTATCTGAGAATATTACTGACCTTGTGTGCAGTAGCAACAGGTAAGCGTTGTAAACTTTTATCGCTTTGTTGGGGATCGGTGAATATGTCACTGGGCTCAAATGTGCCATGATATTTTAGGAGTAGGCCTACATTTATTAACCAAACTTCTGATTTTCAGTGTGGCCATATTTTTGTACTCTATATTTCTAACATTATGTTTATCCATTATCCATGTTATCTGATCTACTATATTTTCATGACAACTTTCTGAATTTTCGCATTACTTCAGATGATCCAATCATGCTTGACATGCTTTATGCTTGGACTCCTTAGTATGATTTTTAGATTAAACGTATTTAGCATGTTCAGGTTGGGTAGCCATGATACGTTGTTATCATGCATCATATTATTACGTTTTCATCAAGAACTTTAGAGAATTTTTCGTTACTTTTGATGTTTAAATCATGCTTGACTGACATGTTGTATACTTACTATTTTAAGTACATAAATGTATTTTAAATTAATCATGTCCAGGTTGTGTAGCTATGATACACACTGACCAGCAGACCATAGGATGGGTAGGTGAGAATATACGTCTCCCATGTAACCTCTCTTACCCAGGCGTGCTCGCTCTGTACTGGAAAAACGGCAGTGACACAACCAAATCAGCGTTCTCCGAACAAGAACGAAGAAGCTTCGATGACCGGTTTTCTTTCTCATCATCAGCATGATCAGTGACCAACAAGTGTCAGACGAAGGGAGATACACTTGTCGATTGGAACTAGAATCCGGAACTAGTTACATCAATCACACTGAAATGAATATCTATGGTATGGATATCGCAGACGTTATCAGTCATTTCTCCCAATTTCTATCAACTTCCAAGTAGATAGTATGCAACATGAAAATGACCATGACGTTTATAAAAGTATCATCTCAAAAATGATTGGCCAAAATGACCAGTACTTTGGTAAATATATGTCCGACCAAAAATATTGGTAAAGATTGACCAATATGATAGTCATTATAAGCAAATTACTGGTTAAAATTTTTAACAAAAATTTGGTCGATTTTGACCAAATTTGGTTTTTGACCAATCTTTTTTTAGAGTGTGATAATGGCACTTTAAACCCAAAGAATGATGAAAGTGACGCCAAGCTAGAAAGGAGAAAAAAATTTTCAAGGTTGAAACTCCCATTTCATAGTAGATTTTTCTCTTAAGGCAAAGAAAAATCACTGATTTAGAAAAATGTCTATTTTTTTTCTAGATTTCCAGAGATTGAAGGGGAGTGGAACACTCCTTTACAGTCCATATATTGAAAATGTGCATTATGTCGCCTTTGTAAGCGAATAAGGAATCATGCGCCCTTTTCAAACCTGTGGTTTATACGGTTTTAACAGTTTTTCAAAATCTAACTTTATTTGGAACTGTATAAAGGGAGCGTAGTTACCGATGAAGAGATAAAGCAAACAATGTCCTGAAATCACTAATTAGCCATATTCAATCGTTTTCTTCATACTGATAACACTGAAATATAATATACAGCATAATCTCATTTTTACTATGCTTTTGATTGTGCGTTTTGTGCAGCCCTACCATCAATGCCTCGCATCGAACAATGTGCTCAAAAGCCGACAGGGGACACAATTCATAAATTCTGCTCTTTGGAAACTTCCAACACCCACCCCTTTACACTCGAATGCCGGGTGACTGGGTTCAGACCTAATGTAACCCTTGAGTGGTCCTCTTCAGGGATTGTGAAGCAGCCCCTTAGAAAACCTTTCCAGAGGACACTACCCGATGGTACATCTGAGAGAGAGGTTACAATCAGTGTCACTGCTAAGCTGGATGAGGAGCAGAATTACACCTGCACACTGAGGGGAGAGGCGACCAGAGGGACAGACTGGTCAACAACCGTCACCGTTCTGGTTCCACCCTCTGCAGGTATATGCCGGAATTTACCTATAAGGCAATTTTTAATAACCTTTTTTGTATTTCGCTTTCCAGAATACAATAAAGTATGAAGTATAATAATATAGGAAATACGGTATCTTCATGCGTACACACCTTTAAAAAAATCAAAGAGTTGCCACATGATGCACACTATGAACGGGCTTATGTCCAAAGGGTGCGTGCGCGGAGCGGGATGGGAGCGGGGAGGGAACGGGATGGCCGCACCCTTTCGAGAGAAGGCCCCCCCCCCCGGTTGTCTCGAAAGGGTGGGTTGCGTGTGGGGAGTGAAATTAATGCACCCATTCGTGGAAACCGGGGGGGGGGGGGGCGGCTTGTCTCGAAAGGGTGTGTTGATTAGTCTGATGTACCAGCCTTTTTTGTTAATGTAAGTAAAAAAAAAAAAAAAAGTAGGAAAGGAGACAGGCAGTTGGCTATCACCTGATGGGGGTGTCCAAGGCAGGCGCGGATCCGGGGGGGGGGGGGCGAGCGGGCCTTGCCCCCCCCCCCCCCCCAATTTGTATTTTAGCCCATTTTGGAACATTTTGAGTACCTTGGCCCTTTTTTTTTTAGTCGCTAGATTACAAAAAAAAAATCTTCCATGGCCTGCCCCCCCCCCTCCCCCATTAAATCCGTGGCTGGTCCAAGAATCCCAAAAAATATACATGTGGGAAAGAATTCCACCTTTTCTGTCTGCTAGAATATTATGGTGGGATGCATAATTAGGGGGGGAGAAATGTGTGCCCCACACCCCCCCCCAAAGAAAAGTGAATAGGCATTTTGTTTATAAGTATTCTTACACTCAAGAACGCAGAAGCAATCTTCTGTACCCGCACACAAACACACACACACACACACACACAAAACTTCTTGTCTAATTTAGTTGTGATTGCTTGATTGCTTGAAGTGCACATGTTTTTGTCCCTCCATGCTGAATTCAAATAAAATGGAAATATGAATTTCTATTCCGCCTCTTCTGTCCTTTGGAAATGCGCATCCCATTACGAAATCAGCCTCATGCCCATCTTTAATTTGCGACAGTAAGAAACTGAAGGAAGATATTTGTGTGTGCGGGTGCATAAGATTGCTTCTGCGTTCTTGAGTGTAAGAATGAAAAAAATGCCCCATATTCCCTTTTTTCTTGGGGGGGGGGGAGTGGGGCATACATTTCTCCCGTTTTATGCATACCACCATTATATTCTAGCAGACAGAAAAGGGGAATTCTTTCCCTCATATATATTTTGGGGATCGTTGGACACCTTCCCCCCCCCCCCCCCCCTATCAGGTGATAGCCAACCGTCTGTCTCCTTATCTACATTTTTTCTTCTTCTTCTTTCTTTTTTTTTTTTTTTTAACTTACATTAACAAAAAAAAAACGGCTGGTAAATCAGACTACTCAACACACCCTTTCGAAACAAGCCCCCCCCCCCCGGTTTCCACGAATGGATGCGTTAATTTCACTCCCCACCCGCAACCCACCCTTTCGAGACAACCGGGGGGGGGGGGCTTCTCTCGAAAGGGTGCGGCCATCCCCATTCCCTCCCCGCTCCCATCCCGCTCCGCGCACGCACCCGTTCAACATAAGCCCTATGAACGCGGGGTTCTATCGACCTGTCTTTACCCACTCATACAAGAACGTCATCGCTTCCGCAGCACAGTGGCCTAACAACCGGGGGTGGGCAGGGGGGCAGAGTGCCCCCCTGAAGGATTTCAGCGGGAAAATCCACCAAACCACTGGGAAAATGGAAGGGAGGGAAAGGAAGAAAAAGGAAGGCGGAAAGGGAAATGAAGAAGAAGAAAGGAAAAGAAAGAGGAAGAAAGGAAAAGAAAGGAGAAAGGGAAAGAAAGAAAGGAGAAAGGGAAAGGAAGAAGAAGAAAGGGAAAGAAAAAAGGAGAAGGGGAGAAAGAAGAAGAGAGAGAGGGAAAAGAGGGAAAGGAGGAAAAAAGAAGAAAGCATAGGGAAACAAAAGAAATGAGGGAGAATTTAGTACCAAAACCACAGAGTTTCCGGGGGCTCCAATCCCTGGACCCCCGCAGTGGCTTTCATCAGGGGCCCTAAGCCAGAACCCTGGGCCCCACCGCTAAGGGCTTCGCAAAAAGCAACTCGCGGTGCTGGCTCACCTCCGCATATTCTATTTCTATACTTAGTTACCGGGTGGCCGAGCGTATACGGCGTTGCCTTAACGGGGGCCAACTTCTTTTAAACGGTGGTGAACGGTAACGAGCGGTGATGAATTTTTTTCACCGCTCCAGGAACGCTCCAGCAAAGTTCTGGCGGTGTGACCGGGCCTTAAGAAATGATACCATTATCACATATAAGTTACATTTATAATAATAAGAACAAGCTATCAGATCTTGAAAAATCTCTTTCTTTTTTTCATTCATAATTTCATAATACATTTCCAAAAACTTTTTTTTCTTCTTTTTAAATAAGATTTTTATGTTTAGACAAATATAATTCCTTACCAGCTTAGTGTCGGGATGAGTCTAAGTATCATGCATTACACCAGTATTATGAAGATTTTAAGAGTTTAAAACATTAAAGTGAAAACCGTCTTTTTCGATCCCTATTACCTGTCGCAATGATCTAGGGAGAAAAAATGAATTTGGCTCTTCCTGCTAGTTAGTTCTTACGCAAACTTTTTGTCTTTCGTTTTGTTTTGTTTTAGAGTTTCCCCACTTATGTCTATCATATATTCATCATTTCCTTTTAGCACTTACACACCAACAAAAATTACCCCTATAATGTCGTCCAGTATAGAAGCTCTCAAGGCGTTCGAAGTTAGGCATGACGACGTATGGGTCCTGACTTTTCCCAAATTGGGTAAGATGTTTAGATGATGTCAGTCCTTTTGAAATAGGCATGTACAATGCGGATTTTCATTACTGAGGGGTCTTATTACCATCTATGTACATGATCTAGGCTTCATACGATGGCATGGTCTGCGTCCAGTTAATATTGATAATGAAATTTGATCGATAATGGAATTTGAATCAACAAGATCGGTGGGGGTGCAGTAAAGTTCTGTGATCTTCTGTGCACTTTGGCTTACCTACCCTCCCCTTCCAACTTCTTTTCCCTACCCTTTTAAATTCCTTCTCCTCTCTCTCTCTCTCTCTCTCTCTTTCTATCTCCCTATTTTCTATCTTCCCCTTTCTTTGTGCAGTGCATGGAGTAAGGTTGCCCACATTTTTTATTATTATTTCTTTCCTTTATATCCCATAAGAACCCACTGGATGTTGGAGATCATTGGTCTGATCCTGAACGACGGTCATCCTGACCACATCGACAGGACACTGTACTCCTCCACACTGGAGATGATCAACATGGACCAACCGTTCCCTAAAACACTGGAAGACGACATCAAGAACCCTATGGACATGACGCCATTCTTGGATATCGCCGCAAGGGCGCCATCACCAAGGGTTGATGACCCACCTTAGACTGGAACGCCTACCACAGGACGTTTTCAAAAAAGCCAAGGTTTGACTCGAATAACGACCCAATTTATGTTAGAAAACGGACGAATCCGTTCTTTCAGGAACTTATTGTGAATCCGCAGGACTGGTATAGTGCTCTGTGACGTATCCTGTCTGAATTCGTCCCTCCGCAAAAACAAAACAAAAAAAAAAACAACAAAAAACCAACAAACCTTATAATATCAAAAATTCGCCCAGTGGTAAGGCCCGTCCTTCATTTAACATGTTCCAAAGAAATATTCCCCTGTCATTTGTGAATATCTTGACACATCATTTGTATGCTTGCACAAAATGAATGTACACCCATCTTAAGATGAGGGCACGTAACATCTTTTATATACCTACGCCTGTTTGTTCGATTATTATAATATACAAGAACACCAACGCACATTCACGTTTACAGCCCATAGTCTGACTTTAGTTTACCAGCTAAAATCTTGACTACATTCAATGTTTCAAATTTTGTTATAGTGATGATAAATTCCTTACACATTTGTTTCTTTTACTTAAGTATTTTATTCATATTTGTAAATTCCAGAATTAACCACCAACTTTTGACGGTTATACAGCATATATTACCTCTAACAAAGATATTGAATATCGTATTGCCAAGAAAAATAATAAACTTCCAACTCATTTTCTGAAATGGAGATTTAAGTTGTAAGTAATTTCTGTAACTAAAACATTACTTTAGTGTGTCCCTCTGTGGATGAAAAGGAACTTTGAATGTCACTTGTAACCCCACATGTAACTACGAAAGCCGATCTTTTATAACCATTTTCATTTTTGTTAGCTATACATGATTAGTAAGCAAAATTGCCCATTTTATCTCCTGCTACTACACACTTGCCTTTACTATATGTATAGAGGATGAGTATGTAGAAGAGACAAAGTGACTGCCTTAATTACTTGTTCATGTTGTTAATTACTTATTAATTAATTGTCGATATGCTGTATTGTTTCCGATGTATACTAATAATGTGTAATACTGCTTTATTTTATTTACTGTTTACTTTTTTTTTCTTTTTTTTTCAATTGTATGTTTTGGTTATCTGTGATTTGTTATCAGAAAATCATGACAATCCAATAAAACTTGAAAGAAAAAAAATCTTGACTACATTCATTTACTATTAGTCCGTGCAATTGCATACGTTATGATTATTATTGTTGTTGTTGCTAGTGTTGTTTTTTCTTCAGGTGGTCTACCTTGCTCGCAATCCAAAGGACCTGACGACATCTTGGTTTAACTTCCTGGACCATTCAGAGTACAACCCAGTCACCTGGGAACAAAACTTACAGGAATTTCCTCGAAGGAAGTACGTTAACTGTCAAACAGAGATATGCTATCTAGTGACCATGATGGGACATACCATAGGCACAGTAACAGCATGAACAGGGAAGGCATAGGAACAAGTTCGTCCATCCCAATGAAGTGCAATTTATGATGCAATTAATAAATGTTTAGATAATAAAATACTTGAAATTATGTTGAAAATAATGTTTCTATCATGAATTTAACTGCACTCGACTTAAGCAATACACTTTTATCTACGTTGCTTCGCTCAGCCAGGTGTTTAATGGGTGCCCGTTGTGGCGCCAAAGTCAATGTGGTCTGTTCAATTTTGCCAGCGTCGTTAAAATTCAGACGCCCGGCTAGTATAAAAAGAAACGTTCAGATACACTGTAGATAAACAGGCGCTCATTAATTTAAATAGTTGTGATAGATTTTTTTATAACATGTAGGCCATGGGCTAGTGGGGGTCATGGTGCACCCCCGGTGTGACTTACGGAAATGGTTATTTTCATGTAGCCCTGGGTCTAACAATTCAGAAAATTGATGTTGCCAGCAAAAAAACTGGGATGGAAGATACCCCCCATGGACTTTTTGACCACGCCCACTTTTACAGCTGATTGTAGAAAATTAGGGGTATTGACAGTTTGTAACTGCCCTAACTTTGCAATTCTTCACATATATATGTTGTATGACCCCTTAATATGTCGGCCTAATTGAGTTCTACAAGTTTGTGCTGCGTTTTATGCAAATTTTTATGGTGAAAAGGTCACAAGAGGTCAAAAGGTCACAAATTTTGACCTTTATATTTCTAAAATAATGCAAATGCGGGGATTTTTTTATCACAAAGACCCTATGACAGATTTTTTCATTGAAATTTGATTAAAATTGAAAGTTACATATGTCCAATCATGTTCTTATTTAATACCAGAAAGTTAATGTCACCAGTGAAAAAGCTGGGATGGAAGATACCCTCATGACCACGCCCACTTTTACAGCTGGTTGTAGAAAATTAGGGGTATAGATAGTTTGTAACTGCTCTAACTTTGCAATTCTTCAGAAATATATATCATATGACCCCTTAAATTGTTGGCATAATTGAACTCTACAAGTTTGTGCTGCATTATATGCAAATTTTTATGGTGAAAAGATCACCAGAGGTCAAAAGGTCACAAATTTTTATCTTTTCATCTGATATAGAGCAAATGCATGGATTTTCTTTATAATCACAAAGATTCTATAACAGATTTTTTTTCATTGAAATATGATTAAAATTGAAAGTTACATATGTCCAATCGTGTTTTTATTCAATACCAGACAGTTAATGTCGCCAGTGAAAAAAAAACTTGATGGACCCCCATGATTAAGGCCATCTACAGCTGGTTGTAGAAAATTAGGGGTATTGATAGTTTGTAACTGCTCCTGCTCTTTGCAATTCAAGGGATATTTTATAGCAAATGTTACTCTGAAATCTTCATGACCTGAGTTCGCAACTGATATTTGGACAGTGGTGTTTGTTATATGTCATCATTACGAAATGAACCACGTGATTTCAATGTCTAAACAAATGCCAGCTTGTATATTATTTTTCCTTTATTTATGATATCCCTTCATTCTACATACCAAATGCTAAATTCCACATATTTTCAGGCATTTGCCTGCTGATATTAAAAAAAAACATAATTACAGCTATGAAATTGTTCATTTCAATTCATTTCCAATTTAAAAATTGTGTTATAGGATCATGGGGGTAAAAAAAGAACTGTATTTGCTATATATCATAGGTAAACTTAGGTCAAAGTTTGCAACCTTTTGACCTCTGGTGACCTTTTCACTGCATAAGTTTGCATAAAACGTATCACAAATTTGTAGGACTAGTAAATCAACTTTTTAAAGTGGTCACAGAGAAGATATTATTGAAGAATTTCGAAGTTAGAGCAGTTATAAACTAATTTTCCTACACCATCTATACAAGTGGGCTCGGTTCACAAGTCCTCAGTTCCTTTTCATTTATTTTTCCATCATTTCTATTCAGCCCAAGACTCTTTTTTTCCTGACTATATCCTTTTTATTCAGAACATTCCTCTTCCAACCTTGGTTCTCCTTTTCGGTTCTTCCATTATTTGTTTCTTAATTGATTTAATTTCTCTGTAATTTGAATGTGTTATTTTTGTTTGTAATACCAACGTGATGTGAGGTGTGCATCATTGCAGGAAAATAAATCAGAGCACCGATGGAATTCAGGTTGTCGATATCTTCATTTTGAATTTTTCATTTTTTCAAATCTGTCATAGGATCTTTGTGATAAAAAAATCCCCGCATTTGCATTATTTTAGAAATATAAAGGTCAAAATTTGTGACCTTTTGACCTCTTGTGACCTTTTCACCATAAAAATTTGCATAAAATGCAGCACAAACTTGTAGAGCTCAATTATGCCAACAATTTAAGGGGTCATATGATATATATTTCTGAATAATTGCAAAGTTAGAGCAGTTACAAACTATCTATACCCCTAAATTTCTACAACCAGCTGTAAAAGTGGGCGTGGTCATGGGGGGATCTTCCATCCCAGTTTTTTCACTGGCATCATTAACTTTCTGGTATTAAATAAGAACATGATTGGACATGTGTAACTTTCAATTTTAATCATATTTCAATGAAAAAAAATCTGTTATAGAGTCTTTGTGATTATAAAAAAAATCCATGCATTTGCTCTATATTAGATGTAAAGATCAAAATTTGTGACCTTTGACCTCTGGTGACCTTTTCACCATAAAAAAATTGCATATAACGCAGCACAAACTTGTAGAGTTCAATTATGCCAACAATTTAAGGGGTCATATGATATATATTTCTGAAGAATTGCAAAGTTATAGCAGTCACAAACTATCGATACCCCTAATTTTCTACAACCAGCTGTAAAAGTGGGCGTGGTCATGGGGGTATCTTCCATCCCAGTTTTTTCACTGGCGACATTAACTTTCTGGTATTAATAAGAACATGATTGGACATGTGTAACTTTCAATTTTAATCATATTTCAATGAAAAAAAAATCTCTTATAGAGTCTTTGTGATTATAAAAAGAATCCATGCATTTGCTCTATATTAGATGTAAAGATCAAAATTTGTGACCTTTGACCTCTGGTGACCTTTTCACCATAAAAATTTGCATAAAATGCAGCACAAACTTGTAGAGCTCAATTATGCCAACAATTTAAGGGGTCATATGATATATATTTCTGAATAATTGCAAAGTTAGAGCAGTTACAAACTATCTATACCCCTAAATTTCTACAACCAGCTGTAAAAGTGGGCGTGGTCATGGGGGGATCTTCCATCCCAGTTTTTTCACTGGCATCATTAACTTTCTGGTATTAAATAAGAACATGATTGGACATATGTAACTTTCAATTTTAATCAAATTTCGATGAAAAAATCTGTCATAGGGTCTTTGTGATAAAAAAATCCCCGCATTTGCATTATTTTAGAAATATAAAGGTCAAAATTTGTGACCTTTTGACCTCTTGTGACCTTTTCACCATAAAAATTTGCATAAAATGCAGCACAAACTTGTAGAGCTCAATTATGCCAACAATTTAAGGGGTCATATGATATATATTTCTGAATAATTGCAAAGTTAGAGCAGTTACAAACTATCTATACCCCTAAATTTCTACAACCAGCTGTAAAAGTGGGCGTGGTCATGGGGGGATCTTCCATCCCAGTTTTTTTCACTGGCATCATTAACTTTCTGGTATTAAATAAGAACATGATTGGACATGTGTAACTTTCAATTTTAATCATATTTCAATGGAAAAAAATCTGTTATAGAGTCTTTGTGATTATAAAAAAAATCCATGCATTTGCTCTATATTAGATGTAAAGATCAAAATTTGTGACCTTTGACCTCTGGTGACCTTTTCACCATAAAAAAATTGCGTATAACGCAGCACAAACTTGTAGAGTTCAATTATGCCAACAATTTAAGGGGTCATATGATATATATTTCTGAAGAATTGCAAAGTTATAGCAGTCACAAACTATCGATACCCCTAATTTTCTACAACCAGCTGTAAAAGTGGGCGTGGTCATGGGGGTATCTTCCATCCCAGTTTTTTCACTGGCGACATTAACTTTCTGGTATTTAATAAGAACATGATTGGACATGTGTAACTTTCAATTTTAATCATATTTCAATGAAAAAAAAATCTCTTATAGAGTCTTTGTGATTATAAAAAGAATCCATGCATTTGCTCTATATTAGATGTGAAGATCAAAATTTGTGACCTTTGACCTCTAGTGACCTTTTCACCATAAAAATTTGCATAAAATGCAGCACAAACTTGTAGAGCTCAATTATGCCAACAATTTAAGGGGTCATATGATATATATTTCTGAATAATTGCAAAGTTAGAGCAGTTACAAACTATCTATACCCCTAAATTTCTACAACCAGCTGTAAAAGTGGGCGTGGTCATGGGGGGATCTTCCATCCCAGTTTTTTCACTGGCATCATTAACTTTCTGGTATTAAATAAGAACATGATTGGACATATGTAACTTTCAATTTTAATCAAATTTCGATGAAAAAATCTGTCATAGGGTCTTTGTGATAAAAAAATCCCCGCATTTGCATTATTTTAGAAATATAAAGGTCAAAATTTGTGACCTTTTGACCTCTTGTGACCTTTTCACCATAAAAATTTGCATAAAATGCAGCACAAACTTGTAGAGCTCAATTATGCCAACAATTTAAGGGGTCATATGATATCTATTTCTGAATAATTGCAAAGTTAGAGCAGTTACAAACTATCTATACCCCTAAATTTCTACAACCAGCTGTAAAAGTGGGCATGGTCATGGGGGGATCTTCCATCCCAGTTTTTTCACTGGCATCATTAACTTTCTGGTATTAAATAAGAACATGATTGGACATGTGTAACTTTCAATTTTAATCATATTTCAATGAAAAAAAATCTGTTATAGAGTCTTTGTGATTATAAAAAAAATCCATGCATTTGCTCTATATTAGATGTAAAGATCAAAATTTGTGACCTTTGACCTCTGGTGACCTTTTCACCATAAAAAAATTGCGTATAACGCAGCACAAACTTGTAGAGTTCAATTATGCCAACAATTTAAGGGGTCATATGATATATATTTCTGAAGAATTGCAAAGTTATAGCAGTCACAAACTATCGATACCCCTAATTTTCTACAACCAGCTGTAAAAGTGGGCGTGGTCATGGGGGTATCTTCCATCCCAGTTTTTTCACTGGCGACATTAACTTTCTGGTATTTAATAAGAACATGATTGGACATGTGTAACTTTCAATTTTAATCATATTTCAATGAAAAAAAAATCTCTTATAGAGTCTTTGTGATTATAAAAAGAATCCATGCATTTGCTCTATATTAGATGTAAAGATCAAAATTTGTGACCTTTGACCTCTGGTGACCTTTTCACCATAAAAATTTGCATAAAATGCAGCACAAACTTGTAGAGCTCAATTATGCCAACAATTTAAGGGGTCATATGATATCTATTTCTGAATAATTGCAAAGTTAGAGCAGTTACAAACTATCTATACCCCTAAATTTCTACAACCAGCTGTAAAAGTGGGCATGGTCATGGGGGGATCTTCCATCCCAGTTTTTTCACTGGCGACATTAACTTTCTGGTATTTAATAAGAACATGATTGGACATATGTAACTTTCAATTTTAATCAAATTTCGATGAAAAAATCTGTCATAGGGTCTTTGTGATAAAAAAATCCCCGCATTTGCATTATTTTAGAAATATAAAGGTCAAAATTTGTGACCTTTTGACCTCTTGTGACCTTTTCACCATAAAAATTTGCATAAAACGCAGCACAAACTTGTAGAACTCAATTAGGCCGACATTTTAAGGGGTCATACAACATATATATGTGAAGAATTGCAAAGTTAGAGCAGTTACAAACTGTCAATACCCCTAATTTTCTACAATCAGCTGTAAAAGTGGGCGTGGTCAAAAAGTCCATGGGGGGTATCTTCCATCCCAGTTTTTTTGCTGGCAACATCAATTTTCTGAATTGTTAGACCCAGGGCTACATGAAAATAACCATTTCCGTAAGTCACACCGGGGGTGCACTATGACCCCCACTAGCCCATGGCCTAATGATTATTTTACAGAGATGCATTGGGGACCATGGGATGGACACATGACCAAGTTTTGGAAGAATTTATGGAGATTTATTGAAGGTAAACAAACGAAACATTTAAACTTCTCCTTTGCAACCAATTAATTTATCAAGATAAGAAAGTAGCCTACACGTGGACGACATGGACGAGTCCCACCGTACTTTCGTAAGCAGCAAGCCTTTGAGGTATATAGAGGCCGAAATCGATGAAACGACGATTATGATTATTCATGCGACAACTCATTGTATCACCTCCAAATGAAATGAAGTTCACGTGTTTAAAAGTTGGCTGCTAGCGTGCACCATTGTTAACCGCTACTGTATCTTCAGCAGTGTAGAAACCAGTGGCGGACGGAAAGCCGGAAGTCCTCCGCCGAAAATATGTTTCGCAAAGTGAGAGGGGGATAATTGATATTATGCGAGCGAGCAAGCCAAAAATTATCGCAGAAAATAATGAAAAGAACCCTGATTTTGCCATAAAAAATGCATTCTAGGCCTATAAAATATTGGACCGGTTGGCTTTAAGTTGGTCAGCTGACTCAGAATTGAAAAATAGTATATTACTCTTTGAAAATCGACGGGGGACGATCCCCCCAGAAAAAAAAAATCGAGGGGAGGGGATATGTCCCCCCTCGCCCCCCCCCCCCCCCCCGGATCGCCGCCTGTGGTAGAAACCATAACTAATTTTACACAATGCATCGTATGTAATTTCTCCACATGTGCTGCAGAACCCAACTAAAACATGCAGCAGATATCAGAACACGTCGACCTTCCTCTGTCGGAAGAAGCATTACATCGTGTAGAGGCAAACTGTAGTATCGTATCAATGAAGAGGACTTATCAGAGGATCGCTCAGACGGCAATGGACGGGCAAGCCATCCTTTACAAAGGCTAGTGGAGAATATCCATTCTTGAATAAAGGTGAGTGGGAGATTATTTTATCAGGCTAAGGAAGACGCTTCCAGAAGAATTCACTGGAGAAATAATTAGGACATTTTGACATTCACATTTTCATTATGCAGTAATTGACAAACAATTAAACGCGTAACATAAAAGTTAACGCCAGTCAGAATAGTTCTACGTGATCACTCAAAAGATTGAAAAAGCATCAAATCCATTAGAAGAATGAATAAAAGTGTAAACGTAAAAGAATGTTTAAGAAAATGAAGGGTACAAAGTACACATGCATACTTCAAAGATTTACAAGTACCGTGTAGATACTATGAAGAGGTTAGAGTAAATTCGACTAGTGATGGTCAGGATCTTCATTTCACTAGTGTCCATTAGTTTTGCTGTTCAGATTTACGGAAATGTACTATAGTTTACAGATCCTGACTCGGATCCACACTCAGGGTCTTACTGAGAACACCTTTCTATCATTATTACTATTATTATCATCAACATCATCATCATTATTATTGTTACTAGTATTTTCATCATCATGATCATTATGATTATTGTTATTATTATCATTATTATTATTATCATTACTACTACTACTACTACTACTACTACTACTACTACTACTACTACTACTACAACTATTATTATCATCGTCATCATATATCATCATCATCATTATCATCATTTTTTTAAATTGAATAGGCGTATGTGGTGCGTGGAAGAACCGATTCACCGTGGCTCAGAACGAAATGTTCAACAAGTGGTATCGAAACAAGATGGCGGACATTCCTCTTAAATTTTCTTCTGAATGAAAATTTTACCAGGAGTAAGATGTATGACGCAGTCAAGACTCATCACGGGATAAATAGAATGTGATTACACATAAAACCCTATTTCTCTAACATGCAAATGGAAATTTCGTACGCAGTTGATTATAGTGCAGAGGCAGACATTATGCCCGGGAAGGGGAACACGTTCTTTTTCCTCCGGATTATTCATTTTTTTATGAAACGTATATTTTTTTTCCTAAGAATAATGTTTATTCATCTGTAACGATATATTGCATAAAAATCCTTCTCGACCTGCGATGGAATTGCAAATTTCGTTATAATCAACTTTAATCAGCAATATATGAGTAACATGAAAATAATGACAACAACAACGATAATAATAATGGTAATAATAATTAATGATAATGATTATAATAATTACAATAATGTATGTGTTCATTAATATGCGCGTGTGTGTGTCAGGGTGAGGGTGGTATGTAAGCGTGTATATACATACGTATATGCCAAATTTTCGCCCCTTGGAAAAATAGTAACTATTGCCAGTCCCTCCGAAGATATTCATAGAAGGGATATACATATATGTACATATATACATATATACATATATACCTATATACGGTATGTCGTACCTATTGAATGTCTTATTGCCTTATTGCTGATCGCACGAATGTTCAATGTAACATGATTCATGCGCTGTGCACAGCGTGAATGTAGTGGGGATTCCCGCGTTCCCTTTGACCTTTGCAGTGAGCGGATGTTGGCAGGAGTATTCTCAGATCTGTGGAATCAAACTAATAATTTCACACCCGTCTATGGCACGCCATAAGGGAATCAAATTAAAATATATTTCACTTGAACAAATATATGTTTCTTTTTCACTAAACCATTTCACTCCAGCAAATTTATATTTCACTTCTTTAAAAAAAGCATTCCACTTTTCACAAAAATTCGTTTCACAGTTTCCACAAAAATATTATTTCACTATTCACAAAAATATATTCCACTTTCTTCCAAAATACATTCCACTTTTTCACAGAAATATATTTTACTCTTTACAAAAATATATTTCACTTTTTTCCAAAATTCGTTCCACTTTTCACAGGAATACATTTCACTTTTAAGAAAAAAAAAAATCATTCCTCTTTCTCTCATACTAAAACCTTTTCACTTTCTGCCAAAAATATGTTCCTCTTTTATCTCGGCCTAAAGCGATTTTATCGACCTGGGTGAGCTTAACGGCTTTGGCGAGCTTATCTCTGGCTTAGCTAGCTAGCTCATATACGCGCGTTCTATCGACGGTGTACCTAAAATCCATTCCTCTTCTCTCACCGAAACCATTTCACTTTCTCTCAATAATTTATTTCACTCTGCCAAAAAAATACGTTCCTCTTTTTTCTCGGCCTAAAGGAGGCGCTATTGGCGAGTTTTGCTAGAGTACCTACATAAAGAGAGTAGCGACATAGACGTCCTACTTCTTGGGAAACAAAATGGCGTTCAAATTCTTTCTATTTTGAACACCCGTTTGCTTATCGGAATTGAATAGAAATGTTGCGTAACAGGGAAACAAAATGGCGTTCAAATCTTGGGTTGTCGCTACTCTCTTTATGTAGGTACTCTAGTTTTGCTAGCTTGTTAGCTTGGCGCGGGCTATATCTTTTGTCATTTGCTTGTTTAGCATCGGTATTAATGTTTTGTTATTCCATTTGGTCTGATGGGGCTGAAAGGGGGGGGGCGGCTTTGAGGCTTCTGCACTTGATTTTGAAGTTCATTAATACATCCAATTTATGCAGGGATATATGCAGGGTGAACAAGGGATGCTACCTCTACAGGCGAACTTTGGTGTTGCTTGTTTTGCCTCTTGGGGCTTGGTGGGGGTTTGGAGTCTTCTGCACATGATTTTGAAGTATGCAAATTTATCAAGGTTTATGCAGGGTGAATGATGGATGCTGCTTCTCCCGTTGGTCTGGCGAGGCTATATAGCTGAGGGAGGGGAGTAAGTTTCTGCACATGATTTTGAATATTCTGCATTAATGTAGCGCCTAAGCTTTCTTAGGCGACTGGCCGGAATTAATGCTGTGCAGAAAGTGCATACATTGTGTGCGGGCAAGCTTGCATGAATCCGATGACCGGGGTAATGATATTTCTGTAAAGCGCTTAGACACATTTCAGAGAGAAAGCTTAGGCGCTACATTAATGCAGAATATTCAAAATCATGTGCAGAAACTTACTCCCCTCCCTCAGCTATATAGCCTCGCCAGACCAACGGGAGAAGCAGCATCCATCATTCACCCTGCATAAACCTTGATAAATTTGCATACTTCAAAATCATGTGCAGAAGACTCCAAACCCCCACCAAGCCCCAAGAGGCAAAACAAGCAACACCAAAGTTCGCCTGTAGAGGTAGCATCCCTTGTTCACCCTGCATATATCCCTGCATAAATTGGATGTATTAATGAACTTCAAAATCAAGTGCAGAAGCCTCAAAGCCGCCCCCCCTTTCAGCCCCATCAGACCAAATATAATAACAAAACATTAATACCGATGCTAAACAAGCAAATGACAAAAGATATAGCCCGCGCCAAGCTAACAAGCTAGCAAAACTCGCCAATAGCGCCTCCTTTAGGCCGAGAAAAAAGAGGAACGGATTTTTTGGGCAGAGTGAAATAAATTATTGAGAGAAAGTGAAATGGTTTCGGTGAGAGAAGAGGAATGGATTTTAGGTACACCGTCGATAGAACGCGCGTATATGAGCTAGCTAGCTAAGCCAGAGATAAGCTCGCCAAGGCCGTTAAGCTCACCCAGGTCGATAAGATCGCTTTAGGCCGAGATAAAAGAGGAACATATTTTTGGCAGAAAGTGAAAAGGTTTTAGTATGAGAGAAAGAGGAATGATTTTTTTTTTCTTAAAAGTGAAATGTATTCCTGTGAAAAGTGGAACGAATTTTGGAAAAAAAGTGAAATATATTTTTGTGAAGAGTAAAATATATTTCTGTGAAAAAGTGGAATGTATTTTGGAAGAAAGTGGAATATATTTTTGTGAATAGTGAAATAATATTTTTGTGGAAACTGTGAAACGAATTTTTGTGAAAAGTGGAATGCTTTTTTTAAAGAAGTGAAATATAAATTTGCTGGAGTGAAATGGTTTAGTGAAAAAGAAACATATATTTGTTCAAGTGAAATATATTTTAATTTGATTCCCTTATGGCGTGCCATACCCGTCATTCCTGTCTGGTCGTTTTGAAACAATTGTTTTGTGCCAAATGTAAGGTGAAAGTTGTCAAAATGGCATTGAAGGGAATAGTTTCTTTCGTTCATTTGAGTGAATTGTTGACGGTGTGCCTGCCCTTTTTAACAGGTAAGTGGGTTCGAGCTTGGTGTAGCGGCAGTGCTACTTACTTCATGTTGCCAATGTTCCTCGTTATGTGATGTTCTATTGTGTTCACGGTTCATTTTTGTATTGCCATGCGCCATTCAAATAGATCCGAATGATTTATTCATTTCATGCGGAAACTAGAATATGATGGTACACTCACTAGTACTTAGGAGATTGACAAGGAGATGATACATTTCATTTGAACTTTCACTCAGTGGCGTATCTAAGTGCATGGGGAAACGGGGGGGGGGGTGGCATTTACATGACGGCTCTTGAAGGGGTCGTAAGAAACGTAAAAGAGATAGCCTCTATTGCACAGTGTACAAAGTGTAATGGTTTTGTTTGTTTTTATTTCTTCTGTAAAATTTGGTGATTTTTCAGTTCATTGTGCTTAATACATCATTTAGGCAGGCGTGCTGGGGAGGGTAGGGGTGGGACGTTTTATATAGAACCCTCTTAGCCTATAGCATTACATTTAAAAATCTAACGAAATCGAATAAGATATTGGAACTGTTATTGCATTCTAATAAAACAGGGATATTGATTATAAGAAATCTCTATTTGTATTTTTTTGTTTTGATGAGATACAGTATATTCAGCCCTCTTCAGGATTTCTCCAGGCTTTTCCGTCCAGGACCCAGTCTCGTCCAGGTGCCGTATTTAGATACAAACATGCACTGGGTCCATATGAGCACTTAACTCATTACATTCGGGGAAAGGATTTTTAGATTTGTGAAGGTGAATGTAAGATACATAATATTAAAATGAAAATAATGATGGGGATGGTGCTGAGAAATGAAAATGAAAATACTAATTGTAATTACCTTACTAGTATATAAAAAATGATACCAATGATACTATTCCTACTACTACTACTACTACTACTACCACTACTACTACTACTACTACTACTACTACTACTACTACTACTACTACTACTACTACCACTACTTCTACTAAGGATAATGATAATGATGCTAGTGATGATGACAATAATGATACAACTACTGCTGTTGCACTACAACTACCACTACCACTACTACTACCACTACTACTACCACTACTACTACTTCTTCTTCTATGACCACTGCTACTACTGCTACTACTACTACTACTACCACTACTATTACTACCACTACTACTACTACTACTACTACTACTACTACTACTACTACTGCTACTACTGCTACTACTACTACTACCACTACTACTACCACCACTACTACTACTACTACTACTACTACTACTACTACTGCTACTACTACTACTACTACTACTACCACTACTACTACTACCACTACTACTACTACTACCACTACTACTATTACTACCACTACTCCCACTACTACTACTACTACTACTGCTGCTGCTGCTAATAATAATAATAATAATATTAATAATAATAATGATAATAATAATAATGATGATTATGATAATAATGATAATAATGTGAAAAATTATGATGAACAGTATTAATGATAATAACAATTATAATCATTATTATTGTTATTTTTATCATTATTAGTTTTATCATAATCAACATCATCATCATCATTGCTTTTTTCATTACAATTCAATTTAATTCAATTTTTATTTCGTCCAAATTTACATGGAAATTCATTCCGGGATTTTACAAAGATATTGCATAGTTCATATAAAAAACGTGAGTAAAAACATCCAAAAGAGTGAAATTGACAATTACAAATAATCACATTTAGAATGTAAAAGATCAGAAAAAAAAAACATAACATGACATGATATCGACTTGATACACAGATGTACATAAAAAAAAACTTTTAAAAATTGTAGTACAACCAGAGAACAAAGTACCCCCATCCCTGTATTCCTGTATTCCCCCCACCCCGATTCACACCCGAAGAGAATGAAAGAGATGGAGAGAGAGATAAGGAGAAAGAAAGAGAGATAAGGAAATAAAGAGAGAGACAAAGGTGGAGAAAAGGGAAAAGAAAGAGACAGAGAAGAAGTAGAGAGGTAAAAAGACAGAACGGGAGAGAGAAAGAGAAAGAGAGAGAGAGAGAGAGGGGGGGGGTGGAGGCGAGAAGGAAACGGGGAAAAGAAAGAAGGAACCCCAATACATAGTACAGGTAAATACGAATTCAGAGATATTGCACTATCATGAAGAAGAGTGGAGTAACTATGAAGCTTACAAAATGGTGAATTCTTTCAGTAAATTCAGTAATTGTCCATTTCCCATTCCCTACACTGAAAAACCTACAATGGGAGGTCATAAAATAAAGATAGGAAGTCTCAACCTTCCTGCTTACAGCCATGGATATTGCGCATAGTTGAAAGCCATGGATATTGCACAAAGTTTGAAGTACTGATATGTTTCTACTCATAATTATTAACGAAAGTTTCATGTTGTTGATACAAGCATATTTTGAATTTTCCATTCTCACATGACAGCGAACTGAGTGGCTTAACACACTACAATGAATATAGCCAATTGCAACATGCATACATGAAGAGGAGACCAAGAAGAAAAAAAGAAAAAGAAAAGAGAAAAAAGGGGGAAGAAGAGGGAGAGGAAGAAGAAGAAGAAGAAGAAGAAGAAGAAGAAGAAGAAGAAGAAAAAGAAGAGGAAGAAGAAGAAGAAGAAGAATAGAGTAGGAGAGGAAGAAAAAGAAGAAAAATAAAAGAAGAAAAAGAAGAAAAAAGGGACAAGAAGAAAAAGAGGAAGAATAGGCAGAAGGAGAAATAAGATGAAAAGAAAATGATGAAGAGTAAGAAGGAGCACAAGAAGAAGAAGAAGAAGAGAGAGAGAGGAGAATGGAGTTTGAATGCTGCATGATGATGCTAATGATAGTACATAATAATCATCAGCGGAGTGAATGAGACCAACCGGTCCATAAATCACAATATCATACACTAATACTTCCAATTAAAAATTCCATTCAAGTCAAAATGCATCTTGATGAGAATTACAGTCATATCAGGTCAATCAGAAATTACGTTCAGCAGTTCAGAAGCCCGGCTTTCAAACGTATGTTATGTTTTAATATTCAGTTGAATTTATAGATATCAGTTAGCATGTCTTGTTAAAGGCTCTAATAGCAGAAGGAATAAACGAATTCAAAATTATATTCATGAGCAGCAATGTCTTATTTTTTCATAACTTTTATTATCGTCATCATTACAATTATCATTATTATTACTATCATCATCGTTGAATTCACTACCGCTATCGTTGTGCAATTTGTATTACTAGTAGTATTATTTTCATCCATCACAGTGATGTGAAGCACATTAACTTCTTATCATCATTGTTATTTCATTTTTTATTCACCAAGGGAAACGGGAGTGTAATCGTAGTACTGAAGTACTTAGTACTGTAATTGCTTAGTTATTGTAGTAATCATTTAAAAAAATAGATATCTACATTCATTGTAAATCGCATTGAATTGTCATTAGTAATTTTTATTATCATTATTACTATTGATACGTCTTGGCTTAACTTATTCCAACAAAAAAGAACCGTTTTTATATTGCTAACAGCCATTCTGGATATCACTACACATAAAAGCCGGGCGGGGGGGGGGGGGGGGGGCTCATTCAGGCCTATCGTCCGCGTACATCAATTTCTGAAAGGCTAAAAGAGGAGTGAAATAATTATATGAGTGGTTTTGATACCCTGAATACGGAAACCCGTCTAAAATGTCCATTTTTCACCCTTAAACAGGGATTTGTTCAAGGATTGCATCATCACTTTTGAATTTGATACCGTTTTTCTTCATTTGTTATGTTTTGGACATCCTAAACGCGTAGCGCGCGTTACGTGCTGAAAAGGTATCTGTTTATTCGTTTTACGTGGATGATGTACAGACCTCACCACTCCCCCCGCTACCCCCGGGCATTCGAGTAGGCCTTTCACAGACAACACCCTTCGCCCATATCATGGATGGTGTTTATTTTGGGAGGATGCGCCTAGCTGTCATGGGTTTCCAAAGTAGAGAGTGCCGTGCCTATGTATGTTATCATGAACTGGAAATTCCCACATTATTTATAACCCACAAGGAAGGGACCGTGCTTTAAAAGCGTTATTAGGGCCCTGTTTCATAAAAACTTGTTATCATAACAACTGCCACATTTCTATGACAAATTTGCTCTCTGGCAATCAGATGCAAGGATTTCAGTAGCTTATAACAGTTATTGTAACTTGTAATTGATAGCAAGTTTATGAAACGGAGCCCAGGGACCTGTTGCATAAAACTTTTGCCAGACTTTTTTTCTGGCAAAAAAAAGTCTGGCAAATTTTTATGTACTGGAAAACTATGGCAGTATTTTTTTTGCCGTAGTTTCCTCAAATTTTGCCATAAAAAACTCCGGCAAAAGTTTTATGCAACGGGCCCCTGATCTATTGCAGGAGCGAAAGCTTGATATTGTTTTCGCCTCACTGAAATTATGACAGAGACAACTGAAAGGAAAACTTGTTTATTACTCACTGTCTCTCTTTCCCGCTTCTCTCCATTTCCCTCTCTCTCTCTCTCTCTCTTTCTGTCTCTCTCTTTCTGGCTTTCTCTCTCTCTCCGTCTCTCCCGCTTGCTGTCTCTCTCTCTCTCTCTCTCTCTCTCTCTCTTCTGCTATCCTGTGGGGGGTAAGAGTGTACTACATGTGCTACGAACAATGATTTGGAGGGATACGATTTGGCTTAAAAGTGGACACGTTTGCTTATATTAGTAAAATAGTAAAGAGCTTGGAGAAAACTTTAGAGCACGTGACCTGAAGCTCCTTAATCAAGTCCTCCTTCCCTAGCCTAGCCTCTGGCCGAGGCCTCTTGCTGCAATCCCCTGTGCTGCATTAATCTGTAGATGGCTGCTAATGAGAACGTCTGCCAGCGAGACTACTGCTATTCAAGTCAATTCATTTATTTTCTCAGTATAAAAAAACATACAAGGAACAGGATATGAAACATTTAAACAGTACAATTATTTACAGGAAAAGGAATGAAATATACTGAGTGGGTAGCAGCCAAAAAGGGCAATCTTTATAGAAGGCCGACCCAAATAAAAAAAGGGAAAAGAAATACCTAACAACCCACACAAAAGGGTGAAGTAAAAAACAACAACAACAAAAATAAATAAATAAAATACAATTAAAAAGATGCATACGTAGTGATGACCATAGCCTTATACTTACTTCTGAATGTATTTAAAGAACAACTATTCTTAATTTCATCCGGTAACAAATTCCAAGATATTGGCCCACGATAAAAAAAAATTGATTTTTAAATAAATCTGTTCTTACCTTTGGTATATGAAAATGTGTACTGATTCTTGTAACATAATTATGCACACTACGATTTAAAATGATTGAAATGATTGTGAAAATGATTGTGTAGACACTCTGGTAAGAGACTTAAAAATTGCAATCTCATACTGATAAATATCATAAAACTTAAAATTTTGTGGGATTCGAAAATAGGTTCAGTATGGGCAAGAAATGACGAATGGTTGATTATTCTCAATGCTCGTTTTTGTAGTTTAAAAAGTCTATCTAATTGGGAGTGTGCAGCACTGCCCCAGGCAAGAATTCTATAACTCAGAAAAGGTGAAATAAGTGCATAATAAATGTTTCTTTAAATAATCATGGGAAAATTGTGCATTATGTACATTATACCAATAGCTTTGGAAATTCTATTACATATCAAGGCGAGACGCGTCAGCCTCTACTCACTTGCCAGTTGTACTTAACAATAACAACAACAATTCTTTTTATTTTTATTGAAAAACATCTACAGGAGCAGTAGATCTTAATATGAGGAGAAACTTCTGATTGACACTGTCGTACTCCCACCCATCTCTCCTTCCACCAATCAGTGAGCGGGACAGACTTCTACTACTAAATATTCATTTTTTAGATTCACCAATCAGTGAGCAGACTTTTGCCTTCCATATTGAATATTCATGCATCGTTTCATCATGGCGGAAACTTGTCGCGAAGAAAAGTTGACCAAAAACCTTGAATATGCTGCGAAAAAGCTCAAAATACTACATTTCAAGGATTTACAAGTTGAAGCCTTTACCAGTGCATTAAATGGGAAAGACTTCTTTGTAAATCTTCCCACCGGCTATGGCAAGAGTGCCATATATCCAGTGGCGTAGACAGGTTCTTGCACCGGGGGGGGGGGGGGGAGGGGGATGATTTGCCGTTCACAAGAAATCGAGGATCAATTTCGTATACAGAAACACACACGCACACGCACACAAACACCCACCCACACACATGCACCTGAATGCACAGCATCATCGTAAATCCCCTTCGAGGAGGAGGAGGGGGGGGGGGGGATGATCGACATTTTTGCCGATTTTTTTCTTTTGAACTCACACTTAAGTATAAACACACGCCCTCACCTACCCGCAGAGACCCCCTTACACACATTTTAATTTTTTATCTCGCGAGCGAGCGAGCCCAAAATTACCCTTTTTCTGGTTTTCAATCGCATTTTCAAATAGAAATTCTATATGATGAGCGAGCGAAGCTAGCGAGCCAAAAATAATCACTCTTGTGGTTTTCCATTGCATTTTCAAACAAAAATTCTTAAATATGATGAGCGAGCGAAGCGAGCGAGCCAAATATAAGCGCTTTTCTGGTTTTAAATCGCATTTTCAAATAGAAAATCTAACATAATATGATGGTTGTTTATGACAGATTATCAAATTTTTTATTAACGATTAATTCAAATATCATTTCTTCCTTAAACAGTGGGGGATATTTGTACACGCCACCCCCCTCTAAAAAAGTGGGGGGGGGGGTATATCCCCCGATCCCCCCGGGATTTACGCCACTGATGACAGACATAAATAGAAGATATACGCACCGTGACAAACGAATATAGAATATGGACTGACACACATTACTGCATATTTGCATCAGGCTATTATCTTTTTTTAAATCTTGTTGTTACACCACTTCAGAAAAACTATGACAGCGCCGAAATTACCCAAAGTAAGATAAATAACTACATAAATCAGAATAATGATCGATATAGTTATGATAGTAATCATCATTTCAGTCACATTAACGACGATGATGATGATGATGATGATGATAAATATTATTATCATAGGCATAATAATAATAATAATAATAATACATTACTAATTATTATCATTATTATTATTGTTATTGTTATTGTTGTTGTTATAATAGTTATTATTATCATTATTGCTGTTCCTATCATTTCTAAATATGTTAATTCAGTTTAAATTGTAAGCAAACATCCTTCCCTAAAACCGGGGGGGGGGGGATGATTGTACATGTCCCCCCCCCCCCCACCTTGTGAGGTGGGGGATGCATATCCCTCATTCCCCCCCCCCCTCCCCCGCTGTCTACGCCCCTGCATATATCAAGCTCTTCCTCTACATGTATGTAATTTCCTGCGGACAGGCCCCACATCTCGGACGAAATAATGCCCACTGCGCTGGGCGCAGGAACCGTTTGCTCACCGCTAGCCTAAGGAGCATTTTTGTCGTCATTTCATTCCTTGTCTCCTTGTACAGTGATATGCAATCACAGTTGCTCCTACACAGGGAGAAATATATTTTATTTTTTCAACCAAGACTCAATAATAGCCATAATTTTTTCGGCAAAAATGCTATGAAATATTATTTTGTACTGTAAAAGAATAAACATTTGTTCAGATAATTGAAAAAAAAAAAGGAGTTAAGGTTTTTTACTTCTTTATTACGCGTAATAGTTCCCTCTAAAATAATGGACGAGTTCTTCACCAAACACGCAGCTAATTTTTTGTGACGTACACAACCTTATTTTAATACTGCATATTTAATTAGGGAGCAAGTGAGTAGTAGATGCTTCGGCGCTGACGCGCCTCGTAGTCTCGTTGCAGCCGTTTACTGGGGAATACAGCACAGGGGGTTGCAGCAAGAGGCTTCGGCTAGAGGCTATCCCGAGCCCTGCCCTCGCCGCTTGTCAGTGCAGTAACAGACGATGCATGAACTTCGCCCCCTCTAGATATAACTGTTTTTGCACAAACAGATTACGTCATGGGGAATCCCCTCATCGACCACTGGCAATATGAATGCTGAACGCTATATTCTCCGGATTTAACTCTATCACTGAACTGTTCTCGTGTTCGTCTCGAAATGTCACGGGATCAGTTCTACACGCGGCGGCTCTACAGGAGTGGGCAAGGGGCGGCCCCCATTATTCAAATGATAAAAAAAAATGGGGGAGGAGGAGAAGGAGAGGAAGAAGAAGAAAGAACAGAAGCATGCGTGAAGAAAGAGCAGGGTTATGCAGCTATGATAATAGCCCTATTTGTTAATTCCAAACGTAAATGAAATCAAATAAAATCACCTGTGGCCACCCCCTCCCCAACAAAAAATACCCTGTTGACGTTCCTGTATGTCCAATATAGAAACTTCGAAGGGGAAGTTGAATGACTAACATTTGTGGTTCCATTTGCATTCCAGAGGCCCGGTATAAAGTCTAATAGTCACCGTTTTTACCTCAACCTCTTATTATTTTAAGCCTTGTTCGCACTAAAAATATCGCTAAAGATCGGAGGCACTGACACGATTAAAATCGAACGTCAAATAAAAAGTGTGCAATTTTGCGAATTCAGGATCACTAATAATGAGCCATCTCATTTGATTTCAGATTCAAGTCAGTAAATGGATGCTTGCTTTTTTGCTTGTTTGTTTTGAGTTTTTTGTTTGTTTGTTTTAAAAAAAGAAAGACATGTTTAGCTGTACCTGTATGTGTTTTCTGATATAAAAATTATACGTCTTAATTGCAAGAGTAATTAAATATGTACAAATAAAATGTACAAGTTTCACGGCAAGAGTCAAAGTTTCGAGTTTTTATTATTTACATCTTTCAAAAGGTTAGAAAAACAGTGCTATCCAAGATGAATAATTTAATAGAATTACGGTAAGAGAGAGGGAGGGAGAGAGAGAGAGAGAAAGAGAAAGATTGAATAACGAGAAGTATAATTTTGGAGAAGCAATTGTTACAATAAATAAAAACAAGGAGAGAAAGAACGAAAGAGAGGGGGAGAGAGAGAGAAAAAAATACTGGTAGATATTATTTATGATCTATTAAAGTTGGATAATGGCATACATGGAACCCAAGCTAGTTCTCCTTGTTTTGGTTGTTTGGGTTGTTTTGGTTTGCTTTTTCTGTTTGTTTTTTGTCGTTTTTTTTTTACACATATTACCCTTTGGTTCATTCTGAATTCTAATAGAGCATATAATCCCTTGTGGGGAAACCTGGGCGTCAATCAGGGGGGGGGGGGCAGGGACACGTCCCTCCCCCAATAAAATTAAGGGCGGGGAACTCAATAGGGTATCGCCCTGATTTAAAGCTGAGGACCTTGTTTTGTTTGTGGGTTTATTCGTTGTTAGCACATTTTTTTTTGTGTGTGCCCCCCTCCCATTTTAAGCTGAGGACCTTTTTTTTTCTTGAGTGCCCCCCCAAAACAATATATGTATGTAACGAATTGGCGCCATAACACCTAGTAGAGGTGTTGTGGCTCAGTGGATAAGTCTCCAGATTTTGAACCACAAGTTCAGGGGTTCGAATCCCTGCCGCGGCACTAATGTCCTTTGGCAAGATATGAATCTACATTTGCCACGCCTTTCGGATGGTGACGTTAAAGTTCGGTCCCAGACTTAACCATTTATGATTGATGATTGATACGCCAAAACACCAAAACAAGCTTCTGTGAGGAAGAATATTTTGCCATGCTTAAGTTCCCTCAGTGTAGCATGGCACAAAAGCATGTATCATTAGAACTAGGAAGCTAAAAGATAGTTTTGGAAAAAGGAATTTCGTAAAACAAATGGGGTAGTTTTTAATGCATGTCATGACTAAATGCTGTTTAGGGATTTCGCATGATACTGATAATCACCCTTTCAAAAAAATTGCACCACTTTCATATTTGCTTGTCCTGGAATTTTTGTTTTGTACTTTCTGTTCAGGCCAAATTCAGTTCCTTTCCATTCACATTCTTTTTTTTTTTACAAATATAATGCTACACTGTATAGCCTATCTTTGACATTTGGCAGATATATATGGCGCCATACAAATGTTGTGAATCATCATCATCATCATTTGGTCAGCTCTCCCCAAGTGCAAGATCAGCATGAAGGCGTTAAACCAAGCTCAAGCATGAAGTCACATAATATTTTAAGTCACGACTCTTTATCCATTCACTGTCCAATTTGTTTTATGACCTCTTTCATTGTCTTTGCTATCGGTATTATTCCAAGCCCTTGTTCACACTGAAAATTTATGTAAAAGGGCAATTTACGATGAAAATCGGACCTCTTTTGGAACCCTTTTTGCTTGCATGTTGCTATCAGTTGATCTTTTTTTTCACCTTTTTTCTTAATGTTCCAAGCCCTTGTTCACACTGGATTTTTATTGTAAAAGGGGACATGAAATGAAAATCGGACCTCTTTTGTGACCTCTTTGCTAATAAACCTTTTTCACCTCATGATATTCATTCTACATGTTCTATTCAGTGCCATTTTTACAACTCTAACCGGCTTGCATTTGGTACAATACAATTGTTTCAAAGTGGCCAGACAGGAACGAATTAGGGGGTGAAATCATATGACTTTATAAGGCATACAGCCACACACCCACACACGCGCCCACCCTTCCTCGGGGGCTCACACATGTATGTGTGTGTATCCTATATAGAATATTATATGCGTTCTCTTTCTTATATTTTATAAATCTATTTTTTCTACCCTTTTTTCAACATGTCCAGGTTGTGTAGCCATGATACACACAGACCAGCAGGCCATAGGATGGGTTGGTGAGAATATTCGTCTCCCGTGTGACTTCCCCTACCAAGACGTTCTTGCTTTGTACTGGACGAACAGCAGTGGCAATAGCAAAGCAAATTTCTTCAAACAAGAAAGGCTCATTTTCGATGAACGATTTACTTTGAATGAGGACTTCTCTCTCACCATCACAAACATTGAAGTGTCAGACGAAGGACGATACGAGTGCCGCTTGGAACTAGACTCTGGAAAGAGTTTCATCAATCACACGGAACTTACCATCTATGGTAAGGATTTGGAAAAGATATCACTGTATCTTTTAAACATTTTAAATATCAACTTGAATTGTGAGTAACTTGAACAAGAGGATGCTAGTGACATGGAGAGCTGTAGGACAACGACTTTCTAGTTTTAATATAGTTAATAGATACCCCAGATTGACAATAAAACAATACGTATTTGTTGAGTCTTGCACGATAGTATTTGTATTCAAGTATATTATAGGGGTGTCGTGGTACAGTGCATACGTCGCCGGAGTATAGATCACATGTTTCACGGTTCGAGTCCCGTCGTGGCATGAATGTCATTTGACAAGTCATCATAATCCACAGTTGCCACTCTCCACTCACGTGTACAGTAAATGAGTACCCGGTAGGAAGAAATTACTTAAAGTGCTATAGAGTGCCGTAATAGCAGCAAGGCTAAAGCCGGGGTAATAACAGTGGAGCGCTAGCAGTGTACCCCCCCCCCCCCACACACACACACTCACACACGCACGCACACGCACACTTTTCAAAGAAGATTGAATATTTTAATCAATTACTTGTTGAAATTTATGCTTAATCCATCCAAAAAGACAGTTATGGTTACTATCCAAAAACCAAAGATAGAATGGGAGAGTATGTGCGTGCGTGAGGATATGGGTGCCGTGGATGTGGCATGATGCAGGAGTTTAAGGCTCTTGACTGGAGACGCGAGAATCGGGGGGGGGGGTTCAATCTCTGTAGCACGGCACTTATGCTCTTGAGTAAGACATTTATCTACATTGCTCTTTTAAATATCGTACATCAAATAAATCAGTGTACTATAGGCATATTGTTACCAACGTGTGTTTTATTTTAAAAAAAATAATGGGTGAGGGTGCCTGAATGAGTTCGCATGAGAAATTTCTACAAAAGATTTCGATCATTCCCCACTCCACGAAACGGTTTCGCCGGTGATTATTATTATCGTTATCATTTAGTATTAGTATTTCATTTTTCCACAACTTGATGTTCCGTTGGTATATTAAACATTAAACAGCAACCGGACTTCTTCCAGAAATCTAGGGTTATCTGTTCTCTTTAAAATCAAACAAGTCCTCTTTTCATTGTTCACTTCTATTCCTGCTTCAAGACCTTCCGTAGGATGTGCGCTGTCCCATGTAAGCTTGTCTTCTGTATCGTTTCAAAGGAACCTTGACTCCTAGAACAGCCAGGAAGATTCTGTGTCTGGTTTACACTTCCTAAGGCTCCGATTACTATTGGTACTACCATGACTACCTTGGCTTTCACCTTCCACATCCTTTTCAGCTGCCATGCCAGGCCGTTATACTTCTGTATATTTTCCTCCTTTTTACGCCAAGCTCTGCAGTCTCCTGGGATCGCAATATCTATGATGAGACATTCCTTCTCCTTCTTCTTTAAGATAACGACCTCTGGTCATCTAGCTTCAATGACCTTGTCTGTCTGGATACTAAAATCCCATAAGAGTTTTACATCATCGCTCTCTGCAACAAGCTCTGCCCGATGTTCATACCATTTATCTGCATGGGGTAAACCGTACTTCTTTGCCAGACCCCAGTGAACTGCAGCCGCTACTATATCATGCCTTCCTTTGTACTCAGTCTGTGCCATTTTGCTACATTCACTCACCAGATGAGTAACCGTTTCGTCTTTGTCATGACACATTCTGCATGAGGGAGATGCGTGCAGCTCCTCCTCAATTTTGGCTTTCCGGTAATTTGTTCTAATTGCCTAGTCCTTAGCAGCAACTAACATACTTTCCGTCTCCTTCTTTAAACTTCCACGTTTCAGCCATTGCCAACTCTCTGGTCCAGCGAACTCCTCTATCTGTCTTAAATGCTCTCCGTGCATCACCTTCTCTTTCCATCCTTCCATTCTCATTTTCTTCTGATAAGTCTTCAGCTGTTTCGCTCTCATATCTTTTCCTTTCCCCACCGGATCTTTGACTGCGGTCATGATAGCATCCATCTGGCCTTCAGTATACCAGGTGAGGCTTTGTTATTCATATCTTACAGTCTCCTCTATTCCAACCAGACCACGTTGTCATTATTATTTAAACCGCAAATTTTAAGCTCTTCCTAGACACACTCAAGCCCATATTACGATCTCACTGTATATTTTTCTTTGTTATGCCATTGACGGATACTATCAAAATTAAATGAAAGCTGTCTTTTCATATTCCGCTAGAGGTTCCTCACATAGCTTCAGATGGCTGATGATAGTTTATAGACCAATCAAGTATTTAGTGGTACATCACAACACCTCCAACATAGAATAGGAAAAACGTTGGTCAGAATCCATCGTTTTCTCAATACCTATGTCAACAGGCAGTCGGATGACTTGTTAGAAGATGTTAAAGTAGATATTTGCATGACTGTGTGTCTTACTGTCTTAATTTCTTTGAAAGCGGAACCGTCGATGCCCCACATCGAGAAATGTCTCCAAAAGCCGACAGGGAACACGGTTCATAGATTCTGCACTGTGGAAACTTCCAACACTTGCCCTTTTAACCTCGAATGCCGAGTGACTGGCTTCAGGCCTAATGTAACTCTTGAATGGACCTCTTCGGGACTGGTGAAGCAGCCCATTGGAGAACCTTCCCACAAGACACTACCCGATGGTACATCCGAGAGAGAGGTTACAATCAGTGTCACTGCTAAACTGGATGAGGAGCAGAAATACACCTGCACGGTGAATGGAAAGGCAACCAATGGGACAGACTGGTCAACAACCGTCAGAGTTCTTGTTCCACCTATGCCGACAGGTATGCCATAATCAAGTGTAATGTATTCCCCATGTCCCCCTTAAAGTTACGGCAGAAATACATCATTGAAAATTTAGGGAGAGCATTGTCTGTGACTTAACTGTAAATACTTGTTCAAAGATAAGAAAACAGGTATACATGTTTGCTCTTCGATGTTTTATAGAAAATACCAAACAAAAAGTATGGTAATATTCAATAGTTACTTGTTTATAATAAGTTTCACCTTTGCTTATGTCTCTAGTGCATTTATGCCATCAAACAGTTCTGTTACCCCTCGCTCGACCTCTCGAGAGAGGAGAGAAGAAATGTCAAGGGTCCTGTCTCCATTATTAATTCAAACCTAATCCTATTCAAGGAACAAGTAATGAAGTGTAAGGGACTGGGTTTATTTGGTTTACATTTTGAACAACTGCTTGAACTTGCATTTGAAAAGTATTCAGAAATACATTTCCCTCTGCGTTATCAAATCGGTTTTAAAATGTTTCGATACGTTATCCTCAAGATTCGAAATGAATATTTATTACCGCATAATAAAGACCTTCAACAGAAATATTGCCATGATTTCAACGGTGAGAAAACTCAGAAAAGACCAAGCTGCCCATGTTCTCCCTTTTCAGCTATTCAAGTATTGATCTATAATTCTGTTGTGTTCCTTGTTTCTTTAACATTCCTATTTTATCCGGTGGAAAAGCAGTACTTATTTCAACCGATGATGGATTGTCTGTTGGAGAGCAGTTGGGGCTAGCTATCTTCCTAATCTTGTTAATCATCTGCATCGCAGTTTTTGCTATTCTGGGCGTCATGGTTGGTCTACGAAGAAAGAAGAAACTACCACCAACGGGTAAGCAGGAATTTACTTCTGTTCTTGGGACTTTCTTGGGACTTTCTTGGGGCAGGTAAATGTAGCATTTCAGAATAAAGTTGACCATATTCGAAATAGCAAAGAAGCAGTTTTCTATTCTATTTTTTTATCCTTGGATTGGACAAAATAAAATGGTGAAAAATATCAAATGAAAACGGAACTTCTGCATATAACCATCGGACATGATTAAGTGTCTGCTCTCGAGATTATAGACATAACTACAAAGTAATCAGACCAATCTTGTCCTTTTTTATTAATTGGCCAATTTACATCTTTTTATCCTTAGGTGAAGCAATCTTAAAACGTATTCCATTCCTGAGAACACTTTACTTACCTATACCGGAGCCGGAAGTAGTGAAATTACGTAAGTGGTTGCATGCAGGCTAGATCTCAATAAATGAATGCACTCTGAATTTTGATCGGTCACCTAAAGCAAGATTCCTATGTTAATGAGTATACCCAAAAGAATTATTAGCATAATACACTCTAAAAATAAATCAGTTAAAAATGGCTAGATGAAAGGATCAGCTGGGTGCAACTAAGTTTCTAGTCATCTTTCACTATATTTTAGTCATATGTGACTATTTTCTAGTCGTATATTGAATAGAATGTAGTAACTTTTATGACTAGATATATCAGTCGCACCCAGATGGCTAGTCATCTAGTAATTTTGACTGATTTGTTTTAGAGTGTATGATACATGCGTAGAACTGGAATTGAAAGACAGATGGTCTGTGATATGAAACAGTCAATATTTTTAATCTTCTTAAGATACCACTTATTTTATCAATGAACAGCTGGCTATCAGTTCCACTCTGACTTTCTAGTGTTTGTAATATTAAGCGCTTGGAATTTGAGGTCATTACTTGTAACATTCCTAGATTTATAATCTTGCCACGCTTCGACTGCAGGGGATAATAATTTTTCCTGAATTTTATATGATGGGTTAGCAGTTCCCAACTTTGCTGATGATTGAAAACAAAATTATTTTTTACATGCATGAACATAATAAAAGTAGCAATTCTGTTAAACCAGTTTCTACGTTTTAAGTGAAACTTAGCACACACACACACCCTTACACACAGCACAAACGTCACCCACGAACACTGACAAACAGTGAAAATAATTTTCTGATTCACAATGATTTTTCTACAGAACACAGAAAGGAGGAGCTGTCTTCTCTACGTCAAAAGTTAAGTGATTATAAATTTGAGAGACCTGATGGGTCCACTGTTCTTTCAGCACATATCGGCTTATTTGGCGAAATGAGCGCTGGAAAGTCGTCCTTTATGAATTCTCTTGAATTCGCATTCACAGGTATTCTCGTCTAATCTTAATTCTATTTCGTAGTTTTGCCATATATTGATGTTTCCATCCTTTGCTCCCATTTATATATGCATACTTTTATAATTAACGGTGACAAAGTAATAATTACCTGGTAATGATAGTACCAACTACAATAGCAATGTTACTATAACAATTTCGTTTCATATTGCTAATTTCAGTATAGGCATTACGTAATGCTAATCGAAGTGAAAGTTCTGTTTGTCTACCTTTCTTATTGCTGTGACTGTTGTGGTTTCGAACAGGTGAGTTTAGGCAGAGTCAGGTCGTAGGAGCTATGGGATCGGTAGGAGGGAAGACTATTTCACGCACCCTTCTAAGTCTCACTGAAAGCATTTCTCTTTTCGACAACCGAGGCATGAATGATTTCAAGCCATCTAATCTAGAGGAAATAAAAGCCCAACTCCGTGAGTAACTGAGATATGTTTTGATTAATTGAATTGAAATTAATTGAAGTGTACCAATCAACTCAAAAAATGCGAACACCTTCCAGATTTGATTTGGCTTCTTTAGGGATTATCGGTTAATGAGTTTGAAGAAAATGAAGGATGGCATTAGACATGTTAGATCACACAGGCTTCTCACCAGGATTTCCTTTACATGTCAAGCATGTGGTGGAAAGATAACGTTCGGCACGGAGGAAAATTTACACATGGTACGCGTGGCTTTGTTTTGGTTGGGTACTTTTTGTGCATACAAATAGTGCTATTATAAACTTTCATGCTTAAATTTACACATGGTTCCACTTCTCCTTCTAAATTTACCCATGGTGGCAAAAGTGTTTTTAAAATTTACACATGGTGGCCCGCCATGTGTAAAAGCCCTTGTGAGAACCATGAGATCACAACTTTTTTTTCTCTCCAAAGCTTTAAAATAGCCCTCCTGGTAAACATGTTACATTTATGCACGGTTTTCCCTCTTATCAGTTCCGCTGGCGTAGCTAAGGGGGGCACAAGGGGGCCACCCCCCCCCCCCCCCCCCCCGTTGATCGGCGAGCAAAAAAAGAAAAAGAAAAAGAAAAAAGAAAAAAAACTTTCATCGAGTCCACTTCACATAACTTACCCTACCCCATCATTCTTTTCAATTACCATGATTACATAATCTGCCCCATTCGAAGTGCAATCAATCTCACGTTATTATGTAGATGTTGTAGAAGCTTTATCTTCAATATGACATGACATCACTTCAATGACAATAACCATCCATTTAGAAGAGATGCCCAAATCTGGATGTAATGGAAGTAAACAAAATAATAAAACTGCCTTCCTGTGTATACAAATTTAATGTTTATGTGTTTTTAAATTACTGTATGAAGACTTTCCATTTAGCCCGTTGATCGAAGATAACCGTAATTGAACTTTGGCTACTTAGCATTATTTCCCCATTTTTTAAGAACAAAATGTTAAATGTGATCTTTAACTCTATTGCACTCTCAACGATGTAATTTAAATAAATTCCATATTTATTCAGTGCAATTCCAACGCATCTACCTGTTTTTTTTCCCCGTAGATCTTTATTTCAATTTCATTCAGTATGCCTCTACTTTTCCAACAAATAATTTCACTTTTAACTTTTATATGAGGAACTTGAAACAGTTTATGACGGATAAATGCAACATTGCATGGTACTGCTAATAACACAAATCAAATCGAACTAATTCCAATATTCCGTCAGTGCTTGAATGAGGGCATAGGCGTAGCTATGGGGGGAGGGAGCACAAGGAGGCCATGACCCCCTCTTGATCGGAGAGTACAATAAGAGAGAAGGGGAATGGTCTATACAACTATAACCTACACCTAATAATGAAAATGAAATGTGCAAAAATGCCATTTTGATGCACATATTTTCAAAAATTACCCTGGGAGGGGAAACACCCTCCCCCGTTGAGAAATAGCTTCATGACTGTCTTTGGTCGCTTAACATTTGTTTTCCCCTCCGTGAAAAACACTGGCTTCGTACACCATTTTCACTGGTCTAGCTAAGGCTCCATCAACTGGTCGTGTGCAACCTCAGAGCCTTCCGGCGCCACACCCAGGGGCCATCGTCCCACGTTGATCGGATCGGAGTGGAAAAAAATAAAAAGCGAGGGGGCGTATAAGAGATCAGCATATACCACTTCTTGCATAAGTTACCCCTAATACTGAATTTTAGTGTGCAGAAAATGCCATTTTCATGCACGAATTTTCACAAATATCCCTCCCGTGGTAGGGCGGATAACCCCCTCCCACACCCTCCCCACGCTTGGTCACTTCGCTCCCCCGCCTTGCCCCCCCCCCCCCCCCCTAGCTAGTGATTAGTTCATTATTCAATTCCGTATCGTAATGTGTTATTTGTTGCTATGATAATGTGCGTTAACTTTGAGATCCATTTCGGAGTTGAATTGCACTACAGAAAAAACATATTATTATCACTGACTTTATATTCATGCTGGATGCGCTTATGCAAGCGTCGACTTACTCACGGAATCGGCTCTGTGCTAACGAAATTATAAAAAATCGCAATAGAAGTAATTATTAAAGTTCACATTTCTAAAAGAGACAATGAACCCCTTACATAGAGAGCAAAATGTTTTGGCGATTGCTACACTTTAAAAAATTGCAGGTGATATGGTCATAACTATGCTCCATGAATAGATGGTAACATAACTTCAGAGTCTGTCTGACAGCACTTTCGAGAAAGAAATGCATGCATGTAATAGTAGTAGTAGTAGTAGTAGTAGTAGTAGTAGTAGTAGTAGTAGTAGTAGTAGTAGTAATTCTTGTTGTTGTGAAAGTAGAAGTGCCATTTTCACTATGTTGATAATAATAATATTTATCATCATCATCATCATCATCATCATCATCATCATTATAATGAAGAATCTTCATGAATGATGCTTGTACTAGGTGGAGAGCGCGGACCGGATATACAACCTATCGAGGCAAGCGAACAGGAAGAAATCCATTGTGGCGTTTTCGTCTTCAAAGTCACGTAAGACAAGTAGATTTTTCTGAATAAAATTAAATGTTTAATGTTTCAAGAAAATTTATTTGACATTTTACCTCTAAGTCATGTTTGGTTTGACGTAAAGTTATTGACCCCAAACGTTATGGATTTGTCACCCGAGAGGATTCCTACAGTATTTTCAGAAATAATCTAATGTAAGGGTTTCAACACTTAATTGTTCTCGCGTTATATCCCTCCAATATGCAAGTTGTTAGATTAATAGGATGTGAATGTCATCGTAATTGTGAATATTTGTGAGAGTGAAGATGGTACAAGCATTAATCCGATGACTGCCAGAAAGTGCGTGAAGACCATAGCAAGACATGTGTTTAAAAAGTTAGTTGATAGATGTATGGAATAATCCGGGTTATGGAGATATTTCTCTCCAGGATGGTGGGGGAGGTGTCTTAAAGATGCTCTTGTATACATAGTGACATGTGATTTTTTTTTTCAATTCCACTTCCTGTTCATTCAGGCAATTCAATCAGAAGGCAGGCATAGAGTTCATAGGAGCCTTTGAAAAAGAGCTTAGACAGTACAACGGTATGTATAGTGTAAATAATCAATGGGAACACCACCCCCCCCCCCCAAGGGCCCATCTCCGCCCCCTTAAAAATGATATTTTTACACCATGAGCCAATTGATGTATTTATTCTTTGCACCAGAAACATCTTTTATAAGTGGGAGGAAAAGTCTTTCAAAATATCCTACCTCGCATCACTCACACGCAAGTGACTATGGAATCACAATGTTATTTACATAAGATTAGCATACTCGCTAGATATCATTATCGAACTTTTCTATGTTTAGAAAGATTTGGCTGGAACTGATCTTAAAGGTTAAACCTGCAATATGCTTAAGTTTCAAAGTAGATACTGACGTTTTGAAACACCATTTTTTCTATGTTTTCTATCCTATCATCTCCTTAACCAAAATTATTTTTTAAAAACCCACAATAATCATTAGGCATGTTAGGTGCAAACTTCTCGAGATCCACGACCAAAGGATCAAACAGCGCCTATATTCATTATGATTTTTGTTTGTTTTGTTTTATTTTCTTGATTTTATTCTTTGTTTTGTTTTGGTGACGCAGGATACCCGCCAATGGTCGTCATTACTCACGCAGCAAGGTTAGCAGATGGACAAAAAGAGAACATCTTAGGAGAGCTAGCTGTAAACGGCGTCAATGAGAATGTGTGGTTTTTTGAAAATTACACAAAAGAGAATCCAACCGAAGATGAAGAGAAAAGCATTGAAATGCTCAAGTTTCTTGACGCTGCCCTGAAACAATGCAAACTTACAGTAGTTCATACCGATCGAAGAAAGAAGGTAACACCGGTAAAGCCAAAGAAGAAAGAAAAGAAAAGGCAACGCGATGAATCACCATCTACAAGCCATGAGGCAAAGAGGGAGGGTGCCAATGAACAGAACTTTTTTGGACGGGTGGTATCCGGGATAAGATCTTGGTTTTCTTAGATATTAAAATCATAATTGGTATAAATACATGGTCCTATTTCAATGTGCGAAGCGATTTTGGTTGTCCGTATAGCCGAGATGTTCATTTAACCAGAATATAACCTTGACGTGATTGAAAGTGCGCATGAGGTAATGAAGATGTCTTGAATTAGAAATGCTTTAATTATGTATTATCCATTGTACCGATACTCTTAAGTTTCAGTGGAAAGCTCCGAAGAATATCGCCGTATCTTGTATGATAAGCTGCGTTTAGCATGTTTGGTATGATATTCAAATATGTATTAATTTTGATTGATATGCCTTAGTGGTCTTTATAATTTCATGCTGCAATATCTTAACACCTATTCACCACGAAGCCATTATACTTCTTGTGACTTATTGTACTTAAATGTGTAAAATGCCAGTGGTGCCTTTTTTAATACCTTTACCGTATTTACCTAAGAGGTTGCCATAACCGTTTATATATGCGCCATACCGATGATTCGTTTGCTCTTGTATACACCCCCCCCCACACACACACACATACCGAAGGTGTTAGAGGTCAATATTCATTAAATCAAGTTTTGTCGTCAATATTATCATTCCAACTGTTCTCTATGTCTTAGAGGAGACGAATTGATCAGGGTTCCGTCTTACTTTTTTTTCTTACTTTTTTTAAAAACAGTTTTTATTCTTTTCTCTCATGAAACAAATTACAATCATGGTACAAATAACACAAACTGCAATTGCGATAATATTCTAAAACAGTTTATAAATTAGAAAAGAAATTGATATTACTTAAATACTGAAAAATTTCCATAAACAAATGCTGTAAATTTATTGATATCCATATGCTCTTAATTCTCAAACTGACAAAATTCGTTTTGAAGCCTTCTGTGAGACGAAAATTTAAAAATGTCATAGAATATGTTTTCAATTGCAGTTTGTATTATATACGATGATTGTAATTTGTACCATGTTTGTAATTTGTTTTATGAGAGAAAAGAATAAAAACTGATTAAAAAAAAAAGATGGGAGCTGAGATCAATCGATCAATCCCAAAGTTGCGATCGATGAATCAATCGCAACTCTTTCTAAGTTTCTAAGACAGGGCCCAGGCCTTAATTGGAGTGTTAGTCATTGGCCAAAGGCCAAAGAAGCCAACTAACATGTTTTTTAATAGGTTGTTTTTTGTTTCATTCTGGTTATCACATAATTCTGGAACAGCTTGAGCCATGAAGTTGTTGAATATAGGCTAAGGTATTATCAGACGTGGTCGCATAACACTTGCATTATATCTTCATTTTAATTCCCATAGAGGACTAAAATGTTTAATCTTTGCACAGACTTATCATAATCAATCAAGGATACATGAGTCTCCTCAGCCCAGTTTTTATATATCATGAATCTGTGATATCTCACAAATATCTATTACTTTTAATTATTGTATCATGCAGTTTTTCCTAAGTTTCATTAAGCAACAATAATAGTTCTCTTTACTTTTTATTTCTTTCGATTATGTGCTCGTTTTATTGGTAAATTTCGTTTAACTGTACACTTTTGCTCCTGATATACCTTATTACAGGAAGTCCAACATTAGTTTACTACTCTAGTAGGTCAGGCGTGCTCATAAACATTATATACATACCTGGATGGAACCGTCCAGTCGTTCAACAAGAAGGAAAAGAAATACTCTCAAACACTGCAGAATATTTCATGATTTTTCGATTTGTATACTATCGCAGAAATATTTTATCTTTTGTCACTGGCTATGAAGAACAATAAGACATAACGATTTTTTTCAGTCTTTTAAAAAAGAGTATTTTACCGCAGATACAAGGTCTATTATGCAATTTTTAAAAATATTTATTTCACTCTTTCTGCAAGTGTGTGCTCAAGAGGCGGCCTTGAAAAGCCGAATTAGCAGCTTTCACCTTCTGCAGGCATATGGTTCCATCGCATCTGTATATTACAAAGCAATTTGAGTAGTGCCGTTATAATAGTACATGATACATACGCATGATCAGAAATTGGCAGACAGTCTATTCATATTATTCTTATTTTCGTCCTAGATTTTTGTATATTGATGTCCACTTTGTTAATTATTGTTGCGTCTGAAGCAAGATTTAGCCTCCCATTATTTTCTGACAAAGAGCATTGATTCAATTCTAATTGCAACGAATATCTTTGTGAAATGGTATCAAATTTAATTGTTGATGAGAAGCCCGATAGCATACATTATGCACATGCAAGGTATACACTCTCTTGGTAAATCCTACCTGGCATGTAAACTGCGATATGTGCAATTTTTTTGGTAAATAATCTACCATGAGAATGATGGTAATTAGTTTTATGAATACTTCACTTATAACAAGAAAGATGAAATGAATGTAAAGGTCGTACCCCTCAAGGACTTTGGAATTTAGATATTTGCTTTAATCATTAATATCTATCTACATCTGCTGTCAGTACATTTCCCTGCATCAAGGCTGTAAATCTCACTATGCATGATGCATTAGCATAAACAGGTCCTCATGCCGGGGGGGGGGGGGGGGGTGATCTACACATTGAGACATATTTGTTCATGTTTATATACACACGTATATACATCCACTTCAAAAAGTGGGGGATGCATCCCCCATCCCCCCCCCCCCCCCCGTGTTATCCACGCCCCTGGCATGATGCACAATAAAACAGTCATATTTTTTTATATTGTAGACACTATAATGAGTAAGAATATTTCGAAGAATTCGTGTAAATAATTATGTTTGAATGCGTGTGACTATGAGAAACATTATTTTTCAGTGACGTTTACTTTTAAAACAAATTGTATACATGTATAATATGTAGAAGGCTTGTGTGTTACGGAGGCTCTTTTGCTTTGAACTTAATTGCATTTTCTTATTTTCGTCTTATATGCTCTCTGCTCTCTCTCTCTCTCTAAATGCTTAATGTTGCCCTCATGTTGTATAGCTAATACCCTTGATATCTGTATATACGGTTTGCTAGTGAATGTAATGTGTATATTGTTGGTATGCCTTTTAAATATTACAGAATTATTAATGAAAAAAAATGTATGTGCGTGTGCTTGCACTGTGGATTTAGATTATCCAACACAGCTTCTCTGACAATCATGAAAAAAATTGTGAATTTACTGATACATCTCGAAATCATGGTCAGGGGCGTAACAGGTACCTGCTATCGGGGGGGGGGGGGCGGGGCCCAAAATTTCCCGGTTACTAGTCTATGTCTAGAATCTGTGGCGTAGCTAGGACTTTACTGTAAATAATTATGTTTGAATGCGTGCGACTATGAGAAACATTATTTTTCAGTGACGTTTACTTTTAAAACAAATTGTATACATGTATAATATGTAGAAGGCTTGTGTGTTACGGAGGCTCTTTTGCTTTGAGCTTAATTGCATTTACTTATTTTCGTCTTATATGCTCTCTGCTCTCTCTCTCTCTCCCCCTCTCTCTCTCTCTCTCTCTAAATGCTTAATGTTGCCCTCATGTTGTATAGCTTATACCCTTGATATCTGTATATACGGTTTGCTAGTGAATATTACAGAATTATTACTGAAAAAAAAAATGTATGTGCGTGTGCTTGCACTGTGGACATGACGATTTAGATTATCCAGCACAGCTTCTTTGACAATCATGAAAAATTGTGAATTTACTGATACATCTCGAAATCATGGTCAGGGGCGTAACAGGTACCTGTTATCAGGGGGGGGGGGGGGCAGAGCCCAAAATTTCCCGGTTACTAGCTATGTCTAGAATCTGTGGCGTAGCTAGGACTGTACTGCATTTTAGGAGGACGGTAGTGCTTCACCGCCATCCCCCTCTCCCCCAAGTGGGGGTGATAGATCCTCCACCCCCCCCCGGAATTTACGTCAATGTAGTGCTCCCTAGAGGGGAGGGTGCAGGGAGAGGGCAGTTCCCCCCCCCCCCCCCCCCTCCCGCGCGAAGCGCGGAAGCTCCGACGTTTCTTAGAATTGTTAGTTGTCGGTAATCAAGTCTATCTTCTGCGTAACTAGGATTTCATTTTAGGAGGACGGTAGTGCTCCCTAGGGGGGAGGGTATAGGGAGGGGGGAGTTTCCCCACTCCCATGCAAAGCGCGGTCCAAGCTCCGACGTTTTTTCGCTGTCAGTTCCCGGTCTCTTACATTCTCAGCCTGTTATCGGGGGGGGGGGGGGGGGCAGAGCCGAAAATTTCCCGGTATCTAAGTCTAGAAATAGAATATGCAGAGGTGAGCCCGCACCGCGAGTTGCTTGTTGCGAATCCCTTAGCAGGTGGAGTCCAGGGTTCTTGCTTAGGGTCCCTGATGGAGGTCTACAGGGAAAGCCACTGCGGGGGTCCAGGGAGTGGAGCACCAGGAAACTCCGGGTTTTGGTACTGAATTTTCCCTCATTTCTTTTGTTTCCCTTTGCTTTTTTTTTTCTTTTTCCTTCTTTCCCTCTTTTCCCTCTCTCTCTCTTCTTCTTTCTCCCTTTCTCCCTTTTTCTTTCCCGTTCTCCTTCCTTTCCCTTTCTCCCTTCTTTTTCTTTCTTCTTTCTTTTCCTTTCTTTTCCTTTCTTCTTCTTCCTTTCACTTTCTCCCTTCCTTTTTCTTCCTTTCCCTCCCTTTCATTTTTTCCCGGTGGTTTGGTGGATTTTCCCGCGGAAATCCTTCAGGGGGGCACTCTGCCCCCTGCCCCCCCCCCCGGCTGTTACGACACTGATCATGGTTTGTACGTGTATTACATGTATTTGTAGTAAGGTTGAAACAGCACCGTATGAATAAGCTTTGAATAGGAGCATGCTTGCCTTGGTTCATATCGATAGCTGCAAAGTAGACAGAAAAGTTGTACTCTTTTTATCATGTTGTAGAAGAAGTTGTACTTAAAGTTTTTTGACTTTCAAATAAAAGCTAATCCACTTAAAGAAATTGTTTTCTTTCAATTTATTGCATAATCATGATGAAAGAGTAAAACCATCGCATGTGGAGTATCATTATTTCCTTATTATTCATTGCATGCTGTAACAGGCTAAATAAAAAAAATGGTTCCTGGGTAAGAAAACGATTCCGTGAAAAAGGCTATGACAGAGATTGCTTATTTCCATTAACACAGTCACAAAAATCACTCTGTTATCACAGAACATGGAAATTGTATGGTTCTACAAATGAACAAGAAAATTCTAAAACTGTTAAAATTATTAGGTCAATAGTAAACATTCCTATGACTGCTGCCATGTCTTAAGCATCAAACTTTAAAACCGAACACTCTAAATTGCTTGGACTTAAATCAGCAATTACTCCCCAATTCGATTAAAAATCTTAATCTAATAAATTTTGAACTCAATTCTTATTGATCATAATATCTTAATCTTTTTGGAGTTGTTGATTTACATTGATTTACATTAATTTCTAATCCAAAAATTCAGAGTAAACGCATTTTGCCATTTTTCAACTGATGTAATATGCAAAGATTTTTCACATGTTTACCATTTCATTTGTTAACATTTTGATCTATGCACATAATTATCTTACGCCATGAAATGTGGATTCCCGCGTTTTATTTGACCTTTGTCACGGATGGAGCAGCACTTACAGCTGATAATCAGGAGCAGCTGAGAGAGGGAACGGGTCCCTCCCCCGTTTTTGTCCACCCCGAGAAATTTTCTGGTTGGGGAAGAACCGTTATATTAATGAAGGCTCAAACGAGAGGTCCTGGATTCGATGCTCACTTGGGGTTTAAGTTAAATCCTTGGACAAAAAGCTTTACACACATTGTCCCTCTCGACCCAGGTGTACATAGGGACCTGCATAGCAATTGCTAATTGCAGGGCCCTCCGGAAGAACAGCATGTCATGCTGATGAGGCTTCCTTGGGTAAATACAATTAGAATAGTAGCAATAGTACAGTAATAGCAGCAGGGGCTGCGCTCTCCCTGGGGAAGAGGTCTAGTGGGGCATAGCAGCATAGCTCTTTCCCCTCACCTTTTCACATAGCCCAAAAAAGTGCCCATTAAAAATTGGATTTATCTATGTGATTAAAGGTAGTAGCCCACATTTGCACGTGGTACCCGATCTGCACAAAAGTTTTACTTTAGATTGCCTTAAGCCACAGAAAAACACTCGTATAAAGTTTTAGATCCCAGTACATTCACGATTAGGATTGAGAAGGAAATATTCAACACAAATTTTCATTGTTTAGTAAAGGCGTCTTCCTGACGTTTTAAGAATAAAACCATTCATTTTTTCACTTATTCTTTGGATTATTGTTGTAAATTTGATAACATGATAGTTTTACATAAAAATTGTCATTTAAGACTGAAATTGGCTTATTTCTCTTCAAATTCTGAAACAATGTTGGGCAAGTGAGGGCTACTACCTTTTAAAGTGCCCTTAAGGGCACACAGGAGTAATTCAAGCTTCCATAGGCACGTGTTAAATTGATGCACATCCAAAAAAAAATAAAAATAAAATCACATTAAATAACCTCTCGATGAAAATCATTTTAAAATTCACAAAGTCCAAGCAAAATCCATAGATCTTCAAACTTAAATGCTTTATTTGGGCACATTTTCGGCTAAAAAAAAAACTGAGAAGGCCAAAACGAGGTTAACGTCGAATGGCGGCGACTTCTCTCAGCTAAGAAGAGTGGTGCACCGCAGATCAAATAATTCCTACAAAATACATACATCGAAGTCTAAGCTTCAGCATAGTGGTCGAATATGAAAGAATATAACTTCCAAAAGCTATTTCTTCTGTAAACATTAACAGCGGATAATACTCAGTTTTATATGAATATTTTAATCAACTACCATTACTTACATTATTTTACTCTACGCCTGTCCTTCATGCAGTGGCGTAGACAGGTTCTTACACCTGGGGGGGGGATGATTTACCGTTCACGAGAAATCGAGGATCAATTTCGTAGACAGATACACACACGCACACCCACACGTACACAAACACACACCCACGCACACACGAATGCACAGCACCAGCGTAAATCCACTTTGAGGAGTGGGGGGGGGGCGATCGACTTTTTGGCCAATTTTTTTTTCTGTCGAACTCACACTTAAGTATAAACACACGCCCTCACCCACCTGCACAGACCCCCTTACATACATTTTGATTTTTATCTTGCGAGCGAGCGAGCCAAAAAAATACAACTTTTCTGGTTTTCAATCACATTTTCAAACAAAAATTCTAAAATATGATGAGCGAGCGAGCCAAAAATAAGCGCTTTTCTGGTTTCACATAGAAATTCTAACATATGATGGTTGTTTATGACACATTATTACAAATTTTTATTAACGATTAATTAAAATATCATTTCTTCTTTAAAATGTGTGTGTGTGTGTGTGTGTGTGGGGGGGGGTATTTGTACACGCCATACCCCCTCTCAAAAAAAATGGGGGATATATCCCCCATCCCCCCGGGATTTACGCCAACGATGCACAGACATAAATAGAAGATATACGCACCGTGACAAACAGATATAGAATATAGACTGACACACATTATTGCATATTTGCATCACGCTATTTATCTTTTTTAAAATTTTGTTGTTACACCACTTCAGAAAAACTGTGACAGCGCCGAAATTACCCAAAAGTAATATAAATAACTACATAAATCAGAATAATGCTCTATATACTTATGATAGTAATCGTCATTTCAGTCACATTAACGATGATGATGGTGATGATGATAACTATTATTATCATCATAGGCATAATAATAATAATAAATTACTAATTATTATCATTATCATTATTATTATTATTATTATTATTATTATTATTATTATTATTATTATTATTATTATTATCATTATTATTATTATTCTATTATTATTATCATTATTGTTAATATTATTATTATTATTATTATTCTATTATTATTATCATTATTGTTAATATTATTATTATTATTATTATTATTATTATTATTATTATTATCATTATTATCATTATTATTATTATTAATGTTGTTATAATGATAATTATTATTGTCATTATTGCTGTTCCTATCATTTCTAAACATGTGAATTCAGTTTAATTGTAAGCAAACATTCTTCCCTAAAACCTGGGGGGATGCATACCCCTCACCCCCCCCCCCCCCCCCCGCTGTCTACGCCCCTGCCTTCGTTCATTGCGAGCGGATGAATTATACGTGTGTGCCCCTAAATGCAAACTTCCAAAGTGCAAAATAAAAAATACATGCTCATCGAGAGCGTCTCTTGATGGCAAAGTTTTTATGGCAAAATGCGAAGTCCATCCCTTCTCAGGCTCTCTCTCTCTCTCTCTACGCAACCATTTAAAGAATTCGCCGCTACTGCTAATAATAACACCGTGCAGCTAGGTCTAATACAGGAACTGTCTAACGCTACTCCCTTATTTTTAGTCTAATTGCTTGAATTTTTTTTCTTGGTTGCCAAAATGACAGAAACGATCAAATTCTACTTGTTCGACTATCTGAGAATATTACTCACCTTGTGTGCAGTAGCAACAGGTAAACGTTTTCAACTTTTCTCCCTTTTTGAGATCGGTGAATTTGCCACTGGGCTTAAATAGGCCATAATAATAATGTGCCATAATACTTAGCCAAACTTCTGATTTTCAGTGTGGCACTTTGTACTCTATATTTCTAACATAAAGCTTATCCATTATCCATGTTATCTGATCCACTATATTTTCATCATAACTTTCTGAATTTTCGCATTACTTTAGATGATGCAATCATGCCTACATGCTTTATGCTTGGTCTCCTTAGTAAAGAATTTCTAGATTAAACGTATTCAGGTTTGGTAGCCATGATACGTTGTTATTATCCATCATATTATTACGTTTTCATCAAGAACTTTGGAGAGTTTTCGTTAGTTTTGATGTTCATATCATGCTTGACATGCTGTGTGCTTACTATTCTTAGTACATACATGTATTTTAAAATTCATCATGTGCAGGTTGTGTAGCCATGATACACACTGACCAGCCGGCCATAGGATGGGTAGGTGAGAATATTCGTCTCCCATGTAACTTCTCCTACCAAGACGTTCTTACATTGAATTGGATGAACAGCAGTAGTAGTAGCAAAGCAATTTTCTTCAAACAAGAAAGGATCAGCTTTGATGACCGATTTACTTTGAATGAGGACTTCTCGCTCACCATCACCAACATTAAAGTATCAGACGAAGGACAATACATATGCCATTTGGAACTATACTCGGGAAAGACTTTCATCAATTATACGAAACTGAAAATCTATGGTATGGATTTCACAGAAGTTATCAGTTATTTCTCCCTATTTATATCAACTCATAAATAGGTACAATACTCAACATGGGAATGATCATTACGTTAGATTAAAGTAATGGCTCTTTAAACCCAAAGAATGTCTGAAGGTGACATCAAGCGAGAAAAGAGAAAAAAATGCATTTTTCAAGTTTGAAACTCGCATTTCATAGTAGACTTTCTCTTTCTTAACGGTATAAGGCATAGAAAAATCACTGATTTAGAGAAATTTCTATTTTTTGAAATAGATTTCATGAGATGAAATGGGCATGAAACACTCCTGTATAGTTCATATACTAAAAATGTGCATTATGTTTCTTTTGTAAGCGAATAAGGAATCATGCGCCCTGTTCAAACCTGTGGTTTATACGGTTTTAACAGTTTTTTTTTTCAAACTCTAAGTTTATTTGGAACTGTTTAAAGGGAGCATAGTTACCGATGAAGAGATAAAGCAAACATTGTCCTCAAATCACTAATTAGCCATGTAAATCGTTTTCTTCATACTGATAACATTGAAATATAAAGAGTATGCAGCATAATTTCATTTTTGCTATGCTTTTGATTTTGCATTTTGTGCAGCCCTACCATCAATGCCTCGCATCGAAAAATGTGCTCAAAAACCATCAGGGAACACAATTCATAGATACTGCTCTTTGGAAACTTCCAACACCCACCCTTTTACACTCGAATGCCGAGTGACTGGGTTCAGACCTAACGTAACCCTTGAGTGGTCCTCTTCAGGGATTTTGAAGCAGCCCCTTGGAAAACCTTTCCAGAGGACACTACCCGATGGTACATCTGAGAGAGAGGTTACAATCAGTGTCACTGCTAAACTGGATGAGGAGCAGAATTACACATGTACAGTGAGGGGAGAGGCGACCAGAGGGACAGACTGGTCAACAACAGTCACCGTTCTTGTTCCATCCACTTCAGGTTTATGTCGGAAATACGTAAAATGCATTTTAAAGAAAGAACCATTTTTTTCGTCTCGGAAACCGTTTTTCTCTTTGCACGATTGAATAGGCACGACAGAGTAGGGAGTATAATGGTATAGGAAATATCTTCATGCCTAAATAAATCAAAGAGTTGCCACTCTGTGAAGTAAAGGGTCCTATATACCCGTCTATACCCACTAACACTATGAACATGACCGACAAACAAAATCATCATCGATTCTGCAGTATGCATTGCTGCCCTACTGCAATTATTATTAGTGCTAGATATTTTCAGAGAAAATCGCGATGTAATTGGTTATGCATGACATAATACATAACCACCTGCCTCATACATGTCTTACATTACCAGTCGCATAACTTTGGACGAGCATAACAACAACATTTAATTGAAGAATACCAGCTTGAAATTTGATTTTAGGAATGTTCATGCAGATCATTATTTTTTTCATAATTATTCATTCTAAGCTCACTTGATATTCGTTGTGATTATTCTTCTTGTTATGATTATTACTGTTATTGATGTTGTAAATATTGTAAATGTGTTGTTTTAAAAAAAAAGATAATAGATTTACATTTCAGTCAATTTACTGATATTGATTCATGTAATCAACTATATGGGGCTAACCTCGAGTATAAATGCTATTATCAAAATGTATGTTTCATTGTGATTTTGGTAATAAATTCATTCATATGATTTTGCTATTTTGCTACTCTCCCCTACCCCCTCCCTCCCCCTCAAAAAACAAAAAACAAAACCCCAAACAAACCAATAATTAAAGACGAAAAGCACTAGTAATTGTCATCATACCCTTCATCATGAGCATTCCATTGGTTCTGCAGCTACTTATTAAAGGGATGTTTTAGTTTATATTTTACTCATTATCCATATGTAAATAAGCATGATTAAAGATTTAGATAAAGATTTCTCGAGAAGGCAATGCAACATGTTAATTGTCTTCAATTTCAACACATGACACCCCACTTGGAATAATTGCGAAAGTTTCTTTTTTTTTTTTGTCCTCTACAATATAATTTCTGCTGTAAAACTTCATATTATGATTAATGAATAATCCTATCACAGTGCCGGTCTAAGGTGCATGATGTCATAATTATGTAAGCCTATAGATATATTTCTTCGTTTCATCATAAACATCTGACAAGTATTTACAAATCGACGGGCATTCTCTTCATCAAGTCCAGTAGGCCTATCAATCTCATCTCGTCAATTTTCTCATTCTTTCTCCAATATGCTGTACCTGTGCCTCAGAAATGGGGTTGTCGGTTGGCGTGCAGGTGGTGATAGGTATCGCTGCTTTACTTTTAGCCCTCTGCATCACATTGGTTGTTGTTGCTTGTGGAATAATGCTGAGTCTTCGCAAAAAGAAGAAACTCTCACCCAATGGTAAGATATATAAATAAAAAAAAGCACAGAGCTTAATTCTTTTGTAAATGATATTTAGGTATAATCACACTCAATTCAGTTGAAATGCAAGCATGTATTGATTCTAGTCACATCACTGCCGGATTTGGTTTTAGCTAATTAAGTTTTTTTTTTTCAGGAAAATTGAAGGCAGGAATGCGATTGCTTGTAAGATTTTGAGAAGTGAATAAGACATACATTAGTCATGTTAGTAATTCAAGTTCTAACTGTCATTTGTAAGATTTCACCTTGGCTGAAATTCTCTCAACGTTATGGAAGTGGAAAAGAAAATTAAATCAAAATGGATCGTAATGTTATACATACGTAGGTGCGTGTGTGCGCGCGTGGATGGGTGTGTACATGTTGCAGTGTGATCTTAGACTAGTACTTGGTCTTATATTTATTGTAAAACCCATTAAAGACGGTCATTTTACATCTTCAACCCCTAGGTGAAGCTTTCTTGAATCATATTCCATTCCTGAGAACACTATATCTACCTCAGCCTGACCCGGAAGAAGTAAAATTACGTGAGTAGTTGAATGAAAAGCAGAATACTGAAATGAAAACTGAATTTAAATCTGTCATCGAAACAATTCATGAGCACGTACCGTCGAAATTATACTCTTTTGTTTGTTTATGAGAATTTCGATTAAAAATGATCATGAGCTTTTGCGGGTAGAACTTCAAAATAAGAATTCAAAAATATAAGCTCACCATCATGTCAGATTCCCATATATCGATGAAGTAATGCAGGTTTTCACTTTTCAATTTTGATAAGCGTGGGGCAGCTGCTGAGGAGGCCACATCGTACTTTAGCCCAATAATATTCTGAAGTTTCTACTCCCAGATATACTCACAATTCAGAAACTGTCGAATAGGATTTTTTGGAAATGAAAATGATTATGTAGCAAACATTTTGTATGAGTAATTTCGCAATATAATTCAATGCGTAGGCCTATACCATGGTATGGTATCGAGTATTCTACGTGAAATCAGTCGTCTCGATCCTTTAAGTCACTTCCAATAAAATAAGGGATCGTTAGCTACATGGTCAGCTCTCCCACAACGCCCCCCCCCCCCCACACACACACACACAAAGAAAATGAACACGATCTAATTAACTTCCCTTTGTATTTTTGTAGAGCACTTAAGAAATGAATTGTCTTCTCTGCGTGAAAAGTTAAGGGACTACATCTTTGAAAGACCAGACGGGTGCACTGTGAAATCTGCACATATCGGCTTATTTGGTGAAATGGGTGCTGGAAAGTCGTCTTTCATGAATTCTCTTGAGTTCGCATTCACAGGTAAGTCTCATCTTCATTCTAACATATTTTGTTAAATTTACCACTTTGCTGCACTCTCCAGAAATGGGTTTTGTTTGGTTACAGTATCATCATCACTACCATCATCGTTAATAACAGAAGTAGTTAAAAGTAATAGTAACAACAACAACAACAACAATACTACTGCTGCTACTACTACTACTATTACTACTACAACTAATAATAATAATGATGATGATGATAATAATAATAATAATAATAATAATAATAATAATAATAATAATAATAATAATAATAATAATAATAACAATAATAATAATCAGTTCACAGTGGGAGCACTGTGTATAATGGTCAAGGTTGTTGCCTCTCATAGTTACTAGTAGTAGTAGTAGTAGTAGTAGTAGTAGTAGTAGTAGTAGTAGTAGTAGTAATAGTAGTAGTAGTAGTAGTAGTAGTAGTAGTAGTAGTAGTAGTAGTAGTAGTAGGAGTAGGAGTAGAAGTAGTAGGAGTAGTAGTAGTAGTAGGAGTAGGAGTAGAAGTAGTAGAAGTAGTAGGAGTAGAAGTAGTAGGAGGAGGAGTAGTAGTAGTAGTAGTAGTAGTAGTAGTAGTAGTAGTAGTAGTAGTAGTAGTAGTAGAAGTAGTAGCAGCAGCAGAACTAGAAGCACTATTGATATCAATTTAGTGTTACTTTCGTTCGATTCCTTTTTTCATCATCACCATTACCAGAATAGTAAGTTCAGCCAAATTAGGTTAGAATAAGCGCTTCTCTTCTCCTGTTACTTCCTAAATCGTGGCTTCGAGCAGGTGAGTTTAAGCAGAGTCAGGCAGAAGGACCAACAGAAGGATCAGCAAAAACTATGTCACGAACGCGTTTTAATCTCTCTGCCAGCATTTCTCTATTCGACAACCGAGGCATGGTGGACTTTAGGGAATCTTACCTAGAAGAAATCATTGCACAACTCCGTAAGTGATTTTATCATGATTACATTGTGTACGGAAAAAGAGGACATGAAGGATGCATATAATTATAGATTAATGAATCTCTTATACCCCACATTGCCTCTTTTGAAATTCCCTTCCCCATTAATCATTTTCGTTTAACGACGGTTGTCACTGCTCCCCGTAAAGAGATTCATCAGATTGGTGATGTTCTAACAAACAGAGATTTTCATCTTTTCACAATTCCTTTGTTGTTACCTTGTTAGCTTTCGCCTACTGGAAGGCGAAGGCAAAAAGTAGGCGAAAGCTAACAAGGTAACAACAAATTGATTGTGAAAAGATGAAAATCTCTGTTTGGTTGTCACTACTGTTTCCTTCCACACTATTCAAAATTTATTGGAGAACTTAATACATGATATACAGTTGTTATCAATGTTGTTGGTGGTGTTATAGTTAGGCCTATCATCCTCTTCCTTCCCATCATCATCATTCTCATCATAATATCTATTCAATATTCAATATCTAATCTATATCAATATCGCTCGCAGGTGGTCTGCGCGGACCGGACATAGAACGCATCCAGCAAAGTGACGAGGAAGAGATTCATTGTGCAGTATTCGTGTTTAAAGTCACGTAAGATAAGCATTTGAATATAATTATCAAAGGCTTGTTCAGATATAAGCAAAAAAGGACTGCGCTTACAATGTATCATAATTGTATATAGGCCTACAATGATTTATATGGGTTTTTTTTTAATTGTTATCAGTTGCGTTAGTTGGAAGTGGAATATTAATATGTTTGATTTTTTCCTAATTGTTATCAGTTGTGTTTGTTTGAAATGGAATGAATGTTTCGCTCCCATTTACATGCGTGTTATAAAATGCGCTTAATTGAAATCCCCCGCGGTTTCACTCTTCATAACGGGCCTAATCAACGGCAAAGAACAGGATCCGCAGATCCGCAGTAGGGGCTGTAGAAGAAAGTTTTAAAATCGGAATTGAAATAAATAAAGTCATTATGCTCATTCGCGTGCACAGCCCCCCCCCCCCCCCTTTAAAAACGTCCCGCGGCTCCTGTAGACCAATTTCACAACGCAAGAGGGCAGCAGACTGTTCGACACAGTTCGACATACTGCGGTGGGCGCTCCAACTTTTATAGTACACAAGTCAATAGCGCGTTATGTACATTCGTTCGATTTTTTGTCTATTTTGACCAGTATATGCAGATTTATTTTAATATTTGGATTGAGAAATTATCAGGGAAGTTCAGGTCGCAGCTGTGCGGTGCTCAAATGCCACAAGAATTAGAGAAAGTTTAAAAATTGGAAGCTAACTGAGTGCGAAATTCACTTGCTTTTGACTCATGAAGCCTGTTTGTGTGAGAAGCCGTACTCCCTACACAGGTTTCCGTAAGCAATGTGAAGGAATTCGTCGCCAGTGGGTAAAAACATCAACAGAAAGGACTTTGAAGTCAAGAAACATTATCATTATGTACTCTGGCGTAAAATTTAATGAGTGAAACATGACTTTGTAAACAGGGTAAGATTTAGGGCTCCGTTCACTACGGCTTCTATGCTGCAATCGAACTTTTACTGACAAAACTAAGTTGAAAAACCATCGAAAGTACAAAAATACATCATACCTTCGTCTGTCAGATATGGCCATTGTCTTACCTCATCTACCCATGTATCCATGCTTTATTTTATTGATCTAGAATAAAGTAAATGGAACAATACCAGGGCATACCTCATATCTTACATTCATTTTGTACACAGAGCCAATCGCAGTCAGCGCGCTTGCCCACCGCAGCAATGGCGTCACCGATAGAGGGCCAAATACATAAACCGGAGGTGAAATTGGTCTGTATTTCAACACTCAACCTAACCCTAAACACAATAAAAGCGAAACTCTTCATTCGCCCTAAATCTCTCGAGATAAGTCCGAATTCCTACAAAAATAATTGATTCATTAGAACGATTTCTTAAATTCCTATTATAAATTCCTGTGCAGAAAAAAAATGTTTTCCAAGAGCATGAAGAAAGGAACAGTAGGCCATATCAATAACAGACCTCCCAACCTTTCTGACTGAAAAATAGGGATGATTTTGCTCAAGATTAGGAAAGAAACAGAGTTTCCCATAGGAGTGTGTAGTCGATTTATCAAGAAAAATGGGAGAATCATATCAAAACAAGAGCTTGGAATGGTCAAAATTAAGATTTTTTCCTCCAAATTCAGAATGGTTGGGAGATCTGCAATAAGGAGCAATTGTCATGAGGATTTTTTCCCCCGTAAATGTGTAGTATCCTGGATAGACTTCCGGTTGTAGTTGTTCAGGGTTAATTTCCCTGCCTGTTTAGTAGATACAAAATATGTTTCATTAATATTCTTAACCTCCTTTCCATTCAGACATTCAAACCGGAAGCCAGGGATGAAGTTTGTAGGAGACTTCGCAAAAGAAGTCAGACGATATCATGGTATGTACGTGTATATGGTGCAAGTTTTCAACAGCGGAACGTTCGTATCAGAAGCAGCAAGATATAGAGTTATCGCTGGGAGAAAAATAATATCAAGGAGAATTAAACCCTGGGAAAATATTCATTTTAATGGAAAATGAGGAGAGACATGATAGAGAGAAGCAGGGTTGGCGAATTTAAATCTCGTTGATTTAAATCGTGATATAAATCGCCATTTAAATCACCATGATTTTTTTTTTAAAAAATCATTGATCTAAATCACTTGAAGCATGTACAAATCATTGGCAAATTGTTTGTTCAAGGCAGTTTTTAATTCTTCAAATCAACTGAAAAACTTCGAATTAACCTTATATCAACAAAAAATCAACAAATCCTTCCTATCTACTTAAAACAAATTAAAATCAAGTCGATAAAATCAGCTAATTCCTTAAAAAACTAAAGATGTATGTCAACAGTTACTCCATTTTTTGTAAATGTCAAGCTTTTCTGATGAAATTTTAAATTCTCTGTCAGCTATTAATAGTGAAACAAGTTTCTTATTTCTTTCTCATCATTTTTCACACAATCCAAGACTTTTCAGAGAGTAGTTTGTAAAAAAAAATATTAAAGTCAATGAGAAAAGGTTTGTTAGCAGTTTTCCAGTTATGATCCTTCACATAAACTACTTCTTTCACGTGAAATTAAAAATAATCATGTAATCAACAGATTTAACATGCTTATTTCTTCTTGTTACATTCATCATACGATTGATGTTTTAAAGAATCAACATGTAAAAATCACAAAAACATAATGTAGTACAGTTACAATTTGACTGCTTAAAAAGCTTTCTCTTATAAACCTTTTAAGTCACTGTCAGCTCAATTTATGGTCAGTGGTACGAATAATAACGGAAGTTTTTTATCTGCATGTGGAAATAGGATCTATAACAACAATTTGCAAAACTCAAAATAAACTTTTTAACACTACATACATTTATTTGTTCAGATGTAGACACAGTTGTAAGTTGTTTCTGATTTAAAATAAAATACTTATTTTGTCATACATATGTTGTAATATAAGCAGTTTTGCAGTTTCTATCCTTTAAGTCAAAAGTACAGTTGTATATGGTCAAAAAGAGAAGCAATTTGTAAAAAAAAAAAAATGTCCATCAAAATTGGTTACGAAAAGAACAAGTTATGAAAGTTTGAAAAGTCTCAATTTTCTTTTCATGGCTAGATCGTCAAATTGGCAATGTTGCTTCGAAATGGCAGGTTTAGAACACTGATCTCTACAGTATTTAGAAGGACAACTTTCATAAAGTTTTGTATTTCCTCCATTATCATGATTATCTGTGAAGTAACAGCTTGTCTCCTTCTTAGCTCGAGATATATCATGGGAAAATATTTGACCAACATAATTTATGTGTAGTTTACAAAGATACGAGAAGCATCTTTAGATAACGGAGAAAATATATATGACAACTTACATAGTTGTTGACAAACACATGATCGGCTTTAAAAACGAAGACGTGAATGAAACGGATATTGCATGGGAAGCCGTCTCAACCACTACCATGCCACCTGCATCCTGTTTTACTTTGCCTTCTTTAATTTGCTGGCTATCTGTAAACGGCATTACATGATTTTATCATATTCATCCTGCACAATAATTCATGTATTAAATGTATTTTTCTTCTACGTCATTCTCATGGATTCATCAAAATCTGATTGCAAATGCAATTTTCGTCCGATATAAATAAAAACAAATGATTAAATAAAACTTTCCTTCATTAGGTGAAAACTTCTTTGATAGGTGGCATTTGCCGCCCACACTAGTTGCAAGGATACCACAAGGGGGGGGGGGGGGGATATCCGCCCATGGCATGGTTCAAGCATGACTACGGTTACAAAAATAGAAATTGTATTGCTTCACAAAAATAGCTGCAAGACGCCTTATCCCAAAATGATGATGATGTGTTAAACGGTAAAGAATTTTCTTCCAAATAAACAAAAATAATACCTTGTCACTGATGTCTGTATTATACGACCATTACCCGTTTTATTTTTTTTTTATTTCAATTGCAGGATACGCGCCAATGATCGTTATTACCCATGCGGACTCGTTCTCAAAGGAGGAAAGAGAAGGTATCGAGAATGAACTGGCCAGATATGATGTCGATAAGAATGTGTGGTTTTTCGAAAATTACACCGAGAAGAATTCAACGGAAGTTCAAGAGAAGAGTATTGAACTGCTCAAGTTTCTTGACGATGCCCTCGCACAATGCAAACTTACAGTGGTTCACACAGAAAGAAAGAAGAAGGTTAAACCGATCATTGAAGAAAAACCGTCAACAAGTCAAGGAACAGTTCGTAATGAAAGCAGGGGAGTTTGGGGATGGTTGAAATCTTGGTTTGTATAATTCACATAGAGCCCTTCGGAAAAAATAAGGGGGACAGGTCCTGTCCCTGAGATCTCTATCCCACCCTCCATCCGCACACGTATGTCCTGAAAGCTACAGACTTAGGGACGCTACGCCTTTTGCCAAAAATTTCACCATCTTTTTTATGAATTTAATATTAATTATAGGCACCTCGCACCCGAATACAAGGATCTTTGCCTGAAAATTTAAACTAAAAAAATGAAACAAACAAAAATAAAAATCGTCCATATGACATTAACGATTCTGCAACATTCTTAATCGTCTAAAACTGAGTTCTTCGCCTATTTTATTTTATATGTCACTGTATGCATTTTTACTTCATAATTCTCTTATCAATTAAATTGTTTTATTGCTGTTCTCTTCCAACGTTTCAGGATCTTTTAGCTTTTGCACTCACTCATCAGTGCTCATATAGATGATATAGGCGGGCTTCTGGCGTGAACCCGCGATTCTGTAAATACGATTGATCACCATAAGGAATATTGTCATTCGCTGTATGATATATGTATCGCTACTGCACATTTTCGTTAAGGTTTTTGTTATGATTATACAATAATATTCATACCGTACTTGTTAGTAGTATAATATTTTATCTAAAAATCACATACTTTTGTTTTAATTCTAATAAGTACCGATACTGACTGCCAGGTACAAAAAGCGAAGGCCTTATAGTGAAAAATATTATGTAATTACGTGATGTTTATAATAATTCTGACCAAGTCATTTGGTATATTGACCGTGTAACCTCAATAGCCTGTCATTTAAATAATTATGAGAATAAGCCAGTTCATGGTTAGCTCATGTTCCGAATGACCTCAAATATCCACAGATATTTTAAAGATGGAGAGGTGCCCTTTCTATGCACTTAAAATAGTCACTCTAAAAGTGACAGAGATGCCTCATGAATAGCTTTTATTTCCCCTTTTGAAAAGAATACTTCCACCTGGGTATCATGGAATGCACCATGGGCATGATGGGTGCACAGTTATTAGCACATATTCGTCTTAGTGGGTTTTAGATTTTGTCCCAAATGACCTTTATCAGCTCATGCTCAGATTTTATCCATGAATAAATTTATCGCACCTGCATTTGTGTGTTCATAATGTACCAGGTCTACTATGAAGTGCATTTTTCATGTGATATTTAATGATCCATATATTACGGCTGCTTTAGAGCGGGTATGTTACTGACTTTGTACCCTTGATATTTGCTATACAGTATGATCTTTTATCAATACTGGAAAGGCAACATGTTTGTGATAGTGACCAAAGAAACGAAAGAGATAACAATACGTGTAACTTCATTTTAGGCACGAACTTTGTCCCGATCGTTTTCTCATATCACTTTATAATCTTAATATTTACTTACCGTTAATTTCATTGCATGTAATGCGTGTAGGCATGAAGTATGTTATCATTACAATATAGAACTTTAATTGTCATTATTATTTACATGTACATAATGCACATAAGGAATTTGCCATAACATAACGGTTGGATTTTTTTATTTTTAATGGATTATGGTGAAAATGTAGGGTCCATTCTAAGTTGTCTCTTCTCGACTATAAAAATCTAGCCCGAGATTTGACCCACATGGCAACTAGTGCTTGTTAGATTTTGCGTAAGTATGTCAGCAAGGATTGTGGGAATACGGAATAACCATCCATAATGAAGCCATTACGCATGTATATCTATCCGGGCCAAAAGTATCAGGCTCTTAAAAATCAACACTGGAGAACAAATAAAACTGAAATGCTAGCAATTTACCATGGCCATATTTATTTAGTTAGTACTGAGTCGTAATTTGCTTACTGTTTTATTAACGTGGAATCTATGTTTAGTTGATAAAAGTTCATTATTTCAGCAATCAAATGCATTACGTACAAGAATAACTGACACAACACACAAGAATAACTGACACAACGCACATGTCATCTACATCATTAATAAGACGCTCTTTGCCCCAATAACTGACAACCACGTGCTAAAGCCAGGGTAATGATATGCTTGCAGGGCCCTCTGGGAGAACAGTATAATTATAGTACTGAGGAGGCTACACTGGGTAAACAAAATTTTAATATTATTACCTTTAACTGACACTTAGTTTTTTGAAATTTGGTCTCTGTATTCTTCACAAGTTTTAAACAGTATCATGACAGTATAATGTGTAACCATACTTGCATATACAATATAAAGGTAGAAGTCAATTACATTAGAATATTTTATGTAAAATATATATCTATGAATACCACAAGCCAATTCCTTAGGTACATGTATATGCAAACACACCAGTCATATCAATTTCAAGTACTACTAAAAATGTTTCTAACACATCTGTCTGAAAAAGATCAGGCACAGGCATACATTTGGATTGTAATTTTTCATTTCAAAAATGTAAGCCGTCTGTTACTATTAATGTTTTCTTTTGGGAGGTTTGACAATGTCAAGGATATCCCTATATAAAAAGCCTTATAAAATAATTTCTTTAAATTTGTTTCAAATAGTCATGTCTTTTTCTCACTTGGTAGTACATACATACATACCGACCATTTCCTACAATATTTCACAGACTGTTTCTTTACATGCAGCACACTAGTATAGCTGATTGCAAAATTTTCACAACACTGACATATACGATGAAATATACAGAAAATATATACATGTATGATGTAATAAATAAGAAAGTCAAAACTGAATAGTTACATGTAAATTGACTAACAATGCACATATTCAGGTACGATAGCACTTCTTTGGGTAAGTGGACAAGATCTACATTTCATAGACATAATTTATGTACAGCTACAAAATGTACAAAATCCTTTGTAAGGTTAATTATTCACCACATTGGGACTTAAAAATGACACAACACATAGACAAAAATCAAGTTACAAATCATTTCTACCAGAAGAAGACAATCAAAAAAAAAAAAATAAATAAATCACTGATTCTTCTTAAAATATCCTTTAATATTTTAAGATGAATTATGAAGAATTTTCAAGTAACTTTTGGAAAGCAGAGAAGCATTGTTCAATACCATGTCATGGGTTTAGGTGACATGCTAGTATTTTTTATACAGTCTGTGATCAAAATACTGACTGTTGTTCATTTTGTTTTTCTGCTCCATTATCATTATCAGAATAGAGAAATGGGATTTCAAAAAATTCTCACTTTAATCACTTTCATATAACCTCCAGGCATATCCTTGGGAACTTGTAGAAGTGACACATATTATATGAAAAAACGGGCATGATTCTTTCGAGTCAACATTATGAATGGTTATTATCTTCAGAATGTCCTCATTAATACAAATATCAAAAACATTTTTTGAATCAAAAACATGTACATAAAAACAACAAACACATGGGTCCCCAAATGATACTACTTAAATATTCTTTCAAACATAATAGAAATTTCTTTGAGTTAATACATAAATGGCTATAATACCGAATACATGATATAATACAAAACATAGGATATATGCATGGAATATAAATATCAAGCAATCAATAAATTACGAGTTGAATACATTTTAACTGGATTTCTGAATTCAGTTTGCTTGAAAACATTAATTACAGCTCAGAATTTCAATTATAGTTATGGAATAGAAAGGATAAATTCATTAAATTCTTACAGAGGGTTAAAGAACAATTCAAGTAGGCTTGCATTTGAAGTATTGGTTCTATAGTACTGATTTACATTTTAAATACATAAATACATCTGTTGCTTGGTTTCAAATTTCAAATGGTTAGATAGTTTATTCAACCATACTGCTCAGAAAGTATGTGTGTCCTATAAGGGAACCACTAGGGGACTTCCAACTCTTTAAGTCCTATCCAAGGGACTTGGTAATGAGGATAAATACCTAATAATGAGGATTGATGCCTAGAAATGAAGATTAATGCCTGACCAAAGGACACAAGCACATGGGCTTGGCTTTGAACCCCGGACCTTCTGGTAATGAGAGCTACCATCCCACTAAGTCATCATAACTCCTTTTGTTTGAATCTGCAGGTATAACTTTCTACATCAGCTCTTTGTCTTTTTGGGTCAATGGAAATCTCTCTAGCAGGACCACGTACACCTGAATCGGGGCCAGATCCAGAATTTTTCAAAAGGGGGCACAGGCCGGCTTTTTCAGGTGTCTGTTTTACCCCCCAAAAGGGTCCTCTGAATTTTCACATGTATTTTACCCTAAAATTTTACTTTAAAAAAAAGGGGGGGGGCAAATAGGCCCGAAAAAACTTTAGGGTAGCCAAGTGAAATAGAGTTAGACGATACCATGTAGCTGGAATACAAATGCATATTTTGTTTCTATTGTTTGCATTCTTGAGGTGTTCTTTTGTAACACTTTGAATCCCTGTGTTGGGCAATTCCACAGTAACAGAATAATTCTGTTACTCACCTTTTTAGATTTTGTGTACCTATTTTGTACCCTGCCTTCCTTCTTACCATTTAATACTCTGAAAATATGCCCATTCCTTCACCTGAACTCTTTCATTCCAACAATTTTCTACTTACATTCCTAATATTGTGGCATATGTACCTTGGTAACGGAACTACCAGAAAATGGTACAACTTTCATATAACAAAAATGTATTGTAAAATCAAAAATGCATTATACCAATACTGACTAAAATGGAGGAATTCCTTTTTGTTTTAGCTTCTTTGAATATAAGGATTTGCCTATTCAAGACTCAAAGTGATTTTTTGTACCATAAATCTAGTTAGCTAATTGTGCTTCCTATGTGGAATGCCCTTCTACCTAATTTTCTACCCCTTTTCCTCATTCCTTCTTTACCTTTATGTTTCAAAAGACAGAAAAACTGTGCCATCACCTATTTTACTTTAAATAAATAGTCGTTTTAAACAACCATTGCTGAAAATGTCCATTACGCGGACAAAGACATCACAAGTAGGATCACAGATTGGTCTGTGGTAGGAAGTAGTTATTGTTTGCTGATGGTTTTGGGTCATCCCCCAGGAACACTTCCTCAAAGCCAAAATTGTCCATGGCTTGCATGTCCATACTATCTTCCTGTATGAAGAGAGAAAAAGAATAATAAAAATAATAATAATGATAATCCATAATTCTGATTAAGCACATATTACCACGAGGGTCTCTATGCGCTGAGAGAAAAAAAAAAAGAAGATAGTAAGAGAGGTATGGAAAGAAGAAGAGGGTAGTTACTATCATAAGTTCAGAAAATGTTTGATACAGAGAAATTTGTCTCTATTAGATGAAAAGGTAAGTTTTTAACATGGATTTGAATTTCTCTGTTGAGTCTGCTTGTTTAAACATTCTGGAAGATTGTTCTAAAGATTAGGGGACGCTGCCTGGAAAGATCGTGAGCCATAACATAGTGTATTAGTGGAAGGTACTGTTAAAAGTGACCTGTTACTTGACCTTAAATTTCTAGAGGATGAATACTTCTTAATGAGTGCTTGAAGATAGATTGGGGCAGTATTTCTCAAACATTGGTACGTTAACAAAAGGATCTTAAACATATAAATGTACAAGTCAAATATTCCTTTATTCATTCACAATGGATGCTGATTTTCAAAAATTAGAATTAGTCTCACTCATTCAAACAAACAGGGCTTCATTTAAAAAAAATGCTGGAGAGCAATAAATCCCTCTCCTGAAATGGTTACAGAGATGTTCTAGGAGTGTGATTTAATAAAAAAACTATTGACTATCGGCAATTTCAGGAGAGCAATAAATAATTCTCCTGGAAAATATTTAGGAGAGCTGTAGGAGCTGGAGTGTGATAGCTCTCCTCAAAAATGAAGGTCTGAACAAACTGTTATTATCCCTCATGATATTAATAATACAAATTTTAAAGGAAAAAATAAAAACAACAATTCACAAATATCTGTCATGTTCACTCCAGGTGTTCAAATTCAGCAGTGTTTGAAATAAAAATGTTGTTTAAACCCTTCAACACGAAATCCCAGAGAACTCTGGGTCTCATTAGAAATATCAGCTTACTGAATGAAGCATCGAGACCTATGGTTTATAACAAATTGGGGAGGGAAAATACCATTAATTAAAAAGGTCAAAAGTTTATAAAATGCTATTAAAAACATCCACACATTTTAATTGCAGGGATTCCCTATGCACAAGATTGCCTTCAACACTTTTTCCCCCTGCCAACTACTTATTCAGCAGCCACAAAGCTTATAGTAGTAGTTGTATCCCTCACTAATGAATTTCTTGTTCTTGAATTTGTCAAGAAGCTCCCTTTAAACTTACCTGAGGCAGCTCTATATGTGTTGCCATGGCATCCAGAGCTAGGCTATTCCTCCATGAGGTGATGCGATCATTACGATTACTCTGGGAAAAATCCAAAATTTCCTTCTTCATCTCTTTCTTCTGTCTCCTAATGGTCCTTTGTCTCAGTTGGTAACAGTGAAACAGCAAAACTGATGTGAAAAGAAAAACAAACATAAACTTGCAATTCATTAAACATGGAAGTATGCTATTTTAATGTATTGTAATAAAGTCAGTCTTATGTCATAGTATCCAACAGAAGTGAGTACACCCTTTAGAAAATGTTAAAAATATAAATTCTTACATAAATGTATTACAACTATCATAGAGAAGAAAGAAATTCTGTGACTGGTGTATTGATAGGAATTTTCTTTCCATGACAATAATGTAATAGCTGAAGGATTTTGTTTAAATTTGTTAAGCACACCCTCAAGGGTGTAATCACTTTTGTTGGATACTGTACATATCCAGTATGAAAATTTCAATTACTGCTCGAGGTAAAGAGCGAATGACCGTAGTCTGTTGCCTCTTATGAAAAATACAGCATACAAGACGGGCTAATTAATTCATTTACACAAATTTATAGCACAGACATCCTTGGAAATGAATTGGTAATTTTCACTTTTAAAAAATGATTCATTTAATCAGCTCTCTTAGTGTATGGGCAGTACGGCTCTTTCTTCTTTTTGATGAATGAAATGGAGAGCTCAAAATTTTGGAAATCAGTCATGAATTTGAGTTTGATTGATCACATTGTTTAAAGGTAATGATGCATTATCCCTTTTTCAGATTTCCTAAAAATTTCATTGCTATGTTTCTCATATTCAATCAATTGTGGACCTGCATTGGTCCAATTTCAGGTATTACTTGCATTCTGCATCAAAGCAAAATGACAAGAATTAGGAATTCCATGTCAAAATACTCACACAAAATGAACAATACAGCAGCCCCTCCTACTGCAATGCCAAACCACTCTAAAATGGAGAGTTGATTTGGTCCAGCGGTGGTAGCACTTGGTTGGGAAGACATATCCATTGTAGGTGACGGAGTAGGGATAATGGATGTTGGACTGAATGACTGAGTTGTGGTGAATGTAGCGCCAGATGATGTTGCAGTGATAAGGGCGATGGAAGACGGGGATGGCATGTATGAAAGTGGAGGGGATGGTGAATACAGTGGTGGTGATGATGATGACCATAATGATGCTGATGATGGAGCTTGTGAAGTTGTTGGCAAGGAAACAGATGAAGTCCTTATCACAGATAGAGCTGAATTCATCAGAGATGCTTCCGAAGATGAAGGTGAAGGTGACAAGAATTCTGTAGAAGACATCAATGATGACAGATTTTCTGACATTGTTGGTGAAGAAGGATTTCCAAGTTCAGATGATGTTACCAACATATCTATACTTGAAACGACAGAGGATGTAGCTGCAGAGGTTTGAGATTCTTGAAATACTCCTGAGCTTTGTGATAGCACAGAAGTACTTAACACTGGAGGAGTTGGTGATGGGAACAATGACAGTGTTCCAAATGCGGACAGGTCTGAAGTCATCTCCAAATCCGAGTAAGATGTTGTGTATGCAGCAAAGTCAGTAGTTAAAATTTCAGAAACTCCTAATGGACTTGAAGGGTACGGAGCTGTGGATGGTGCAAGACTGAAAGAACCTAATGACAGTGATGAAGATGTTGGAATGGATGCAGAGGGAACTAATATTTCCATTGTTGAATCAGGAATGAATATAGTGGTGTATTCAATCTCTACAGAAGTAGTCACATTGTTGCTCTCTGTGTGCACAGCATTTGCCAATATAGCAAGGAGATCTGTATGCAGAGAAAAGAGAAAAACATCACTTACTCATAAAGTAAACAACTATCATCATAGTAACTTTCAAGTGCAGTAGGCTGTCTTAAGATTTTGAATTCATGTTTTCAGCATGTCATAACTACATGTACTGCTAATGCTAAATTAATGTTAAAGTGACCCCAAAGTACATGTACTATCACAATGAAGACATTTACCATAATGTAAGGATATGGATACCAAAGTCATTTCTCTCAAACTAATTGGTAGATTCCAATTAGAACAGACTTTGCTGATTCTAATGCTTACATTTTCAATATTCAAAGACATTTCCCTGGACGTCCTTGCTTTTCAATATTGTACATTTCATTTGCTGCAATTCTGCTTAGATGGTGGGCACTTAACTTACAAGCAGGTTATCTCAACAGAATTCAGAACATATTGCAGATAAATGGGATCTATGCAATTTTATTTCCTGTATCCTCTGCTTTTAATAATCAGCAGCATAGATATAAAGACAGGTGTAAACAAAAGGGCAAAACCATAAAAGATTCCAGATTTATCTCATAGCTTTGCAAGATCACTGCTTCAGTCCTACATGTTTTATGTCATAATTTTTCCATGGCAACAGAAATAGTGACATTTAAAGGGGGTACCCAATGCTGAAACAGTGTTAGTTCATTTAAAAGAGCATGATTTTATTAGCAGAAAATCATCTGCCAAAAGTTTTTTTAAAAAGTCGTGTTGCCAAGGAAACCCCTAAATGTGGTAAGATTTCAGGATATTTTTGACCCCTCAGCTGTGACCCAGTTTCAACTGGGTACCCACTTTGACGTCAAAATGACGTCAAAGTGGGTACCTTGTCGCACACTTCTAGAAAATGCGCACAAGGTATAATACATATTGTACAGTCTAATGCGCATTACACCTGCAATGTGCGAAGCTTTTACGTCATTTACCTCATACTCAAATTTTTTGGTCAGCTATTGACTCTTTATCATATTTTTAATGCTATTCTTAGAATTTCTATTCTCGATCATGTATCCAAAAAAAAATTAACATTGTGTAATCACTTTAAGAATTTTATTTCCTTTTATGTACCTTTTTCATGGTAAAAAATGATTATTTTACTGTCATGTGATTTGGGGGCACTGTGATATCCACCATAAAATTTACAATAGCAAGGTAACTGGAAATAAAAATACCTACAACAACCACGGTCCCACCCCTTTGGCCTTTCAACAATAAACGAAAAATGAATCTTATAGGCATAAAGAAAACAGTAACTTACAGATGAAGAATCCTTGTACTCCCTGCCACTTACTGCATGAAGCTCTCCTAGGAATTAAACTCCCTACTAGCAGTGCCATCTTGAGTCAACTAGGTGAAAAGAGCTTCTCCTTCTCATGTAGGATCATAACATTGCTGGTCTAGAAAACCTGGAAAATGAGTAGAAGAAAAGAGATAAATTTAGGAACAGGTGTCTACTATGAAGTCCCAGCTTGTAAACAAATCAATAAATTGCACCGGTCAGTGTTACATGTAGCACAAAGAGGCAAAAATTGTTCATGTGAAATTTTTTTAACAAAACACACACAAAAAAAAAATCCAATAGGAACTGAAAATGCCAGAAGTCTTTATGACAGAAATTGTGGTGTTTTGGGTTTATGTATTGCCGTTGTCTTTTGTTTGTTTTTGAGGGGGTCGGGTTCCCCTAAAGTTATGAATTTCAATCCAGGTTGAGGTGCTAGATCTAGGTCAGTCTAGGAAATTGCTGGTGAGTTCATGATTTTATGTTGTGTGGTTTTTGGAATACTTTCATCAAACATTCCACTAAAATTTACATAAAATTAAATTATTACTTGTGCCTTACCAATAGGCCAAGTTAAATTTAGTTTAAAAACTTACAAAGTGCTAAAAAATGATGATCTATTGCGTCGTCTGCCCACTATACCTGTAACATAATCTCCGCATTAATGGCAGAAGTGACCGTACGCAGCTGGCTAGCAGCGATCACCTTTAAGGTCACTTCTGCCTTCATCGCATGGATATTGCACATACAGACTACAATGTAGTCTACAGCAGTGGGCAGACAACGTAATAATTTTTGTGGGAAAAGTTGTAAGTTTTTAAACTGAATTTAATTACTAGTACAACATAGTAATAACCTAAATTTAAGCTAATGTAAATTTTAGTTTAGGTATATCGCTTACGTGATGTACTAATCACACTTTTTGTCACGAGTTCTCAACGCTAAAGACACTCGTAGGGACAAACATGTATCGCGTATATATCAGACTGTAGATTAGTGAATATTTACCAATGCAGCAGTCAAAAACAGACAACTGCCCTAAGCAAGATTTAATTTTCTTAAATTTGCTAGATTATCTGATTCAGGGACTCTTCAACTCGTAATAAATTAGTAATATGCCACAAATTGGGGGATTCAGAGTTGAAAATGGATTTTGAATAAATATTTTCCTATCATCATGTGTGATTTTGCACCAAGCCCAAACACCTGCATGGGAATAGTCTACACACAAAAGCTATTGATCTGGATCTGGATCTGGATGTGTACAGTGCAGGACCGTTATGGTATAGCGCACCGGGTAAGAGAGAGGGCTAACGAAGACTAGTGGTACTGATGAAACTGGTCTTCAACTGCTGCCTTGAAAGTTGCCACTGTTTGTGAAGTTGCTATGGTGTCTGGAAGATGGTTCCAGTCCACCGTTGTTTGAAGGGCAGACTTCCTTTTGCGACAGCCACCAAAAAAGGCAAGGTCATGATGGTAGACTATGCTTTAATTCCGTTAGCAAGTTTAGGTGGCTGTCGCAAAAGGAAGTCTTTCCTATTCGAAGCTTTTCCCCTGCAATGACTACTATGGACTAAAAGCTTATCTCAGACTCAGATAAGCGTGTACATTATAACTTTATAAGTGCGCTAACAGTTAGAGAAAGAATGGCTAACGTAAGCTTGTACATGTTAAGCAGACACAAACAACAATACGTGGGCGTGTACCTAATCTTACCACAGACCCTAACGTTAGAATGTTAACAGCTCATCACGACCACAGTCCGTGTGTAACACAAAACCACACATCATTACTTACCAAAGAGCATACTAAGTTGTATTTCTGTCTGTCGACATATTAGCTTTGGTCTTATCATTTATTAGCGTTATTATTCCAGCAAAAGGAACTTCGGTTCGGAAATACTTAAGTTTCTCTATTGGGCGGGGTCAAAGTTCAGTCAACCGTGCATTCATAACTTACCTGTACGCATGCACCCTTTTCGAACGGCCCTCAAATTATATTGTAATGCACCGAGATAGTCGAGCTAAAGATTAGGATTATCACTTTACTACTCTGCGTGCAAGTTGCCCCCTCTAGCTCCCAAGAAGTAGGCGGGCATACACATGCCCCCCCCCCCCCCCCCCCACAATTCAATTTCCGACCCCAGACACCCGACAGATCTGAGGACTTATGTGTTTAAAAAACTCTTTCCTCTCTTACTTTTCCTCGTTTGCCAGGCCATAAGACAAAATAATCAATCAGTCGGTAGATTAAAATAAAAATGGAAATAAACTTAATGGAAAATAAGATGAATGGAAAAAAAAGTATTCTTTAGTACATTCAATTTCCTTTTGAAAAAAAAAAAAAAAAAATAAAAGGTGTTCCCACCTTCACCCCCCCCCCTCCCCCCATAAACCCCCACCCCTCAGCAGTAGCTGGCAAGAAAAAGGAATCTTGCTGGGGCCGCAGAAGCAGGGGGTGCATCGTCCTCTCCCACAATTTTAAGCTAAATCATTTTGTAAAAACATTAAAAATGTGAATACAGAATAAACAATAAAACTTCACATATTAAAAGTGCCCCCTATCCTGAACTGACACGTTTTGTGTCAGGAGAAGCCGTGATAGAAATAAAAAATTAGGAAAAGAAAGAACAGGGAAGAGAAAGTTGAAGGGGAGAGAGTAACAAAAAGAAAAGAAAAAGAAAGAGAAGAGGGAAAATAAATAAATAACTAGATGAATCCTCGACCACGTGTGGTCGAAATTTATGCCTCCGCCATTGCTAGATCAATATGGCACATTCATGTTGATTTTTTTTTTATTTTCATGTATAAAATGACATCTCTGACCTTGTGACCCCCAAATCTAATGAGACTATTATGAGACTACCATATGCATGCATGAGCCAAGTTTGGAGATGAAATGTCAGAGTTGTTATCGCAAGTACAAGCAATTTTCATGTATATAATGACTTCTATGACCTTTGACCTTGTGACCCCAAAATCTAATCAGATCATTGTCCCTTCCATGTGCATACATGAGCCAAGTTTGAAGCTTATCTGTCAAATGGTTCTGAAGTTATCGCGAGAACAAACCATTTCTATGTACATAATGACCTCTATGACCTTCACCTTTGACCTTGAGACCCCAAAATCTAATCAGGTCATTGCCCCTTCCATATGCATACATGAGCCAAGTCTGAAGATGATCCATCAAGCGGTTCTTAAGTTATCGCGAGAACGAAAACGGGACGGACGGACAGACGGACGAACGGACAGACGACCCCAAAACATAATGCCTCCGGCCACCACCTACAGTGGGCGGAGGCATAAAAATAAAGTTGTTAAAAAAAGGGAACATGAAAAGAAAAGAAAAGAAATACATGTACTTTGAACGAGCTTTGAGCAAAGACCTTGCACAAAAATTATTACTTGGTACATTTACTGTGCCACTGTTGCTAAGCAACTGTTTATCACCGGGGGGGGGGGGGGTGTTACAAGGATATTGTGTTGGGGCTATTTTCATCTAAGACTAGCTAAGAGATATTAGTTTCAGGGTCATCAAGTCTTCAGGATGGCATTAAAGAAGGTATTAGATAGGCACATGGGGGGGGGGGGCTATGTCTGGAACAAATGTGAATATCAGAGGACCCATTTTTAAAAAGAAATTTTTTTGTACTTACACAAGCCAAAACTGAAGCAAATTTTTTACCCTCCCCTTCCATAGTTAAATCATATCAAACATGGATATTTTTCTACTCTCACCGGAGACAAGCTTGAATAATCAAAAAAAAAAAAAAAAAAAAAATCTATTATAGAAAAAGTAATTATGTACCTGTATAATCATGCAAGTGTATGACATGGATGGCTCCAGCATGTTGTTTGTTACTCATAACAACCATTCCCCCCCCCCCCCCACACACACACATGCACCACACACATACAAACCTACCGACACCACACAGCTATTTTCATAATTTATACGAATTTAAAAAAAGGAAAAACATAACAACCACCCCCCACAAACACGCACCGCACACACATACAAACCTACCGACACCACACAGCTATTTTCATAATTTATACGAATTTAAAAAAAAAAAAAATCAAGAAAAAGAAACGCATAGCTATCTGTCATACATGTACAGTACTTTTGTAAAATGCAGGTTACAGTAAGGTGCCACTATAGAAACTGATGTTCTGCAAGGAAACAAGAGGGAGGATTCCTGCAACACACTGATGTTTACCATTATACAGTTGAAACTCACTAAAATGAGGACCAGGGGACCATGAAAATTACCTTTGTCATATCCAGAAATCTCCTTATACATGTACAGTGGAAACTCGGTATAAAGAGATCTATACATGTATAACAATATTCCTGATATAACAAGGTAATATTTTGGTCCCGGCTCTTTATATTCTATTGTTTTTTTAACCCTGATATAACGAGATTCCTGCTATAACAAGGTAATTTGGGTGGTCCCAGGGACCTCGTTATACTGAGTATCCACTGTATCTTGGTAAAAAATCAAGAAGAATATGAAGACCTGGGACCAGCCAAATTACCTCATTTTATCAGGAATCTCGTTTATACATACATGTATATCAGGCTCTTTAGGAGTTTCCACTGTATTGGATTGTACCACTCAAATCTGGAGCAATCCAAAGTATTACCACACACCTCTACTTTACATTCACAGACATGTTTCATTCTTAATAGAATAGCTTTGCTTTGGGGCCCATGTCAAACCTATGGTTTCAGTCAATGCCCGACTCTGAAAACAAGGCTCAAATCATTTTAAAGACTGTTTCAGTGTCAGAAAATTGCAGATGCCACCAAACCTCACAAGTAATCTTATAAATACTGTATTGAATTCCACCAACCATAATACATGCACATGAGCGCGCACACTTCTAATATCAGCGAGGGAATTGTTGAAGAGGGATGTTCATCACCATTTTTGTCTCTAAGCCTCCTACTGCCAGGTAAAAAGCACGAAACAAAGAAGCAAAAACTCGGTACAAAGAGACCCGATACAGGTGTATAACAATATTCCGGATATGACAAGGTAATACTCCTGGTCCCATCTCTTTCTCGATCATATATTCCACTCATTTCCATTCAAGTGCAATTGAAAGGCAACAAAGAAACAAGAAAGATAAAAACAAATTTCCTTTTTTTATGACATTTTATTGATTTTTTTGTTGCTGTTCCTGCTTAATTTACACTACTCCCTCAAGATATGGGGCCGTGGATCTATTTGCCCTTCTTGGCACGCATCTTCCTCATGTAGAAGTCAAGCTCCTTTCCTTCCAGGATGTAGCCATCAGCACGCCCACATTGGCCAGGCCTTGAAGAGATGCAAGCTGTACAAAAAAGAAGATAAATTGAGAGATAACACTTGTCCAAAGCGATACCTTGAAAGCAGTTCACTCCAAATATTTAAAGAAAAGCTTGATCCAAGCATGTTTCATATATGTGCTGAAAAGTGCACAGCACTTCAAGATCACAGAATGACATTAGAAAAACTTTTTATGGTTGAACTTGTAACATGGAATTTCATATATGTCAGCTTCTTCTCGTCTTTTTAAATAAAAATTACAATTTTAGTTTATTACCATTCTCCAATAAATTACCCCCCCCCCCAAAAAAAATAATAAATATCAATAAAAACTGAGCACTTCAAAAAATGTTTCAACAAGAAATATCACTGAAGGCAATTAATATCCCCACCCCAACGTGTATACTAAATTTCCTGAGCATTGCTCGAAATATCAGGAAGTTGTTCGATCCTCAAAATTTTTGATTTATCACTCATATAATGGCAATGCAGTTTCTGACACATTCAAAAGTTTTGTCTTGCACATCTTTACCACTAGACCAATGTGAGTGCCAAATTTTATGAGCATTGCTCAAAAAATGAGGAAGTAGTTTGATCTGCAAAATTTCTGATTTCTTGCCATAACATGCCATTACCAGGCAACACAGTTTCTGACACATTACAAAAATATGGTTGCACATCTACACCCCAAGACCAATGTGTCAGCCAAATGCCATGAGCATTGCTCAAAAAATGAGAAACTAGCTCGCTCCACAAGATTTCCTACTGGTTTATACCCATGTGCCATTACCATTCCATTACCATGGCAATCCAGTTTCTGACACATTGAAAAAATATGTCTTGCACATCTTCATCCCCAGACCAATGTGTGTGTCAAATTTCATAAGCAGTGCTCGAAAAATGAGGAAGCAGTTCAATCCATAAGATTTGCAATGGGCCGACCGCCCAACCATATGCCGATTCCCTCCTTAAAGACGCTAGGTCGTGGGGTTTCATGGGGAATTTGACACCATGGGTGCTAACCCAGTAACAGGTGTTGTCCATCACCGTGAGTTTTATGACCAACAGACCTTATGTAATGCTCTGTATACTTCACCCTTTCCCCATATGGCAAAGTCATTATCTCACTTTCCCTTGCCCGAGAATGCCCGAAGCAGGCCGAAGAATGTTTGTGGTAGGACAGCTTGTTTTGCTCTATTACAGGTAGTTTTCACAAAGTCCGGTGTCAGCAAATTATGATCCATTCCCCATGAAAGCCCACGACCTAGGGTCTTTAAACTTCGTTTAGCGGGGGTATCATTTATAAAAAGACACCATCACAGCTATCAAGTAAGTTTTTGGGGTTTTTTTTTTGTTGCCAACGAGTACTGAATTGTAGCTTTGACCACATTTAATATTCAGCAATAGCACTTACCAAGGAGGCGACCAGTACCAAACTGCTCTTCCAGTGCCTGGGCAACTTTGGCAGTCTTCTTGCGCTCCTCAAACTTCTTGGCAACCTTCCTGGAACCAGACACGGTCAGAGCTTTCTGTTCATCTTCAGTCTGTAGGGAAAGTAAAAATCAAAATCTTAATAAAGACAACTGCTACTCTTACATCAAATTATTGGTAAGGGGAAAAAAGGAGGGAAACAGAATACACCATATGGACAGCAATTCAGATGTTTAAAGAGCTAGATTTTAAATAGAAAATCAATGCAACTGCGTCTCCTAAATACATGTAACTCCGCCTAAGTTCTTTTTTGAATTATTTTGATAGCCAAAATAAAGAAACCTTTTAATTTCTTTTTCAACTACACTGACCTTTTGGGCTTTCGACCTAACAATCCAAAGGTTCGATCACTGTCTTCTCATAGTCATAAATACAAATAGTTGAAATAGAGTGTGTTCCTTTAAAAAAACGTTAACCCAATTTTATAGGTTAACTACATCAAGAATATATGGTTCATTCTTGTATTGGTACACTAGAATAAGAAGTAACTCATTGGATTTGACACAATGCTTGTATCAACAATGTCATGGGTCACAGAGTGAGGCTCCTTTGAGCTTGAAGGTACAAAGCTTATTACATCCACCAGAATTCATTTACGACCTAAACATAAGCGGACAGAAATGGAAAGCGTGGACCAGCCTGTGTGGAAGTGGCCAAATAATTAGGCCATTTTTATGAATGGGGGCATACATGTGCATGATCAACAAAGACATTGCGCCCCATCTGGGGCCTGTTGCATAAAACTTTTGCCAGACTTTTTTTCTGGCAAAAAAAAGTCTGGCAAATTTTTATGTAATGAAAACTATGGCAATTTTTTTTTTTGCCATAGTTTCCTCAAATTTTGCCATAAAAAACTCCGGCAAAAGTTTTATGCAACAGGCCCCTGGAGGAAAACTTTGAAACACATTGTTCCGGCACCTTAGTTGGGTGCAAAATGGTGTTCCATCTCTAGCTCACCATCTTCGTGCTCTCCATGAAAGGCTAGTAGAGCTTTTTGGCCAATGCATAATAGCCCCCAATCACAAGTGGAATAGTCTCCACGATCCCCCGACCTAATGCCCTGTGACTTTTTCCTCTGGAGATACCTTAAGAGCGATGAACACATCTTCCCCCTGAAAGTCAATGTGCACTTAAAGCTTCAACAACCACATGTGAACAGAGTCCCCCAGATCAAGATTTAGACCTCTCATCAGGCAGCCAGGAGCAACAGCCGAAATTTGCAGGGAAAACAGTACTTCCAGTAATTGACTTATGACTAAACAAGATTACTGCAATAATGCCCTGGCATCACTGCAATACTAGTTCATTACTGCAAGAACCCTGAACCTTTTTATAAACTTCATCTAAATTCTATCAATGAAATTTTGGGTAATATCCTAAACTAATCTTGAATCGAGGAGTTTTTTTTTAAAGCAATTTCAGTTCAAAACTTTCATCACTCTTTTTCTTTATTCCTCCATAAACAAGAAGTATCAACAGCCCTCTCAAAAGGCTACACCTGGAGCTAAAGGCAAAACTAGTCAATTTTGACTGCTCACCATAAAAATAAAAGAAAACTAGAGGAATCCTCAACCTTATGCCTCTTCCATTGCCAGATCAGAAATATACGGCACATTCATGGTGATTTTTTTATTTTCATGTAGAGAATGACATCTTTGACCTTGTGACCCCCAAATCTAATGAGACTATCATGAGCCTTTTATATGCATACATGAGCCAAAGTTGGAGATGAACCGTCGCAGAGCTGTTATCGCAAGAACAAGCAATTTTCATGTATATAATAACCTCTATCACCTTTGACCTTTAACCTTGAGACCCCCAAATCTAATCACATCATTGTTCCTCCCATATGCATACATGTGCCAAGCATGAAGCTGCTCCGTCAAATGGTTGTTGAGTTATCGTGAGAATGGACCATTTCTATGTACATAATGACCTCTATGACCTTTCACATTGAAACCCCCAAAATCTAATTAGATCATTGTCCCTCCCATATGCATACATGAATCAAGTTTGAAGTTGATCCATCACATGGTTGTTGAGTTATCGCGAGAACGAACCATTTCTATGTACATAATGACCTCTATGACCTTTCACCTTTGAACATGAGACCCCAAAATCTAATCAGGGGGGTGTAACATAAAGAGATACAATCAATCTTACAATCAATTGCATCTCTTTAGTACATGGTTTGCCATAGACTTACGATTGATATAAATCGTAAGATTGTATTTTTTATGTTACACCCCCCGGATCATTGTCCCTCCCATAGGCATACATGTGCTAAGTTTGAGGTTGATCGGTCAATTGGTTGTTATACAAATAATGAATGTTTATGAGTGCAATGGACAGAATATTTCATGAGGTGAAAGATGAAATGATCCATTCAACGAGGTGCAGCTGAGTTGAATGGATCAAAAATTTCATCTTTCACCGAATGAAATATTCTGTCCATTGCACGAATGAAAAAAACATTCATTATTTGTTTTATATGACACCTAAAAATAGATCAAATCGCAATAAATCAATAGCGCTATACGCTAGCGCGCTGTTCACTGCAAACGCAAGCGTTTTACGTACGTAGTGTGCCAGGCTCTCCAGCGTGCAATGGAGCAAATCGTATGGATCCAAAATTGCACGGTAAATGGAGCCACTTTTGCACGATTGATGACGTCATAGTGCAATGGGACAAATGATCAATATCAAACAACCAATCAAATGACAGGGATCTATCTAGGTGTCATATAATGAGTTATGGTGAAAACGAACCATTTCTTTGCACATAATGACCTCTATGACCTTTGACCTTGTGACCCCAAATCTAATCAGATTATTGTCCCTCCCATGTGCATACAAGCCAAGTTTGAGGCCAATCTGTCAAATGGTCCTTAAGATATCACGAGAACGAGCCACTTTTATGTGTATTATTACCTCTATGACCTTGACCTTTGACCTTGAGACTCCAAAATCTAATCAGATCAGGTTCTTAAGTTATCACGAGAGCGAAAACCGGACAGATATCATTCACTTGTATTTCAGCCTGTCTAGATACAGCAACAGGAAAACTGAGGGTAAGGTAGCAGTCAGTGTAACTACGACTTCCGTCTCCACAAGGCTGACTGAATGTCAAGACGACAACTAGCCTATCAGAAAGACTAATCTTCAACATCATTCTGCTCTGTGTCAGTTAAAGATGCTCAGTGGAGGGCTTGCATGGGGAATTTGACACCAAGGGTACTTACCCAATAACAGGTGTTGTCCATCAGTGAGTTTTATGACCAACAGACCTTATGTAACGCTCTGAATATTCCACCCTTTTGCCCCATATGGCAAAGTCATTATCTCCCTTCCCCTGGCCAGAGAATGCCCAAAGCAGGCCGAAGAATGTTTATGGTGGGATAGCTTGTTCTGCTGTGCTCCAAAAATGTTGCTCTATTACAGGTATTTCCAGTGTTTTTCACAAAGTCTGTTGTCAGCAAAATTATGATCCACTCCCCATTAAAGCCCACGAATGAATGTGTTAAAACATGCCTACTCAAGACTTCAACAAGCTTGTGTTCCCTGTTGGGCTAAGGTAGCAATGAAAATTTAACTTGTCACTCTAATTAATCAAAATAATCACGGGAGAGCCATTTCTTGTAATTTCATGTGCGACTAAGTCAATTTAAATACAAGCTTGTCACAATAAAAATTGCTTTAATAGTTTTCTACAGCAAGGTAGATATCACCTGCGTGACTGACATATCTCTCTCTCCAACTTACATGTAGCAGCTGTTTATCTATCTTACAGAGCTTCCTTGCTTTCTAATATCCCATATAACTCTTCCCCCTACCCCCTCCTCATCTTTTATCTTATCTTCACTGTTAATTGTCACTACAAATTTTGAAGGCATACTTATGATTGGTTTGAACTGCGTAAATGATGTGCACGCAAGACCGGCACGCAAGACAAAAGTGTGTGATGTGAGCCAATGGTGTACGTTATTTCTGATTGCTATGGCAATTAAAATAAGCTAAAAGATATAAAAACAATTTCAGAATACCGGCCCAGGGCTCAAATAACTGCTTCTTTCAGTTGAGGAAACTCACCAGCTTAGCTCCCTTCTTCCTGGCAAGAGGTAGAGCATAGTGAGCCTCATACCACTGACGGAAGGGAGTGGAGTCGATCTGGACAATGGCGTTCTTCACAAGAGTCTTGGTACGCACCAGCTCATTGTTGCTTGCGTTGTACACGACATCAATGATACGGGTCTTGCGAGTAGTGTCTGAGGTTTAAGGGGAAACAGCAAAAGGGAACAATTAATAAACAATTGTGAATGCTTTTCTTCTGTGACCAAAATGGTTCACAGATGGAATGCAGTCAGTGTAACTATGACAGTGGTCTTCACATGGGTCAAAGCCCATCAGAAAGACTAATCTTAAGGCATCATTCTGCAGTATCTAATACATTCCCTGATTCCTAAGATTAATATGATGAAAAGACATGAGGAAAACTTGTATAATACTAAAACAATTGTACAGGGCATCAAAAAAAAATTTTCTCTAGTTTTTCAATTTTTTAATTCAATTTTTTTTTTTCCTCTGGAGGTCCCTTCAGACCACTAAAATTTATCTGGAAAAGAGAATTTCAGTATTAACTTGCTAACTGGAAAGAGCCTTTCTCATTTACTTTAGCACCAAAAACACCCACAGCCCTAATGTACTGTGGAAGCTGACCAAACAGTTTCTTACGTTCCGATCCCCAGGAGAAGTTTCCGGTGTCCAGACGCAGAGCACGGCGCTTGATGTTTCCTCCCATGCATCGTACAAGGTGAATCCTCTTGGCCCCAAGCTGTTAAAAAAAAAAAAACCCAGAACAGAGAGCATGGATTAGTCAGTTCTTTGTCAAATACAGAACAATACATCAAATCCAACACAACACTGAGAATTCATAATTAGATGTATTTTCAATAGTGCTGTAAATTGAGCACCATGTTCGGGTTCAATTCGGTTTGGCAGAGTTCGGCAACTTTTTTTTTTTTTTTGGTCCGGTTCGGGTTCGGCAATATCTTTAAAAGGCTAATAAAAAAAAATTAAAAAAAATAGGGTGAGCATCAATATCGAAGACTGCCAGAACAAATTCCGTTTAACTGCAAATGGAAGTCACTGTTTCTTATAAGTATATATTTTCTATGACAAAAAATAGTTACTGAATTTATTTCATGATTCTTTGGTGTTTATTTTCTTTTCTGAACAAAAGAGAAAGATTTTTTTCTTATATTGATTAATAATAGAAAAAAAGAAAATTTAAGAAATTAAGGACAGGAATGAAAATATGAAAAGAAATCATCAATAAAGCAGTGTTTTTTCATTTAGTATTATGATTGATTACAATTGTTAATCGTTTACAATCTCATGACGATCGATTACAATCTTATATATCTTTGGGCACATTTTCAAGCTTTTAATATGTTGTTTGTTTTTTTTTCAAACAACTAAAATTCATGGTGGCAAATATCATGAAATTTATCAGAACCAAAGGAGAGATGAGACACAAGCTGTATTTAATGGTTTCCTATTTTTGTATTTTTAAGAAAAACTTTTAAAACATGAATTTGATGAAATATAACACAAATTAATGTATGAATTAATTTTTCAATAAAGTAAGGTTGTATCTCCAATTAAGCATAATGAATTCAGGACAAGGTCCTCACAGAGGGCCAAATCAATGATCCTGTGTCATAAATTGCCAAACTCCCGAACATGGCCTATGAGTTCGGTTCGGTTTGGTCTGGTTCAGAAGTGCCATGTTTGGCGAACTTCTGTTCGGTTCGGCGGTTCGGTAACAGCCCTACTTTTCAGTATCATAAAATATTTAATTACACTATGGGGATACTTCAAAATTGTGTTCTGAAACCTTCATTTAATTTTTTTTTAATTCCAATACTGGGAAAGCTCTAGTATTTTGACCATGAACAGCAGAATTTGAATCTATCAAGATGGGTAAGACAATTAGGATTTCGATTATCAAATAAAGATTTGAATGAATATTGAGGAATGTGCAGTCAGTGTAACTATGACATGAAAAACTCCACAAGGCCAATGTTTGTCAAGACGACAATCAGCCTGTCAAGAAAATGAAAAATTTTACATCATTCTGCAGGTTCCCTCAATCTATGTTTCAAGGTAAAATGGGGAAAAAATAAATTTGCAAGCAATGAAACTACATCACAAGAAGTAATTCTCTATGAGACAAGCTTTCTAAGGAAAACGTGAACTTCTTCTGCACACATTTTTCCCTTTCAATATTTTTTTTAGATTTCAGTCGCTCTGTTTGCACAAAACATAAAGCATCTCACAAATTCTCCCTGAAAGTCTTCTTACATTCGGCTTGGTACAGCCTCGCACATGGTATACCCAGTAACTATTAATAGTAAAATACTGTCCATACCTTGGTATGTGCAGGTGGGCGACCCAGCTCAAACTTTCGCTTCTTGCGAATGGGAGGGCATCTTCCTCCCGTCTTTCGTCTTTTGTGCCACCTATCACGAGAGATACCTGCAATAAGCAAGGAAAAAATAGGTGATCCATAATGAGAATTTCACTGTTTTTCACTGCATTATTTATGCCATGCAAACATTAAGCTTGGAAAATTTATTCAGACGAGAAAATCATGTCATAATCTTTGAAATACAATCATGAATAAATTATTCATAATTTTACAAATTCTTCAAAATTTCATAGTTAAGCAATCCATTGCAAAGTTGTGTAACATGACTTGACACATCTCAGAGAGCAAGTGTCATACATGTATATATCATCATACATCATAACTTGGCTTTAACAGTATTCAGGGTATCAAAGAGTAATGAAGATTTTATATTGGTTATTTTCTTATTTATAGTGGAGCTGTCATCACAAGGATCCCTTGTGAGCTAATCTCTGTGCCTTTTGGTGCATTTTTTGTCAACATAAACGATGGAAGCACATTATAGACCAATACAGTTTGGGTTCTGTTTTTATGGTAATTTCTAACTGGGGGGCTTCAAGTATGCCTCACAAAAGATAATTTCTGCACTGACATAGCAATGCACCTGGCTCACTGCACAACCCATTGAATCAGTTTCTGTTCTTCTTTGGAAGCCCCCCCCCCAGTTATGGCCGACACGAGTTACAGTGTTTTGAAACCGGATTCATCTATATCTGTCATAAGGGTGTTATGAATGTGTCAAAGAATTCAAATTACACCTAACAATTACACTAACTTTTCAATACAGTGCAGAGATTGGCAGAGACAGCCAAAACTCAAGGTATGTGACAAGTCCATAACCAAGTTCAAAATGATTTTCAAATATGTTTTAATCAGGTAATTATGTTCCTCTTGGATTTCCAATTTTTGGTTATTTGATGAAAATTATTTTGATTTTGGCCAGAAATGTTGTCAAACTCAAAATCTTTCACCAATGAATTTTGTGCAGATCGTCCTAGCCGCTGCTGCTGCTGGGCTACATTTGCACACAAATGAAATAGCCAGACCAGTCGACTCAAACTATTGACTTTTGATTGATACGAGATCCTACCTTCTTGGCAATTTCGCCACTTGATTAATTTCCATTTCAATAGCGCGACCTTCAACATAGTGAGTTCACCTACACCTGCTGGTCTCGGCCACAAGAGCTAGACCCTACGTGAAAAGTGGCATGCAGCGTTGCACTCTTGCACATATATCAGCGAACGCAGAGTACATGCGAGAGTGCAATGCTGCATGCCACTTTTCACCTAGGGTCTTGCGCCTGTGGCCGAGACCAGCAGGTGTAGGTGAACTCACGATGTCGAAGGTCGCGCTAAGTATTGACATGGTAATTAATCATGCGGCGAAATCGCCAAGAACGTAGGGTCTCATTTAAATCAAAAGTTGATATTTTGCGTTTGAAAAATATATTTAAGGTTCTGATATCACAGTCAGATCTACTGGTCCAAATCTACTGGCGAAAGAAGACCAAATTACGAAGAATTCCCGAGATATCGCGATAACGAAATTCGATGTCGTATCGCAACGCACTGGACCTGGAAAAATTTTACAGAAATAACGAGACCTAACTTTGAGCACGCCAGCTTACAAATGATTGATAGCTACTGCCCGAGATTCGACCGCTTAAGATTTTCTGCAATTTTATTCTGCTAAACTTACTTTTCACAAAATCATATCTACATATATTTGTCAAATATATTGAACTATTTTCATCACAATGTTTATTATTTTCAAATGCATCACAATTTTTTACAAAATATGAAAATAGACCTCTATATATCGCTATGCTTCATGCCCTTCATTCGATATCCCCCGGTAATCATTCGACCGGGCGCACTGCACGTTCAATATCAACACTTAGGGCTGCTGAAATGCACCGCACCATACACGGTTGTCCATCGCAGATTTTGCGGCGCCCGTCGGTGCTCCCGTTGCGGTCGAATGAAGGCCAGCGGAGACTTGCATTCAGCTTTGTACATGAAGTCACTGCATCGGCAGATACGGGGGGGGGGGGGGGGGGGGGGGGGGGGGGGTGGTGTGTTTGGTTTTTCCTTTGTTTTGCGCAGATACCATCACACTCGGAGCTTGTGTTAAACGAAAAAACTCTTCACATTTTTGACGCCGTGATTTGGCTTTTTAGATGGATTTTTGGAGGTGACTAAGGGACTTTCTGTTGTGGTGAGTGACAATGTCTCTGTGTGTGTGTGTGTGTGTGTGTAATGAAGTGATTAGTGTGTGTGCGAAAAGGGAAATTTGATGGATTCTAAACACATTTGAGGTGAATATGATTTCCGAACAGAATATTTAAGATAGTAGCATTTTATATAGATATATATTTTATCAAAATGTTATTAGTAGGAGCTTTCACTGAGTCTGTGGCAGATGATATTGAGAGCTCCACCGAGAAGCAGTGGTTCCACACTTCCACTCAGGAAGATGCCAGTCATGCCAGTGCCACTCCGTGGCAGCGTCCCGGGGCTAGTCCCCTACCGGGTTTTGCCTAATGTGTCCCTCAACTGCGAAAAGGGACTACTAAACAACGCGAATGGAAATATCTGTACAATAAATTACCTCGGTCCAAAACTCAAACTCGAGACACCGCCGACCTGACAAAGTAGTTTCGTGCATGGCATGCATAGCGGTACTAGGCCTACATGTCTGTTACGCATAAACTACAGAGTAACACGTATTTTCAAACTTTATTTCTCAGATAGGGAACACATTAATTCAATCAGAAACAATCTAGAATCATTTGACAATATAAAACCTATATGTTACTTTCCCTACAATTATCATATAGACTTAAAATAGGAGATGTTTTGGGATTGTTTTCAGAGTAATCTTCATGTCCATACCCATTCCGTACGGCCAGAGGTGTAAGAGGAAGTTTAAGTGGCAAGGCATTGTGGGATATTGAAATTAATGCAATGGCATCGTGACTGTCTACGTCTGTCTCACTCGCCGTAGTATCCATGGTCTAGCCAAGTAGTGTAATCAAAGGTTTACGGCTAGGGGGGGGGGGGGGGGGGGGGGGGGGGGGGGGGGGCTTTGGGGGGTAGTTCGAATTTGATTTCGAGTGACATTCCTATTTTCAGGCAAGGGCCTCGATAGGGGGGTGACAAATAACGCTCTGACAGTGAAAAGGAGGGGGGTTTTTTGTGTTTTTTTTTTGTTTTTTGTTTTTTGTTTATTTTTTTTTTAAATGGGGAATTGATTTTTGCCCTCCCCCTATTTGGCCCCCTTCCAAGAAAAAAAAAAAAGAAATATCAGATCATAAGATATAACGCACACCAAATCGTTCAATCCCTCTTGAGCTAGTGGTATTTCCTTCTTCTTTCACTCCATTCTGTGGGATTTATGATCATTAATGCATTTTATTATATGATATCGCTGCGATTATTTTATATTTTATTTTTCTCAAGGTTTTTTTTTTGTTTTGTTTTTGTTTTGGTTTGTTTGTTTGCTTTCGGTTTTGTTTTGTTTTGTTTTGTTTTTGTTTTTGCTTTTTTTTCTAACCGTGATACCATTTATGCGGGATTTGGCTGCTTTTTGTTTTGTTTTGTTTTTTGTTTTGTTATATACTTAACAGTTGTTTCAATCGAATATATTGTGGCATATTCTAGTATATATCTATCATATTCTGTTACATTTTGTTATATTCTGTTATGTTTTTGTGAAAATCCTGGTATACTTTGCTATTTATGTTATACCTTGTTCTTTTTATGTTATATTTCATTTTGTAAAATTTTTGTTGATGTTTGTGAAAAAAAATTGAGAATAATCCAATTTGTATGGATTACAAATCAATAAAAGTTGAATTTGAATTTGAATTTGAATTTGAATCACTCATGTGGACTTAACAGATCGCGGCTTAAGGCAAAAAAACAAACAAACAAACAAACAAACAAACAAAACATGTTTAGCGTCCTGCCTTTTTGAAAAAAAGGAAGGAGGAGGCCCTTTTTTTTCAAAATGGCCGACCGAACCAAAAGGAAGCAGGCGGAGACGCTTAACATGGTTATATATATCTTTTCTTTCTTTCTTTTTTTTTTTTTTTTGCCTAATATTCCGGTGTTCAAACTCTAATCAGCTGAAGAACGTTTTAAAGTTGCTCCCAGGGAGACTAAATTTTTAATACTGAATTACGGGACTTTGTTGGGCCTTCATTTCAGAGCGAGCAATTGGAGCAAACCAGTGGTGTAACGTGGGTCATCACATTTGGGGGGGGGGCACCGAGCATGGCCGGGGTGCAAGGTGCATACAATTTTTGAAGAAATACAAAAGCAAGAGAGCGAAGCTACCGAACTGGTCATGAGGGCGCTTTTGCATTTTTAAAACTGAAATTGATGGATCTGGTACACACTTTTGATAGATTTTTTTGACAATTTTCAGTAAAAAAAAAATGTTGAGTATTCAAAATTTCTTGGGGGGCAACCTCCAACCTGCCCCCCCCCCCCCCTGCTGCGTACAGCCATGGCACCGAGTGAAAAAGTTTGTGCGGGTGTGTGTAGTTATTTCTATCATGTTAACAATAAGGGCAGTAACTTCGAATTAAGGTGTCTTTAGGGACGTGAAGCATTTTAAAATTTTTGGAAAATGATGCATCTTGCTAGATACCACCCTGTATCCAAATTTTGCTAGCGAGCGAAGTGAGCGAGCTGAAAACTCATAACTTGATTTGCAATAAAAACATGTTATTTTGTTATCAAAATACTCTATCAGACCACTATAGGTTCAAATGATATTTCATTTGAATATCTAATCACCTCGCTGCCAATGACTCTATTTTAGCACGTCCCTTGTCTATTGTTTTCAATCTGAAACTACCATGTCTCTTACCATTACGAGCGAGCGAAGCGAGCGAGGAAGCACACACTCACCCCTTCAGTAAATTACATTGTCAGCATATGAAACATCTGAATTATTCATTTGGTCACCTCACTCGCCCGATTCGTTTGCTTTGAAAAAAAAAAATCAAACAATCAGTTATCGAGCGAGCGCAGCGAGCGAAGTAACTTATACCCTTTTTTCATTGTAGAAGTGTTATTTCGTCATCGAAATATTAATATCTAAATAATCTATTCGATCCATGTGAGCTGAATATGAATTGCTTTAGGTACCTCGCTCACCGTCCGAAACCATTCTATTTTTACAAGCGAAAAAAGTCGGCGACGCCCCCCTTCACACAATATATATATATATATATATATATATATATATATATATATATATATATATATATATATATATATATATGGGTATATATATATATATATATATATATAGTGAAAATTAGTCTGCTTGGCATCTAGATAATACAAGAATCAGAGTTGGTAGTAGAATGCCATGAAAATAAAATCATAGATTTTAAAAGAAAACGGAGCATAGCTCAAAATGAAAGGCGAAGTCACACACACTCTTTGTCAGTGGCCACGGTGTGACAAACAGATGTAAATCAAAATCCGTTTCTGAAACAGACGAAAAAACACGTCTGTTCGTGGGCAGACGGATTGTGAAACTCACCTTTCAAAAGAAATCAACGCGCTGAAGATGGAGATGGCGCAAAGTAAATAACGCATCCCAAGACCCGTTGTCATGACTGCAAGATGACAATGGCGAATCTCCGGCTCCAAAACAGGAAAATCTTAAAAGGGCCTCACCGCCAAAGTCATAAAGTAGCAGTAAACAGGTAAAATACCTAAATAGAAGTGAAAATTAGTCTGCTTGGCATCTAGATAATACAAGAATCAGAGTTGGTAGTAGAATGCCATAAAAATAAAATCATAGATTTTAAAAGAAAACGGAGCATAGCTCTAAAAATGAAAGGCGAAGTCACACTCTTCGTCAGTGCCCACGGTGTGACAAAAAGATTTAAATCAAAATCCGTTTCTGAAACAGACGAAAAAAACACGTCTTTTCGTGTATATATATATATATATATATAAAACCTGTTCTCACTATACATAATTCCATTTCTTTTCTCGCTCACTCGATGGCTATGCTCGCTCATGATATCTAGAAACAATTTCGGGCAGCAAGCACTCCATCAGCGACTATTACGCTTATCAGACTATCCTCAAATTGTGCAGGTAGAAGTGTATTTTTTCAAAAAAATCTGGTTTATAGTTGGGTGACAAAATCTACGTTTTGAAGAAAATAGATTTGTGTATTTATAGTTCACTTCGCTCGCTTGTATAGAAACAGAATGGTTTGGGACGGCAAGAGAGGTGCCTGAACAGCGTCATAGTCGGCAGATAAGTAATCGAATATTATTTAGATATGGGTCATTGTGTATTTTGATGACGAAATAAAATTTCTACCTTCAAAAATAATGCTTATTTTCCTCGCTCGCTACTCACGCTCGTATGAAAGGTAGGTATGATGGTATATATGGGAATGCAAACGAGATCGGCAAGCGAGGTGAATTTAGAAATCTTATAGGCCCAGAATGTGGCAAATTATCACTTCTCCAATGAAAAAAAGTACAAATGAGTCACTCTCTGAGCTCGCTCTTTAGATAAAGCAGGGGCGGTGCCAGGATATTTTGATAGAGGGAGCAAGATGATTCATAGGTGACTTTATTTACGTTAAGTTTTTAAATGTAACAAATGTTATTATAGTTGTGTGACCCAGTCCTTAATTCTTTTCCCATGCTCTTCTTTCTTCTTTCTCTCCACTTTTTTTCTTTTTCTCCTCTTTTTTTTTTTTTGGGGGGGGGGGATCATTTGAAAAATCATACAGGGCGGTCGCCCCTGCCCCCTCCCCCACCCCATACCGCTGCCCCTGAGATAAAGGATGGGTTTGGAAATCAAACAAATGGCGAGTGAGGTAACCGAATATAGCCTACTCTTGCGGGCCCTATTTTGATGATGAAATATTATATTTCTGTCTTCTAAAGAGTGTGTTTCTCGATATTGCATTGCTCGCTCGTTTAGAAACAGGTTGGTATTTCGGACAGCAAATTAAACAAAAAATGGGCCAGCGAGGTGCCAAAATAGTTGTCAGCGAGGTTATCAGATTTGTCATTCACATAAATTATGGGCCTAGTGCACTTTGATCATGTTGATGGCAAAATAACACTACCTTCAAAACAAAAATTGGTTATTTTGGCTCACTCGCTTGCTCGCAATTTTAAAAAAAAATATTTTCCTGTGTTTGTGTGGTGTGTGGGAGGGGATTAGATACGAATAACTATGTGGTCACTTCCCAAAAAAAAAACACAAAAAACAAAAAACAAAACCACACACACACAAACGAATGTCGACACGGTTAGGTCTTACATCACCATTCAAAATGTTCTGGCGTTGTCCTCATGTCTATGCTCCTCTTATTAGACGATCCTTCACGCCCCCCCCCCCCCTCCCCCCGTTGAATAATCCTGGCTACGCTTTCTATCCCCCCCCCCCTCTCTCTCTCTCTCTCTCTTTCTCTCCCTGATTTTTTTGTTGTTGTGTTTTGTTTCAGCTTCCGTATTTGTAGTTTCGTTATTTTCATTTGTTTTCTTTCTATCTTAGTCAAGTCTCGTTAAACATAATGTAGTGTGTCTGAAGTTCAACTCATGCTAGCATGGACCTTCAAGTTCATAGCTAGAGCAAAGGCTATCTTTCCATATTATAATCACGGCATTGTGTTTATATAGAGTAAAATGTGAGTCTGTATACGCAGACTATAGGTTAAAGTGGTCTCCATGACCTGGAAACGGTAAGGTCGGGATTTAATTCCATGACGTACGTCAACCAAAACCTCCCATCTCCCTGCGTAAACTATGCTTGAGATTATCGATGACTCTCACATCCCCCTCCCCCCCCCCCCCCCCCCGCCAGGGGATGTGAGGGGGAAATAACCCCGCTTGGCCTTATTTTATCTTCCAACAACCAGATTGTTATTATTTCGCACATACTTATTTTAAAAATCCTTACCACAAAATTTTTGTAATTGGTACATTTTTAATCATTCTGTTCATAATTAAAATACCAGCATGTCGCAACCGATTTCATAATCTTCACATTCACTGAACAGTTGAAGGCGCATAATTATTTTTCGGCAATAGTTTATTCAACTTCCACATGTCGCCACCTTGTAATATTCAAATTGATATAGGCCTATGGGCAAACAATTTCATAAAAGGGGAATTCAAATTAGATCTGTAAGGTGTCCCTTGAAATTTTTTACACTGTATTTTAAATTGAATCATAAAACATCAGATTTCAATACTTTTTAACAGTTATTGCAACTTGTTATTGATAACAATATGAAACGGGGCCCAGGACTATTTGGATCTCGCATGATGATGACGATCATAAAAACAGTATGATAGCGATGTAAGAAAGGGTTTTTATTGAAGATCACAGAAAATGTTGAGCAAAAGAAAGATGTTCAGATAATGATGATGAAATTAAAGACAAAATTAAAAGTCACATTCAGTGATTAAATGCACATAATCACTATTGCATAATGCATGTGTATACGAAACTGAATGCCCACTTGTGAAAATTGATAGCTCAAAAACGAAATTAAAAGTGCCTTTTAGTGCTTATCCCCACCACCTACATGCACAGATTTGGAAATTCATGCCCAAACACGAAATTAAATGCTATATCCGAATTTTAACTTTGTTAATAACTAATATTAGTCGCGTACCTAAAAACTAATTTGAAACTCGGCACTAAACATGAAATTGATTGACCAAAGTCAGTCCATCGCTTCAAACTCACGAATTTGAATGTACATAAAAACGAAAATGGATGACAATATTTACGAAATTGCAGGGGAAAATATTATGACGAAGCATTTTGAATTGGAGGAGCGGATAATTTACGCGGATGATCATTATGTACAGGCTTTACAAGTTGCTATTTTTTTTTTAAATTTATGTTTGATTTTGTCTCTAATTGTCCTAATCACTCATAATTGTTTGTATGTATATTTTTGTTTATACAATAAAACATATTTTAAAAAAAATAGGGGAATACACTCGTTAAAATGATATGCCAGTTTTTCTTTATCATGATAAACGGGCCCGGTAGCGGGCACCCGCAAGATCCGGGATGTTATCCATGTACATGGTTTGAGGTTTGAGAGATCATTTCCATAGTCTTTGTCGCAGCCTCTACGAGCATAAACGGAAACCAAATCTCGGGATCGAGGCCCACAGGACAAAATCATGTACCAAAGTAAGATTTTTTTTTTCCATTTTCTCAGTCTAAGCTATTAAATTTGTACGTGGAAATAATCTCCTTCGACTCGATCATCACATTAATCATGCATGCATGCATGACTGGATCTGACTCGGGGTCGGGGTGCACGTGACGTCAGATGATTATTGGGAAGATCTCTCTCTCTCCCTCTCTTTACATCTTCCTGTGCACAATACTCTCACCGCTGCTGTGTATGTACGTACGACCAATTACTTTTTAGTATTGTAAGTGGTGCTGTGCAGACCCGCGTGCAGACAGACAAATCGGATCTAAAACACAAACGTCTTCAGGGCAGGATTTCAATTTTTAAAGCTTCTCTTTATCATATTTCAGGTGAGAGAATATAAAACCTATGCATGCTTCAGTTCGTAATAATTATGTCTAGATTGATTCTTGAGAGTGTACTTTTACGTGAATCATTCTAGCAGTATAGTCAACACACACGCATTCGCATTCGCATATATGACGTAGGTGTACGAGCGTGAGTGTTGTATACATGTCATTTTGATGATAATATTTTGTTGTAATTTTGTTGTCAAACTGCGCATATGTATTGCAAATATTGAAATAAACGAACTTTTTTTTAAATTAAAAAATCTAATTCAAGAAAATTTAAATGTATGCACGCACCAAAGCATATTTTATGATTAAAATGTCATTTGTTATCGAAATACAATGGTTAACAGGGTTAATTTATGAAGATATATTACTGAAATGCTCTCAACCGACCCAAACATGCCACATATATTCGGGCACCATCATTTTGGCGTCCACAAAAGAGGTTCAAATTTAAACCCTATGGTTTAAAAGTAAATCTCTTTCTAGAAAACGAGCCTACATGGCCTATGACTCCTGAGTTGCGATGTTGACAATACTATGACTTTAATTTTTTATATCACTAAACTGGAAAATAGAGAATGATCCTTCATGTTCAGATTACAATCATGATCAATGAATTTTGAATTTGCATTTATTGGTATTTTCGGAATTCTCAGAAGGGTGAAACCCCTCCCCCCCCCCCCCCCCCCCCCCACGGGTGAGAAATAGAGTTTGGAGGCGTCATCACGTCACCGTACGTAGTTTTGCTCATGCGCTGTGGCCAGTACGTCATCTCTCTGCGCGTCGAAATTGCTATGGTAACTTGTATGGCATGGTGGTATATATAACACGGCTGTCACGCATGTACCACATTGAATCTTCTTTACTTCTGCCGTACTAAGCTAGAAGCAACAAGTTTAGAGCAGGCCGTTGCGTAAGAAAATGAATTTTATGGTTTACATCTTATGTATGATTTTGGGAAAACCCGGAAAAGAGGGACCGGAACGCGCGCGCATGCCATTTGTACTGTGCAGAGATCGGCAGCAACAGCCGAAAGTCAGGGTATGTGACAAGTCCATGATCAAGTTCAAAATTACTTTAAAATATGTTTTAATCAAGTAATTATGTTCTAATATATTACATTGTCCTCTCGGCTTTGAAATGTGTGATGATGTGGTGAAAATCATTTTGATTTTTGCCAGAAATGTTCTCAAAACTCATAAATGTTTCATCCATGAATCTTGTGCAGATCGCCTCCCTAGGCCTCGCCGCCGACTCTGATCTGCTGCTGCCACCGGCTGCATTTGTTTGCACACAAATGAATATGTGTGCGCGCTCCGGTCCTCTATTCTCCTGGGGAGCGTTTCATCAACATTGTTGTCTGACAAGTTGTCAGATCTGACATCTTTCCTTGATTTTGATTGGCTGAGAAGATCGTTACTATGGCAACTGTCGGATAAAACAGACTTTGTCGGATGAAACATCCGACAAGTCCTTTCATGAAACCTCCCCGGGTTTGCCTGATTTTGTTGCAATGATTCTAAACATGGGTGTCGACTTGTTTTCGCGGTTGGGGGGATGGGACACAGGGATGGGATGACCGATGCCGAATATCCTCGGCCGCGGAGCAAAGAGACCGAGCGGGGAAAGGGCGAGTAGGTTCAAACGTGAAGGATAGACTGAATAAGGGGGTGTAGGATCTGTTTTTGCTGCCCGTATCTCTGCGCGATCTACCGCTCCTCCAATTAACCGCACCCAAAATTGTTTCCAGCGAGCGAAGCGAGCGAGCCAAAAATTTAGCCTTCAAGCTATAAAAGAAATGTTATTTGTCCTCAAAGTAGGCCTACACTCAAGCAATGATGTTTGACTAATAATCGCCTCGCAGACTCAATTGTTTACTTCCATAAACCACCATACGTCAAATATTGCACGCAAGGGAGGCAAAACAGGGGAAACAACTGTGTATTTGTTTTTTTTTTCATTAAGGGCTATAAAATATTTACATTACATTACATATTCGAGTGCGTGCAGCGAGCAAGGAATTCTCTGATAGCCTCAAAGATATCTAAAAAAAGTTTTTGATCACCTAACTGCGAGATAATGCTTTTTGGCACGTCGCTTACCATCTAGCATTGGAACCATTTCTTTCTTTCTCCAATTCTTTCTAGTAAAACGTAGAATTTCCACCAAAATAAATTAAAAGAATTGAATGATGTACTATTGCCATGTGTTCGAAAAAAATCATGCTGTAAAAATATTATAATATTTGGACACATTGCTCCCATCTTAAATTGTTTCTTTAATAATTATTTGGTAAGATAGGAACACGCTACTGGTTATAGGCCATTTTCTCATGCATGAAAATTCTTCTATTATGGGTCTTCTTCCCGTTCGGCTCCTTGCAGTTATATTACTAACAGTATTGGATAGAAAGACAAGATGCAAACCACTTTCCTTTCATAATAAAATATTCACTGGCTAAGATAACAAAAGTATTAAATGGGAGTATCATTATAGCATACTACAGAAAGACAAGGTGCAAACCGATCTGCCTTCATAAAGATAGTATAATAACCTCATTGGTTGCGATACTTAAAATGTGAGTGGGCGAAGCGAGCGAGCGCTGAAAGCCTTTTCCTTTCCTTCTTTCTTTAACAAGCCAACAGCAAGATTGTGTCTCGCCCACCCGTGACTACATAACACGAAAGTTTCCCCAACCTAAGTACCCGTGACTAAATAACACGAAAGTTTCCCCAACCTAAGTGCAGTACCCTCACAAAGTTTGATGTCACAAGAAAGTCTTGCAGGTAAACCTAACATTTGACTTCAAATGAACTTTGACCTCACCATGTGACCTCCAACAGCACCACAACATGATGTTACCCCTAGTACATCTATCACCCAAGTTTGGTTGCCATATGACCAACAGTTGCCAAGTTTTGTGTCATAAGAGAGTCTTGCAGGTAAACTTTAACGTATGTAAAAAGAGTCTTGCAGGTACTCTATAACAATGTGACCTCAAATGACCTTTGACCTTACCATGTGACCTCCGACAGCACCGCAACATGATGGTACCCCTTGTGCATCTATCACCCAAGTTTGGTTGCCATTGGACCAGCAGTTGCCAAGTTATGCGTCATAAAAGAGTCTTGCAGGTAAACTTTAAAAGCTTATCGAGCTAACGAATGCCTAACGAACGGCTATTTTTTTAAGTCCAGATACGCTCAAATTAGCTAATATGTGACGGGATTTTAGAACCCTATTGTGGCCAAGAATTTTAGCGTATTTGAGCATATCTGGACTTAAAAAAAAAATAACCGTTCGTTAGGCATTCGTTAGCTCGATTCGCTAATATGTGACGCGGCCTTAACATCTGTGACGGACGGACGACGGACGGACGCCATTTGGATCCCTTAGTCTCGCCTTCACCTCCGGTGGGCGAGACAAAAACAGTAAGAAGAAAATGGTGCATTCTTGGGGGGGGGGGGTGCTCGCTTTACTCACTTGTCTTAAGAAACATGATGGCTTCAAAGAGCATATGAATTCGGCTTTGGGTTGGCACAAATAGAGTGATTTTTGGCAGTGATGTCTATCTGGATTTAGAAATATGGTGCGCGTTGATGACTTAACACTTTTACCGTTACGGTGGCAAAGAGTGTATTTTCCTCGTTGGCATCGCTCACTCGTAATTTTTTAAAAGATAATGATTTCGAAAAAAAAAAAATCGGCTAGCTTAGCACCCAAATAGAATCATGTATATCATTTTGGCAGTGATTGAATAGAATTTTTCTCCCTCTCACTTCGCTTGCTCGTATTATTTAGAAACGGGATGGTTTCAGAAAGCAAAGGAATTCGGCAATGTGCCCAAACATGGTCGTACGCAGCGGGGGGGAAATTTAGAAAAATTTTGAAAACTTAAATATTTTTACTGAAATTTTTCACAAAATCCACGAAAAGTGTGCACCAAATCGTTCAATTTCACTTTTAGAAATGCAAAAACGCTCTCGTGATTAGCTCGGTCGCTTCGCCCCCTCGCTTTTGAGCTTCTTCGAAAATTTTTACGCGTCTTGCCCCTCGGAAAAAAAAAATTCTGTGTACGGCCTGTGCCCAAATAGAGCCATTTTCGGAAGTGGGGTGATTGAATTAATTAGATATCTCGAATATCTCGAAATCTTCGAATAAATCGAATAAATTATTTAGACATCTTAGGAATTAATGACAAAATAACACTTCTACCATGACAGAGAGTGTATTTTGTTCTCACTTGTTTCGCTCGCTCGTAATATTTTACAGGAAGATGGTTTTAGAAAGTAAATGTTTTTTTTTTTCATGTCGTCGCTGTATTCGGCAGCGAGGTAATTGAGTACAGGGGCGGCGGAGCGTCTTTCAAAGTGTGGGGGGGGGGACCAGCGAAAAAGGGCACTTTGGGGGAAAATGGGGCACTTACAAAAGCTGAACACAAGAAGGAAAATATACCCCTACATTCTATTTAGCACACTTTTAAGGGTACTTTGGCACTTTATTTTTTTATTCAAGCTATACAAAGATTTTGCAAATGTATACTGCTCTGTCTTACTCATTTGCGAGCGAGCGAAGCGAGTGAGCAAAAATGCTAAGTATTTTTGCCGAAGGCCATGGTATTTGCATTATATTTAGAACTGCCCATGCTGATGAAAGCTACTGAAAATTCATTTTATGGGTGTTCCATAATTATCGTTATTTTCTTCCATTTACTCTGTTTTCCTTATGGTGACAAAGCTATAATGTTTTCAATGCATTTGTGAGGTCTCATGGCAACCGATCATATTTTATTAGAGAAAATAATCCAAATGAATTGGATTTTAAGCACAGTACCATCAGGAATAGGAAAACAGATAAGACTTTATGATTACAATATAAGTGCCTTGCCCGAGATATAATAAGTAAGTGCGAGCTAGCGCAGCGAACGAAAGAAAAAGTGCGATAAATATACCCTCATTGCTTCAATATTCAGGGGCACTCCTTCCAGTTAAAGTTGTGGGAGGTGGTGCCCTTCCTGTCCCATGCTCCTCTGCCTCGCATTGTAAGCCTCTCTGATTCTTTGGAGCTGTTCATAAATGGCTCTTTCGAGGACTTCAGGGAGCTTACCGGAGGTGAAAGGGACATTTTAAAGAAGAGGAAATGGCACGAGAGAGAAAACGGGCCTTTATCAGATTTGAAAGGGGTACTTATCAGGAGAATTATACTATTTTAAACGAAAAAGGGACTGAAAATGGGCACCTATCATAATCAAACCGGACACTCATCAGAAATGAAATGAGACACTTATCAGATTCGAACGGGCAATAAATCATGAGGAGAGATGGCATTTACTAGAAAGGAAAGGGGGCACTTATCAGAAATCAAATTGATATGTATCAAATTTTTGAAAGGGGCACTTACTAGATAGGAAAGGGACACTATCAGAAAACAACAAGGGTGCCAACTGCACTTATCTTACTTTAACAGATGAGAAATTGGACATACTAGAAAGGAAAAGGGGCAGTTATCAGAAGTAAATGAGGGCATGTATCAGATTTCAAATGGGGGCACTTATAAGAGGTGATTTTTAGACATCCATTTTTGATGGTGGAATAACACTTCTTCCGTTACACGGCGCGTTGTTTTTTTTTTTGTTTTTTTTTTTTTTGGGGGGGGGGGGTAATTTAAACAAGTTGGTAGATAATCTAGCAAGAAGCGTTAGCTTCCCCAACTTTCTAAAACGCTTTGCGGTCTCGAACATTTTATTAAAATGATAAAGATGTACGAAATGATATCTTGTTGGGGTGGGGTATAGAGTGCAGCACAACTATCGGTAAATAAATGTGTAACATTGATAGTGGTTAACACAATGTTTCTAAGCGCAGGACAGAATTTTCAAAAAAAAAAGAGAAAACGAAGGGGAGAGAGAGAGCCTCAGAGAGGAGGTCCACTTTGCAAGATAATTTGATAAATATGTCACCATGATGACATTAACTGAAGTCAACTATTAAATAAGATAAATTATTTCTCCAAGTTTGAAAGTTGATAAGTCCACATGGTAATGTGAAAGCAAGATATATAAAGTTGGCTTGACAAGATGAAATATCTCGTCATGTCGTCAAATAGAATGGCACTTTAACACTTCCCTAATAACGACATGTATTATCATCCCAAAATGTAAAATTTAATGTTTAGAACAAAGTAACTTTATATTCAAAATATTTTTTAAACAGATGGCAGCGGTACAATATCCCTCGAACCCAGCACCTCACGTGGTCGTTCAGGGCCAGCCTGGCATCCCTCCAATGCAAGTTGTGGCTCAACAGCCAGCAACCGTCATGGTGCAGAACCCCAATAAATCGGAGGCCTACAATGCGAAGAGTGCCAAAGTCACTGGTTGGATGCAGCTCAGCTGCGCCATTGCCTGTATCTTGTTTGGGATCATCGAAATCATTGTCGAATCACAGCTCAGTATTGTAGGAACAGGGCTATGGAGCGGATTGCTGGTGAGTGTTCAATAGCCGATCTATAAAATTTTATTAGCCCCCCCCCCCCTTCCACAGACACAAGTAAATCGATGTCAAGTGTAACATTTGAATTCAAACTCGTCAAATTACGATAGTTTTTAAGGAGTTGAGGCGTGCGATCCCAACTGATAAAGCCAAATGACATTGCAAACTCTTTCCCTAAAATTCAATAGCTGAGATTTTTGACGAATCAAAGTTAAATTTCATAATCATTGAATTTTACTATAACGCTAGTGAACAATCAAATTTTCTTCGTATGTCTGTCCCCCCCCCCCTCTCTCTCTCTCTCTCTCTCTCTCTCTCTCTCTCTTCCTCTCTCCCTCCCTCTCTCCCTCCCTCTCTTTCTCTCTCCTTTTTCGGAACAGTTTATTCTTCCAACGGGGATCCTAGGAATAATATCTCAGAGGAAGAATACATGCGTGGTGAGTAAAATGACTAATGCTATTGATTTAATGCGACCCTATTCTTTACAGCTGCCGTAGCATAATGTATTGCAGTTTGATTTTTTGAATATAAATTTAACTTTATTTTCAAATTCTTGTAATGAATCACCTAATGCAAAGTTATTTCTAACCCTTAGCCCGTGGAACATTTATTTTTTGCCATTTAACTGCCATTCTTTAATGCATGAGTTGATTCCGTTATGAATAAGAGAGAAAAAAAAACACAAATACAAAGCCATGATGATTTTAATGTGTGATGATTAGATACAATTCAGGATTTCCTTTATAATTATCTTTCTGTATTGAATATCTTTTTATCTATTATTTCATTAATTTTATTCATTTATCATAATCTTGACAGATCGTGGCTTACATGGTGATGTCCATCATAGCAGCCATTGTCGGTTTCGTTGTGTTTTCTCTTGGCATTACTTCGGCAATAATTAGTAGCAGTGAGGTCTGCAGTTATGTGGGGATATGGAGTTGTTCATATGAAATACAGGTAAGTCTACAGCTTCACAAAATATCCCAATAGACAGGGGCACTCTCAAATATACTTGTACATGTTTCATGCCAAAGAACATCCGGACTCTCCGAAATTGCATACGCTCGAATAATTTTAGGATTTTCAAGTCTTTTTTTTTTTTTGCTAAGTATTTTTTTATAGTTTATTCATTAGGAACTGTTTATGTTAATGATTTTTTTTCTATCCTCCAACTTTAGTTTTTTTTCCTTTTGTTTCAGGTTGTTTTTTTTTTTTTTTTGTTCATGCATTTGTAAATTGAAACGTTCAATTTTCAAATTTTATCCCTTATATTTCTAGCGTGTCCGGATCGCGTTCGACTCACTCCTAACGGTGACAGGTGTTCTCGAGCTAATTGTTGCCATCGTTGCCGCTTGTTACTGCTGTGCCGGTGTGTGTTGTGGACGAACAACCTCAACCGCTAACACCATGGTACGTTGAAGATACTTCAAAAGAATATTTGATTAGAAAAAAAAAATTAATATTAGTCACGTCCTGATTCAGACCAGGGTCCTCTTGCACTAAAAGTTGAGATTAACTCAAGAAATTAAAAGCAAATCCCAAATACTCCCCCCCCCCCCCCCCCAATAATTTCCGAACCAAAAAAAAAAAAAAAAGAAAAAGAAAAAAGAAAAAAAAAAGGAAAAAAAAAGAGAAAAGGAAGGAAGTCAAATGAAAGCGGAAAACACGGAAAAAGACAGAAAATGAGACACTGGGAAGTGCTCGCTCGCATTTAAGTATCTTAACCAATGCCGATGATAATTACTATTCTTATGAAAGGAAATCAGTTTGCATCTTCTGTTTCTATCTAATTTTATACTATTCTTCTACTCATAGGAAGCAATATAACCAAACAAGATATCACTCCAAGAAATCGAGCGGCCAGTTGACCTAAAAATAGATACACTTTCAGGAGATAACGGCCTAGATAAAAAAAAATAAATAGAAAAGACAAAAATATTTTCGTTAGCTCGCTCGCTACTCTCGCTGGTAAAAGCTGGATACAAGATGATTTCGGGCAGCAAGTAGCTTATTATAGCAGCGAGATTCTAAATATCATTATATTTGGGCAGCAAGGTGGTTGACAAATTTCGGGGACGAATCCATATAATTTTGCTGGGATCGGTCGTTGACTTTGCTCGCTATGGTAGAAACAGAATGGATTCGGCCTGCAAGCGAGGTAGCTAAAACAGTGTCATATTTAGCGCACAGGTGATCGGATATGTTATTTAGATATCATAGAGGCATGACAGGTTTATAGTGTATTCTAATAATAATAATAATAATAATAATAATAATAATAATAATAATAATAATCCATTCTTGTATAGCGCATATCACATTATTATCACATTATTATACAGTGCGTCCCAAAAAAAACTTTACACTTTTGAAATGGCTCCAAAATAAAAAAAATACATGATTCTGGAAGAAAAGGTTTATATGTACGGATAGCTCATGGACTCAACTTTCATATGAGACCAAAAAGGCCGAAAATAATTCATGCTTGGGTGAGTACTCCTCACTTTTGTAAAGGGTATGAAAATTAGGTTGCGCAGGAATTGCACCTTTCAATTTGTGAGAGATGAGTCCTTTGGAGGTTACAAAATTGAGGGTGATATGATAAATTCATGATCAGTTGCAGTCAGTTTAGGTTTGCTGAGTGAATTTTATGGTTTATTAAGTCAAAATTTTATGCATGAGTGAACAGGAATTCCATTCATTATTGTAGCATTGTACCTTTCCCTGGTAGACTCAGTGTTGTGTTCATGGGAGTCAGGATTGGGTGATGGTAACATGGTGCAGGGGAGGTGAGATGTAAGGTAGGACTTTGTTGGGTAGATGGGATAAGGGTTAAGAGGACATGCATGCCACCCCCCCCCCCCCCTCTCTCTCTCTCTCTCTCTTCCTGGGTGTGCTTGTGCATATCTTGACAATTCACATCCGTTGGTCTCCTCTCCAAAATATCCCGACCACATTCCCTTATCCCGAATTCTACCTGCATTTCCAAAATTGGACCGGGACTGGTATCACCCATTCACACCTGAAGTCAATTGCATTCTATCGGTCAGTCAATCAATACCGAAGTTAGACGATCAACATTTAGGTATCAATCACCTAATCAATGTATCAGTCAATCAATCAATCAATCAAGCATTCAATCACCATTCAGCTGTTTCAATCAATGAATTATTCAATAAATCAATCATAATAATCAATAACTCAGTCAATCACTCAATCAAAGTTTATCCAACCAACCAGTCATTTTAGCAGTTGAGTTTCGGACAAGAAAAACGGTACTGTGTAACACAAATTGGTAAAATGAACATGTCAATCTTTGTTTTCAGTTGATTTTCATTCATTTCAATTTTACAAGTGCATCATCCATCTTGTAAGAGAAAAGAGGGGGAAAATAAATGATGATGGATACTAAAAATCAGAGTCTCAATGGTTCAATGGTCAGAGTTCAATGGTCCACATGTCCACCTCCTCCTTCGATGCACAATCTTGCTCTCTTCATAAGGGATAAGGGAAGGTGGTTTGGATATTTTGGAGTGGAGACCAAAGAATGTGAATTGTCAAGATATGCACCAACACACAGGAAGCAAGAGAGAGAGAGAGGGAAGGGGGGGGGGGCATACTGTCCTCTTGACCCTTATCCCATCTAGCCAACAAAGTCTTACCCTATCTCACCTCCCCTACAACATGTACCACCACTCAATCCTGACTCCTCTGACTCCTCTGTGATTCTCTTTTTCTTTATCTCCCTGTTAATATGAAAAAATAAGCAATCACAACTTAATTTTCGTCGATTTGTGATTGAAATTCACTTAATGACAAAAGTGTTTATTTCACAAAGATTCATGGTGAGCAAAGATGATACGGCCCCTTATTCCCTGGATGATAGTGACGCCCCTAAAATATGACCCCTCATCTTTTCTATAATCTTTACATAATGTAATCTTTTATACTCACTACAGATTAGATTTATTCTCTATTTATATCTTTCTACATAATAATTGTGTTTATGAAAAAAAATAATTGATTTCAGCTTAATTGTGATTGAAAATGCAAGCAATTTAAAAGCCAATTTCAAGGCCGTCTCACGGACGTGTACAAGGTCTTTTCAAGGTCATTTCAAGGTCATTTCAAGGTTATTTCAAAGTCATTTTGAGGTAATATAGGGTTCAGAGAAGACAAAGATAACAAGGAAAATAAAATTCTATCATATAATGTAAGTGTCTGTCATTGTACTAGGAGAATGTTTAGGTAGCCTCTTAAGCATGTTAGGAATCTTGGCGAAAATGGTATCAGGGATTGACTATAATTATAGTGTTTAACCTTGATCACGCGCGAATGTCAGAATAGCGCGCTTGGAGCAAAAAACATGCTTTTTTAATTCATTGATTTAGACACTTAGGAATGGAATTTTGGAAAACCGTTTGCATATTTGGATTCTGCAGCATTTATACTACAAAATAGTGCTGAAAACTCATTTTTGAAAAATTTTGCCCTAAGGGCCCTTTTGTCGCGTGGCGGCCTATATGAGATTTAGCTTTTCGAAAATGAATACATTTAGTTTTATCAACATTAATTTAAGGGATAACTTATTTGCTTTTAACCAGTCGGATATTTTCTCAAGTTCATTATTTAAAACGCGAACAGTATCAGTTAAAGTTTTAGAAATAGTGTCATCAGCAAATTGACAGAACATTCTAAAAGTAGCGTGGTCATTTTTAGCAACGTAGTAGTCAACTATACACCTTACACCTGAACTTTTGGGGTCAAAATATGACCCAGAAGGTCAGGTGTAAGGTGCATAGTTGACTATTACGTGGTTAAAAATGACCACGCTACTTTTAGAGTGAAGGTTAATAAGGTAGATGATTCAGGAAGGTCGTTCATGTAAAAAGAAAAAGCAAGGGGCCCAGTATTGATCATTGAGGTACTCCAACAGAGACATCATATATGATGATGATGTAGTAGTAGTAGTAGTAGTAGTAGTAGTAGTAGTAGTAGTAGTAGTGGAATTGGATAACTTGTTTAGCACAAGGCTAATCTGCCACAGGTCCATTGCACAAGTTAAAGGAACAGTACATTATTATACTTACATGAAAAATGAGCACAGCATGTAATTAAAAAGTATAGGAATACATGTGGAGGGGAATAATTGTACAAACTATTTACAGAATACTTACATTTATTTCGTGGTATTTTTTAACAGTTATACTAGTATATTTTATTATAAATATTTATATTTATGAATATAAATATATTTATTGAATATATTTTATCTTCCTCTTTTTTACCTCGCTTATTTTCCTGGATTTGTTTTGAATAAATGAGTAAAGACTCCTAATTGCGACCCATTCTTTCTGCAAAACTGATAATGGTGAAACAGAAAATAAAGTACAACAATATGATAAATTTATTATATTTCAGTAACATAATGATAACTGTTTCCGTCATTTGTGCCATTTGAAGAACAAAATATCATAAGGCAATGATTAAAATGAATAGAATCAATGTTGGAACATTAAAATGCTCCTGTTCGTAATTAAGCTAAATATCGTAATACATGTAGTTATGGAAAATTATGTACCTGAAATTCAAATGTCCTCGGTGTTGCCGCATTTAATGTGCATGATCTTTAAACCTCCCCCCTCCCCATAAGAACAGTGTAATTAATATGTTCGTAGGTGTGTTCTCTATGAACAAATAATTAGTTTTATCGTTATTAAGGCCCTATCAATACACTTCTAAAGGTATGAACATTTGGGTTGTTATTTTAGGATGAATTTATAAGAAAGCAGACATTATTCTTTGTGGCAAAATCATGTAGGATTTATGGATCAATTGGAGTTGGTAACTCAGAATTTAACAAAATTGTTCTTACTGATTTATTTTCTGTTTTAGGTCTACCACTATCAGAATAACGTTACTCCAATGGTGATGATGGTTCCTGCATACGGTCAGCCAGTCAGTAAGTTCATTGACCTCTCGATAGGGTCATCAAGATTGTTTGACACACATTTAGAAAACATAAATTGGGGTCGTTCTCTGGGCTTCATTATTGTGATTTGAGCATGTTGAATAGATCCCGGGGGGGGGGGGGGGGTACTCGACCCCAAAAGTGGTAGGTATGTGCCGCGGGCGAGACAAAAAAAAATCGGGGATTTGGAACGGGCGTATTGTGAAAAGGAGGGTCTTCGGAACGGGCTTCGGAACTACAAATTTTTGTGAAAACGGGGGTCTTTGGAACGGTTCGCCTGCGTGTGAGCGCGTATGTATCCCTATGGAACGGGCGTACGTGCATGCAGCTAGTCCGGCGGCACGGCCGCCGGGTGCGCTCGCGCAGAGCTAGAGGCGATGGTCGGACAGCGCTCTGCGGGCCGCTTTTCACAAAAAATGCAGCTCATTGTACATAGCGGATCAATGCGGCCGGAACGGCGTAACGAAAAACATGCGAAGCTTTGGAACGGATTTCTTTCTTCTTTTTTTTCTCGATAAGAAGAAAATGCTATGCTTTGGAACGGCTATCTTTGTTCTTTTTCTCAATAAGATAAAAATGCTATGCTTTGGAACGGAAATATGAGTGTAAAAATGGGGGTCTTCTCCACGGCACATAGCCACCACGCAATATATACTGAGTGCCCCCTCCCCCTCGGGGGAATAGATTTAGTGCCTACTAAGAGCAATAACGCCTACATGTACTTTGCAATACAATACAGCCCTGTTCTATTCACTGTGTGACACAATAGCTGATTTTACTGTTATTGGAATTGCATGTATTTCAGTTTTCAAAAGTACATGAAATCAAACTGTAGGTTTATTTATTTATTGCCACTTCCAGTCATCAAAGTAGAGCATTTGTGACTCTGTAATTGTGCAGTTTACTTGTGCCCTCAAAAGCTGCGCCCAAGCAAAAAAAAAACAACAACAACAACAAACAAGCAAACAAACAAACAAACAAAAACATTTTTTAAAAACGAGAGATTGGCAGGGGAAGCAGGCTGCAATTGTTGACTCGCGAACTTCTCTAGATGGGTTTTGCAACCTTCAATAATTATTGTGTAAAAGCCGATAACATGGTAACTGATTTTTCTTCCCCTCTCCATTTACCAGGTGGACAGCAGCAACTTGCACCTGCTCATCAACCTCAGGGACATTACCCAGCTCCAGTAGGGTACTCCCAGGGTGGGAACACACAAGGACCTCAACCAAATTACAATATGGGGGCTCAGGCCCCTCCGCATTACAGTGAGGTACAGCCGCTCGACCAGCAAGGAATACCTGAGAAGATGTGAATGGAATATAAATATTATGTAAAATGGAATTTTCCGAGAAAATTTGTGCCTAGGTCGATCTCTTAATAACACTTTGCATAGTTCACTGATGAACAATATGGTAAACAATGGAGATGTTATATACAGTTGTCAGAAAAAGAGTGCGAAATACATAAATATTAGAAAACAGCAGAAATCTATGGAAGCTAATTAATAGTCTATTTCGAGACAAGAAAGATGTTTTCATTTACTCAAAGGAAGTTGTTTTCATTTTATCACTCCATGCATTAGCAACGTAAACTGTTCCCATTTGCATGGTTCTTCAATATGTCCTGGCAACTTACATTTATTTCATGTTAATCATCTTTCTGCTGTTGTAAGCGTATTATTCTTACCAGAGAAGTGAAATGAAGATACAGTGTACGGTACCAACTATCAAATCTAAAATCTTATCTAAAATCATATGCTCTGCTGACGATGAGGCTGATGTATTTACAACTCTCTTTGTGTTTTGATTTCTAAAGATTTTTACCATTCATGTAATAAGAACAGGAAGTCGATAAAATACTGATTGAAAAAGAAAGATCTAGAAAAAGTTCTTTGACAAAGGTCTTGATTTTAAACTTTGTCTTCAAGTTCATTTCAGTCTGTTGTGACGATGGATTGATTATACATGTGTAGTACAAGCCAAAATAATGACTTGAACTAGGCATAGTAATAATGTTAGCATAAAAACCTGACAGCTAAACAGAAAACCAACAACAACAACAAATAAAATGTAATCAAAACTTCTTGGGCGCTCTTTCTTTTTTTAATAAACATATACTATAGAGTGATAGCCGGAGAGAATACTAGTACATATCACTTTATTGTTAATGACTAAAATATATCTATAAAGAATTTGCATTTGTTTCACTTGATATGCATGTTTGGTGTATAGATATAATGATATTCCATTTTGGTGATTATTCTGATGCACCCTACATGATGCACCCTACATGAACAAATACAAAATGAAAAAGAAGAGTGGCAAGAGAAGTGGACTGCAGTGGTAGGATCACAGACGCCACTTCTCTAGATGAGCTTTGTAACCTGAAACGTAATTATGTGAATGCCGATAACATTGTACCTATTTTATTCTCCCTCTTCCATCTTCCAGGTGTACAGCAACAACCTGCACCCCTTGGTCAACCCCAGGTACTTAACCCCGCTCCAGTAGGGTACCCCCAGGGTGGGAACATGCAAGGACCTCAGCCGAATAACAGTATGGGGGCTCAGGCCCCTCCGCGTTACAGTCAAGTAGAGTGCTCGAATCAGCAGGGGGATAACTGAGAAGATGTAAATGGAAGGTGAAATTCTAGCAAAAAGTTGTTGCCTGGATCTCTTAATACCTATTTGATAATTCACTAAAGAGTAAAGATTTTACTATGGTCAATCAGATGGTGTAGAATATCAAAAATTAGCAATATATTAGAAACCCCCCCCCCCCCCAATCTATGATCCATTAAAACATGTAAAAGCTTTTAAATGCTTTTGAAATGAAGAGTTAAAGTGTAATGTTATCATGATATGCAACTCAAGTTATAATTCTTAAGTTTCAGTTTTCCCCCTATGTACATCGTGGTGGAAATGGAAATCAATTACATTAAATGTAATGACATATCAAAAAGTAATGAAGTGAAAATAAACATTTATGTAATATTTCAAAAATAGAGAGAAAGCAAATTTTCGGTCTACTACTGGACCAATTTGTTGTTTTTTTTTCTTTCCATCATATTTTTACAGACTCCAACAGCAGTCTTAACAGCTCCAGTTTCATATTTTACTACTCTGTCCTGACAAGTTGCATTTATTTCATATGGATAATATTCTATTGTAAGCAAATCATTCTTCCTAAAGAGGTGAAATGACTATCAAAATCTAAAATGATGTGCCCTAATGATGATGAGGCTTATACATTTCTTGTACTAACCTTCTGTTGAAAATTTCAAAGGTAGTGACCATGCATCAGGATCTGACTTTCGTAAAAAAAAAAAAAAAAAAAAAAACAAGTACTGCATGTAATTGAAGATGATTAAGTCTTTGATAAAAGAAAGTCTTTCAGTTTTACAATGCATCAGTAAATTCATATCGGCCTTTCCTGGAAATACAATGTACAGTACAAGTCAAACTTTACTTGAACTATATACATGTAGATAACTAAGCTAACACTATATAACATTGCAGCTAGCCTAAACAAAAACACAAAAAAATCAACTTTTCGAAAAGCTTCTTTGCAGAACATTCTGTACATACCTTGGAGTGAATGCTGGAAAAATGATGGATTGCATTAATGTTTATGACTGAAATGTATTTATTTTAAAAATTCGCTTATTTAAGTGTACTCAGACCTGCCATATTCTGTTTTGTTCTATGTGTTTATGAGACAATTTTATACTAAAACTTGCTTGTCTACCAGCTCGCTGACCACAAATGAGTGAATGGGATTTATAGCACTATGTTTTCACCATAAAATATGATTTCTATGGTATTCTCATTACTTTTACAGAAATGTATCTAACTTTATCGATTTGCATGTTTAAGTGGACTCAGACCTGCCATGGTCTATTTTATTCTTTGTGTTTAGATGGTTTAGAAGACAATAATACATTGCTTTAATTAGGGCAAATATGCGGTATGAATTAGTGCAGTATTTCTTAAAATAAACATGCTTATCTACCATCTCACTCACCATGTGTGAGTTGATGAATGGAGTTTATAGCAGTATGTTTTCACCATAAAATATAATTTCTGTGGTATTCTCATTATTCTGCATCATCTTCTTACTGACAAAACATCTGTTGATAAGGAACTCTTCAGTATAGAAAAGTCACTGTGAATGTAAACATCCCAAAATCAGCATATTATTTTCTGCTTGTTTTCATACTATTCAAATATTATTTAAAGTACTATATGCCAAAGTATAGAAATGTATGTGTTTTTAAAAAATTCTTTCTTAAATGCACAAAATATGCGTTATTTACAGTACTATACACCAAGGTATAGAAATGTATGATGCACTTGAATTTTTTTAAATCATTGTGTGTATTTAAGAAAGAAGAGAAAGTTTATATTCTGATAATTTTTATACATATTTTTGATAAATTGTTTGCTGCATGCTAAATTATTACTGTGCTTATTTATTATTTTGTCTGTTTCTTTGTTTTCAATTCTTGGGTAAGGAGAGAAAGTAAAGAATGAAATTGACATGTATAGAGAAAGAGAGAGAGAAAGACATTACTAGCACATGTTCACATGTTCAATCATCAATCAATGCAATTTATATGGTACATGTAGTATGTGCATGTAATTTAATCCATTTCAAAGGCTCTTGCAAAATTGCAATTACCCTGGGGGATGAACACATCTTTAAGCATTCTTTGTTCCTCGAAGTAATGACATACTAATATTTATCGAGTTTGTTTTTTTCTTTCATTTAAATAGCAGTACATTTTGCCTGTTTATACTCCAAATTTAATCAAACTTAACCATAAGTACGATTATTACTACTATGATTAAACATAATAAGTATCTTCAAATTTCGTTTTTCATCATCAACTGCAATCATGGCTAATCTTTGATAATCCTGTGTATCTGTTGCCAGCTACAAGGAGAAGTACTTTTCGATCCAAATAACAGGTAACATTTTTTAAAATAATTTAACGTCTTACATGATGCTCCATTTATATCTCCTAAAAATAAAATTGACATATATGAGGACAGAGATTTATCTATAAAATCCTGAGAGGTGTTCATGAAGATATATCTGACAACAAAAAAAGATGAAGCAAAAGATGCAATACCACTTCTAAAAAATACAGCCTGTACAGGTTATCCCTATGATTGTCAGTCTCTACCCAGATACTAAAGAAGATAGTGTAGATTTCCAAAGGGTAGTTGTCTGGGAGTAACTGTCATAGGGTTCCTTGTTTAGTCCGGTACTGCAGAACTTAGATTCGACTGATGAGAGTCGAAGAAACGTTAATAGAATTCAATCTGGGCCCTGTTTCATAAAACTTATTATCAGTAACAACTGCCACATTTCTATGACAAATTTGCTTTCAGCCAATCAGATGCAAGGATTTCAGTAGCTTATTAACAGTTCATTACAACTTGCTATTGATAACAAGTTTTATGAAATTGGGCCATGACATATGAATATTCCACTGAAAATGGTAATCTATCAAACTGAGTCCTGTGATATCCCCATGACATCAAAAAGCCTGAGGGTCATGTAAGGCAATTAACGGCACTGTATGGGATCACATAAAGTCCCCAGTTTTCCGTTTTCTAAAATGCAAATTCTGTGTTCTTCGGTGTTCTAAACTTCAAATTCCGTGTTCTTCGGTGAAATGTACAAAACATATGATAAAGCATTATTGTAAATAGTGAAAATCTTAGAAAAACGTAAGTTTCCATTATATACACGCACTGCTGTATGCAGATAAAGCTTGGCGAACACATGCTAAACACTGCGAACATGTTTGATCGGCATATTTTCTGCTGATGCACGGTTTTGTTTTCTTGGATTTTGCTTTGATTTTCATGATTTTCACTGTATTTTTCAAAATTCAAATATTTTGGGGTGAAAAACTGCATTTTCCGTGAAATTCTGTGAATTCCGTGTTCTTCCCAAAGTCTGTGAAATTTTTCTGTTTTCCTATCGCAGAAAACTGGGGACTTTAAGATCATATGATCATCTCTTTTTTCCAAAACCTCGCTTCTCTACAAAGCTTGATACTGACTTGATTGGTGTGTTGAGTTCAATGAAAACAACTTTGCATGATTCGCTGTTGGTATTCTCACCGTCCAGATCATCATCATCATTAGCAACGTAAACTGCTCCCATTTGCATGGTTCTTCATCTGTCCTGGCAACTTACATTTATTTCATGTTAATCATCTTTCTGTTGTTGTAAGCGTATTATTCTTTGCCAAAGAAGTAAAATGAAGATACAGTGTACAGTACCAACTATCAAATCTAAAATCATATGCTCTGCTGACGATGAGGCTGATGTATTTACAACTCTCTTTGTGTTTTGATTTCTAAAGATTTTTACCATTCATGTAATAAGAACAGGAAGTCGATAAAATACTGTTTGAAAAAGAAAGAAAAAGTTCTTTGAAAAGGGTCTTGATTTTAAACTTTGTCTTCAGATTCATTTCAGTGTGTTGTGACGATGGACTGATTATATGTGTAGTACAAGCTAAAATAATGACTTGAACTAGGCGTAGTAATAATGTTAGCATAAAACCTTACAGCTAAACAGAAAACCAACAACAACAACAAATAAAATGTAATCAAAGCTTCTTGGGCGCTCTTTCTTTACAAAAATATACTATAGAGTGATAGCCGGAGAGAATACTAGTACATATCACTTTATTGTTAATGACTAAAATATATCTATAAAGAATTCGTTCCTTTGTTTCACTTGATATGTATGTTTGGTGTATAGATATAATGATATTCCATTTTGGTTATTATTCTATGTGTTTATGAGACGATAATATTCTGTAGCTTAATAATAGGGCCAAAGATGCAAAGCGAATGATTCATATACTTTGTTTAATGTAATCAGTTGGTTCTTAGGACACTTTATGATCAATTTAGTTTTATGGTCATACAGTTCATTGTCATTACTGCATATTCATGTTTTATACTCACTCATATTATACATTTTCCCTTGTTTCTTTTTCGTTTCGTTATATATCTAATTGATTTAATAGTAATTGAGAAATTCTGCACTGTAGGTAAATCGCTGTCCATGGAGGAAGTCTCAATATCGGCATATTATTTTTTGCATGTTTTCATGCGATTCGAAAATTATGTATATATTTAAAGTGTTTTATTGTATATGAAAATATATGTAAAACTAGATTTAAAAAGATAAAAATAAACACACGCTATATTAAAGCATATATTGTACATATAGAAGTACTATGCACTCCAAGAGAATAAAGTTGATGAATAAACACACACTATGTGAAAGGAGATGGGAATGTCAAATTTTCTGATATTTTTGTATTTTTTGCTAGATGCTGAATGATTTCTGTACTTATTTGTTTGTTTGTTTGTTTTTTTCTCTTGAGCTGATTTATTCATAAAACTATGAAAGGAACTTATACTGTCAACCTTTGTTTCATTGTGTGAAAACTCGAATACATTGCAGTGATGATACTCCATAAATTTACTTCTTGCAGCCTATAATAATTATTATGGAAAAAATCTAAAAAGCCGGAAACCCAGTAACAGAATCGTGCTACATGATCTAGAGGCATGTAGACAATATAATACCAATGCCTTTTCTCTCTCACGCTTTCTCTCTCTCTCTCTCCCTCTCTCTCTCTCTCTCTCTCTCTCTCTCTCTCTTCTCTTCTCTCTACAATTTTATTGGTCCTTCCGGGTACAACCGAATCTGTGGGAAATGATAGTCAAGCTGTTGAATAGATTCCTACTTCTACATACGAACGGTTAACAGCTTCCAAACACTACAATATGCCAGCGACGTCCATGACATTTATGATTATTGTACGCCATCTCGCTATTAACAATCCATGCTCTTTCTACTGTACAAGTGCATGTACGTGTACTAGTGCATTGCATTACTTTTATACTGTGCATGCAGTACACTAACTCTACAAGCATCATCGAGGATTTCGATTTTTCAAAGCCTTTTTCTTGATATCGCGTCAGGTGAGAGATATGATTTGATTTGTAACTATTTATTTCCTGAAGGATAATTTGCAGATTGATTCTTTCACCTCATAAAATAAATAAGGCAACACGTATTTGCAGTCGAGCACTGCAGTACAGAGCAAATAATAACACGATTAGGTTTGCCTTATTTTTCAGTATTATTATGTGAGGCGCGTGAAGCAGTGGAAAAAGCGGTATATAAAGTTTATGTTTAGGATGCGAATTTAACCAATGGACAGCCAGGGAGTCTGTCAGAGAATGTTATAACATTACATCTACTACTGCTCATCATGCCATCGAGATATGGTGTATGGCAGCTGGAGGGGGAATGGATGTGCAGATTGCAGAGGGATTCACCATTCCTCCGGACATGCCGGAAGTGATCGGGTGGGGGGAGGGGGAGGGGGAGAGGGAGATTGGGTACTTACTACTTTTCACCACTATTCACCAGTTTTAGCACGAATATTTAATATGGTTTTGATCAGCGGAAAGTTTCAAAAGAATAGGTCAGAAAGAATAATTCCAGTATTCAAAGGAGACTGTAAAACCGCCGACGACCGGGCGAACTATCGGGGAATATATGCCTCTCGAGCATGGGGAGGTACACATCTTTGGGAGGCGGAACTAAAGTTTAGAAAATCAGAACCAGTGGCGTACCGTGGGTCAACGCATAAAGGGGCCACCGAGTGGAAAAGTGTGTGAGGGTGGGTGTGCGTCTTTGTGTGTAATATGTGTACTGTTATTTCTATCACGTTAACAATAACAACAGCAATCTCGAAACAAGGTGTCTTTAGGGACGTGAAGCGTTTTTAAATTTTGGAAAAATGAAATGACGTATCTTGCTAGATATCGATCATCCCGTGTTTTTTTTTCTTTTTTTTAATATTGCGAGCGAGCGTTCAGCGAGCGAGCCAAAAATTACAGCTTTATATTCAATGAAAAACGTGTTATTTTGTTATCAAAATATACTATCGGACCTCTATAGGCCTATAATTATGATGTCTGAAATTCATATCTGGTTACCTAGCTCGCTGCCAATGACTCTTATTCTGGCACGTTCCTGGTCCATTGATGTCCAAAACCACCCTGCAGCTTCTCTTACGAGCGAGCGAAATTACATTGTCAGAATATGGAACATCTAAATTGTTCATTCACCTCGTTCGCCCACTTCGTTGCTTTCCAAAACCATTAACTAATTATTTAATGCATTTAGCAAATTACACAATGGGGCTGTGAAAAATCTAAAATCTTTATTTGGTCACTTCACCGGCTTCATTTGCTTTGCAAGACCATTAATATAAAACGAGCGAGGGCAGCTAGCGAGGAAAATTATACTTTTTTTCATGATAGAAATGTTATTTCGTCATCGAAATACGCTATAAGCCTATAAGATATCTAAATAATCTATTTGATCACCCATGTGCTGTACCTCACTCAAAGTCGGAAATTATTTTGTTTTACCAGCGATGAAAGTCAGCGACCCCCCCCCCCCCCAAAAAAAAAAAAAATGTATGTATGGATTCGCCAGCAATATACAGTTGTTTTGTTGTGGTTTTTTTTTGTAAATTTGTGAACCACCTCGCTGCCCAAATATTGTACTCTGTTATAACTCCCTTCTGAAAAAGGCTCATTGCAGTGCCCATCTTGTTAGTAGCGAACTAAAACGAAAAAATGTAAACTAGTATAGGCCATTGTCTATGGAAAGTGTATCTATTTTTTATTAAACTTGAAGCTAGATTTCTTAGAGTGAAATCCAGATATGGTTATATCACTACCATTCTACGAGTGGAAGAATAGTAGCCTATGACATCAGATTGAGACACAGAATGCAAATTGATTCCTTTCATAAGAATAGTAATTATCATCGGCATTGGTTAAGATACTTAAATACTCGCAACCTGCCCATGATTCATGTTTGTTATGTTCTGTCAGGTTGTGGTATTTCATGTGCTATGTTATATTAATTGTTATGTTACGTTTTGTTATGTTATGCTATGTTATGTCAAGTCATGTTAAACACGATAAAAAAAACTACTTTCGAAAAATCAACTTGAGTGAAATCAAAAGCTTACTCTTCACTGCCCATACAAATCGTTAAAAGCCTTTTGTAGTCTGCACATGATAGACAGGGCCATTGAAGTTTTCTCGAGTTGATTTTTCGAAAGTAATTTTTATCGTGTTGTTATGTCATGCTATGTGAGTGCCATATTACGTGTTCTCCCCTTGCTGAAAGGGAGTATAGTTTATGCAAGTATAACTATGATATCTTATAATACTTATGATAATAATAATAATAATAATAATAATAATAATAATAATAATAATAATAATAACAATAATAATAATAATAATAATAATAATAATAATATTATTATTATTATTATTATTATTATTATCATTATTATGCCTATGATATCATCATCATCACCATCATCGTTAATGTGACTGAATGATGATTACTATGATAACTATCGATCATTATTCTGATTTATGTAGTTATTTATATTACTCTTGGGTAAATTCGGCGCGTCACAGTTTTTCTGAAGTGGTGTAACAACAAAATTATAATTAAAAAGATAAATAGCGTGATGCAAATATGCAATAATGTGTGTCAGTCGATCCATATCCCTATATTTGTTTGTCAGGGTGCGTATATCTTCTATTTATGTCTGTGCATTTGGGCATTGGCGTAAATCCCGGGGGGATGGGGGGATATATCCCCTCACTTTTTGAGAGGGGGGATGCTTGGCGTGTACAAATACCCCCCCCCCCCCCACACACACACACACTTTTTAAGGAAGAAATGATATTTGAAATAATCAGCTAGTGAAATTTTAATAATCTGTCATAAAAAACCATCATATTTAAGAATTTCTATTTGAAAATGCGATTGAAAACCAGAAAAGTGGTTATTTTTCGCTCGCTCGATTCGCTCGCTCATCATAGCTTAGAATTTCTATTTGAAAATGCGATTGAAAACCAGAAAAGTGGTTATTTTTGGCTTGCTCGCTCGCAAAATAAAAATTCCTTCTTAAAGGAAGAAAATATATTTCGATTAATCAGTAAGTAAAAATTCTGAATAACTATCATACACAACCATTATATTTTAGAATTTCCATTTGAAAATACTATTGAAAATTTAAAAAGTGGTTATTTTTGGCTCGTTCGCTTCGCTCGCTCGCAAAATAGATATGAAAATGTGTGTGACAGGGAAAAAATCGTTAACAAAAGTTTTTCATCCCCCACTCCTCAAATTGGACTTACGCCGGTGGAGCACTACCGTCCTCCTAAAATGCAGTCCTAGCTACGCCACAGATTTTAGACATAGACTAGTTACCGGGAAATTTTGGGCTCTCTCCCCCCCCCCCCCCCCCTGATAACAGGTACCTGTTACGCCCCTGATCGAGGTATGGTGTATGGCAGCTGGAGGGGGAATGGATGTGCAGATTGCAGAGGGATTCACCATTCCTCCGGACATACCGGAAGTGATCGGGTGGGGGAGGGGGAGGGAGAGATTGGGTATACTTACTACTTTTCACCACTATTCACCAGTTTTAGCACGGATATTTAATATGGTTTTGATCAGCGGAAAGTTCCAAAAGAATAGGTCAGAAAGCTATGTAATTCCAGTATTCAAAGGAGACTGTAAAACCGCCGACGACCGGGCAAATTATCGGGGCATATGCTCTCGAGCATGGGGAGGTACACATCTTTGGGAGGCGGAACTAAAGTTTAGAAAATCAGAACCAGTGGCATACCGTGGGTCAACGCATAAAGGGGGCACCGAGTGTTTTCTAAACTTTAGTTCCGCCTTCCAAAGATGAGTACCTCCCCATGCTCGAGAGGCATATATTACCCGATAGTAATTCGCCCGGTCGTCGGCGGTTTTTACAGTCTCCTTTGAATACTAGAGTTATATAGCTTTCTGACCTATTCTTTTGGAACTTTCCGCTGATCAAAACCATATTAAATATTCGTGCTAAAAATAGTGAGAGGAATGGTGAATCCCTCTGCAATCTGCACATCCATTCCCCCTCCAGCAATCTCGAACCAAGGTGTCTTTAGGGACGTGAAGCGTTTTTAAATTTTGGAAAAATGAAATGACGCATCTTGCTAGATATGGATCATCCCGGTTTTTTTTTTTTTTTTTTTTTTTTTTGTTAATATTGCGAGCGAGCCAAAAATTAAAGCTTTATATTCAGTGAAAGACGTGTTATTTTGTTATCAAAATATACCATCGGGCCTTTATAGGCCTATAATTATGATATCTGAAATTCATATCTGGTTACCTAGCTCGCTGCCAATGACTCTTATTCTGGCGCGTTCCTGGTCCATTGATGTCCAAAACCACCCTGCAGCTTCTCTTACGAGCGAGCGAAATTACATTGTCAGAATATGGAACATCTAAATTGTTCATTCACCTCGTTCGCCCACTTCGTTGCTTTCCAAAACCATTAAATAATTATTATTTATATATTTATTTATTTATTTTGTTTTATTTATTTTATACTGCAGGGTAGGCCTGTTCAGTTCTTAAAACTGCTTTACAAAGGCGCCCTGCAGTTTAAAATACATGTCAAGATAACTATAAAATATATCATCAAAAAAACAATCAACGTCAAAAATACAAAATACAAAATATTTAACATCAGAAACAATTAACACCAAAAAAATAGAGTGGGAAGTGACAATTTAAACATACAAGTACATAGCATTGTAAATCAATGGAATATTATTTCGCTCTTTATCAATTCGTATGAAAGGCTTTGCATAATTTTTTAAAAACTAACAAGGAGGTACAAGCTTGTAAATTTGAAGGAAGTGCATTAAATAATTTGGGTCCGAAATATGCGAAAGATTTTCTTTTATATTCAATTCTAGCTTTGGGAAGCTGAAGGGGGCATCGCAAAGAAAACCGTGTCCTGTATTTCACGGGCCGTTTACATACTAAAGGTTTTAAATAATTTGGAACTAAATTATTCATTATTTTATATACAAGAACACAATACTGATATTTATACGCTGATCTACTGATTGCCACTTCAGTGACTGCAACAAAGAAATTTGTGATGTATTATAATCTTTTTTCAAAAGCATCCTGGCATATTTATTTTGAAGTTTTGTATCTTATCTAAATGTATTTTTGCACTGCTTCCCCAAGATGTACTACAGTAATCAATGTAAGGTAAAATCATAGAAAAGTACAGCTTCTTCATGATATCAAAGGACAGTAAGTGCTTAATCCGCCTTATACAACCTATTGCTCGAGATATTTTACAAACGATATTAGTAATATGTTCACACCAAGTCAAAGCCCGGATCGAGCATGACACCTAAGTATTTAATCTTTTTTACATTTTCTAATTGTATGTTCCTGAATTTCACTGGCAAATGAGCACCCCTCAACTTTTTCTTTTGACCAAATACCATGGCTTTTGTTTTTTTGCGGGTGTAAATGCATATTATTTAAGTCTAACCATTTACATATTGAATCAAAATCATCTTGCAAATACTTTGTACCTCCTTAATTGATTCACCGTGATTAAAAATGGCGGTATCATCAGCATAAAGAGACATTTTAGAATGTACATGCAATTTCAAATTACACATGTCATTAATAAAAATACAAAATATCAATGGACCCAATATAGATCCTTGTGGGACACCTGATTTTATCTTTAAAAATTCACTGCTACAATTGTTAATCATTACAAATTGCCTTCTGTCTGTTAAATACGATTCCATCCAGTTGTATTCATTGCCAGTAATACCATAGTACTTAAGTTTTGCAAGTATAAAATTGTGAGGAATAACATCAAAAGCTTTGCGTAGGTCCAAGAAAATACCACCAGTAACATGTTTTCGGTCCATTTTATCATACAAAAAGTCTGTAATCTCAGTTAGACAAGTGGCAGTGGAATAAGACGGTCTGAAGCCAGACTGACAATTTGCAAGTAGATCATTTACATTTAAGTACTTATACAATTGATCGTGTATTGCTCTCTCTAGTATTTTGGACAGGACTGGAAGCACAGAAATTATTTAATGCATTTGGCAAATTACACAATGGGGCTGTGAAAAATCTAAAATCTTTATTTGGTCACTTCACCGGCTTCATTTGCTTTGCAAGACCATTAATATAAAACGAGCGAGGGCAGCTAGCGAGGAAAATTATACTTTTTTCATGATAGAAATGTTATTTCGTCATCGAAATACGCTATAAGCCTATAAGATATCTAAATAATCTATTTGATCACCCATGTGATGTACCTCACTCAGAGTCCGAAATTATTTTGTTTTACCAACAATGAAAATCAGCGACCCCCCCCCCCCCCCTAAAAATGTATGTATGGATTCGTCAGCAAAATACAATTATTATTATTTTTTGGTGTAAATTTGTGAACCACCTCGCTGCCCAAATATTGTACTCTGCTATAACTCCCTTCTGAAAAAGGCTCATTGCAGTGCCCATCTTGTTAGTAGCGAACTAAAACCAAAAAAAAAAGGTAAATTAGTATAGGCCATTATCTATGGAAAGTGTATCTATTTTTTAGTAAACTTGAAGCTAGATTTCATAAAGAGTGAAATCTAGATGTGGTTATATTACTAACATTCTATGAGTGGAAGAATAGTAGCCTATGACATCAGATTGACACACAGAATGCAAACTGATTTCTTTCATAAGAATAGCAATTATCATCGGCATTGGCTAAGTTACTTAAATACTCGCAACCTGCCCATGATACATGGTTTTTTTTTAATATTCTGTCAGGTTGTGGTATTTCATATGCTATGTTATATTAATTGTTATGTTACGTTTGTTATGTTATGATATGTTATGTCAAGTCATGTTAAACACGATTAAAAAAAACTTCTTTCGAAAAATCAACTTGAGTGCAATCAAAAGCTTACTCTTTACTGCCCATACAGATCTTGTTTAGATTAAAAAGCCATTTGTAGTCTGCACATGATAGACAGGGCCATTGAAGATGCCTCGAGTTGATTTTTCGAAAGTAATTTTTATCATGTTGTTATGTCATGTTATGTGAGTGCCATATTACGTGTTTTCCCCTTGCTGAAAGGGAGTATAGTTTACGCAAGTATAACTATGATATCTTATAATACATAATAATAATAATAATAATAATAATATTATTATTATTATTATTATTATTATTATTATTATTATTATTATTATCATTATGCTTATGATAAGTTATCATCATCATCACCATCATCGTTAATGTGACTGAAATGATGATTACTATCATAACTATATCGATCATTATTCTGATTTATGTAGTAATTTATATTACTCTGGGGTAATTTCGGCGCCGTCACAGTTTTTCTGAAGTGGTGTAACAACAAAATTATATAAAAAAAAGGATAAATAGCGTGATGCAAATATGCAATAATGTGTGTCAGTCGATCCATATCCTATATTCGTTTGTCACAGTGCGTATATCTTCTATTTACATGTATGTCTGTGCATTCGGGCATTGGGCGTAAATCCCGGGGGGATGGGGGATATATCCCCGCACTTTTTTAGAGGGGGGATGGCGTGTACAAATATCCCCACCCCCACACTTCTTAAGGAAGAAATGATATTTGAAAATAATCAGCTAGCAAATTTTAATATATCTGTCATAAACAACCATCATATTTAAGAATTTCTATTAAAAATGCGATTGAAACCAGAAAAGTGGTTATTTTTTCGCTCGTTAGCTCGCAAAATAAAAATTGAAATGTGTGTAAGGGGGTCTGTGCGGTAGGCGTGAGGGCGCGTGTTTATACTTACCCGGGGGAGGGGATAAGTGTGAGTTCGATAGAAAAAAAAAAATTCGGCAAAAAAGTCAATCAGCCCCCTACTCCTCAAAGTGGATTTACGCCGGTGCATTCGGATGTATGTGTGTGGGTGGGTGTTTGTGTGTGTGTGTGTGTGGGTGTGTGCGTATCTGGCCAGATTTCATTTTTATTTCCTCCCCACTGACACTATGTACAGTTAGGGAGCAAAGTTTTAACAAAGTGAAAATTGGCCTATTTTCACTGATGATTATTGTTCATTCTACTGGGAGTTATTTCATGAAAATTAGCACATATCTTCAGGAGGTCATTTACTAACGGATCTTGCACCAAATTAAGTATCCGATGCGGCATGGAGCAGGGACAAACGCCCTAAACTTTTTGCTCATTTGCAAAATGTCTGTTTGCTCACTGAAGCGCAAGAGATCGGGATTTCGATGAAATCAAATCAGAGGGACTCCCCAAGAAGCCTTATGATGATTAACTAAATTTTGCAAATGGATTTGGTCCATAGTGGAGAAAGATCTTGACCAGTTCCACGAGCTTTCAATTAAATGCCATGATATCATTGATACATGTACACCGGTCATATAAACATGCTAACAATCTGTTTCATAAAGATTTTTAGAACACAAAAATAAGGCGATAATTACTGAATAATTTCAACATGGGGATATTTTGTTTTTATTATGTGTTCAAAACGTTGTTTTACATATAACTTTTTTGACAGTGTCATTTTTTGAAATTTTTACCACAGGTGAAAAATATGTATCATGCCATCCAATTTTTACACACACAAAGCAAAAAGCTTCTTTCTAGGAAAAAAATGCATGCTGTTTAATAGCACTAGTTCTTCAGAGAGATACTATATTTTCTTTAGCTTGCACTGTATTGATTTATACATGTAGCGTTTTTTATTGAAAATGTTGAAATGTTGGGGTTTTGAAAAGTAAAGTTACGAGCAATTCGGCATTATTGCGGCAAATCTTGATTCTTTTTAACACACTGACAATGAACGGAGCAGATGGCAGCGGTACAATACCCCTCGAACCGGCACCCCACGTGGTCGTTCAGGGCCAGCCTGGCGCCCCTCCGGTGCAGGTTGCGGTTCAACAGCCAACAACCGTCATGGTGCAGAATCCCAATAAATCGAGGCCTACAATGCAAAGAGTGCCAAAGTCACTGGTTGGATGCAAGCTCAGCTGCGCCATTGCCTGTATCGTGTTTTGGGATCATCGAAAATCATTGTCGGGTCACAGCTCAGTATTGTAGGAACAGGCATATGGAGCGGAATCTTGGTGAGTGTTAAGTAGCCACTATAGGTGTTTCATTTTATGAACCCACCCCTCTTTCTTCTACACTTTAATACAAATCGTTATTTCTTTTCATACATAATTTATTTGATAAGTTAAACAATCATATTCACAAAGTAATGATCAGAGAAAAAAATGAATGAAAATCACTAACATAAAAACAACATACTAAACCAAGCCCGCACACCAGGTCCCCCCCCCCCCCCAGAATATGAATAATCCTTCAAAATAAGGCATATCCCTTCCCCCTTTTTTCTTTACTTATGCTATATTCAACACGGTGACGCCAAATGCGCAGGCTGAATGTTTAGCAAAACATTTTTAATTCAAACTTGGCAAATTACGATGAGGCACCTAATATCTGAAGAATCCAACATACATTGCAAATTTTCCCAAACTTGAAATTTTAAAATTTGGCTTGGATGCCAAAGTTACACGTGAATATCAGTCATCACTAAAATTGAAATAAAAATAGAACTGACTGATAAATGGGAAAGAAGAGAGCATGAAGATGCAAAAGTAAGCAGGGGGCTGTCCGCTAGACTTTTTTTTAATGGGGGGGGGGGGTGTGAGGGCCCAGATTGCCGACAAATTATGCCTCCGATTGCCGACGACCAACGTCGACAAATTCAACTGTATAAAGCCCACGAGGCAGGTTCAAATTGTGTGCGTCTATTATAGTTTCGTTCTAAAATTATATTTGTTCACCTCACTTGCTGATGTGTTAGCTTTCCGAAAACATTCTCTATCTAAATATAATACGAGCGAGCGCAGCGAGCGAGGAAAAATATACACTCGCTTTCGTAGAAGTGATAGTTCTTCATCAAACTACAGTGATGGGCTTAAAAGGTATCTAAATCATAAAATTATATTTGGTCACCTCTCTCTCACATGATTCATTCGCTTTCAAAGACATCCAAAATCGTAATATTATACGAGCGAGCACAGCGAGCGAGAAAAAAATCTATATACTCCTTATCATATTCCTTTTCATGGTAGAAGTGAAAGTTCTTCATCAAAATACATGATGGGCCTTTGAGATCTCTATTTTGATATTTGGTCACCTCTCTTACCTAATTTATTTGCTTTCAAAACCATCCTTATCTAAGTATCATACGAGCGAGCGCAGCGAGTGAGCAAAAATATATATACTTCCATGGTAGGTGATACTCTTCATCAAAGAACATGATGGGCCTCGCTTGCCGAATTCGTTTGCTTTCCCAAATCCATCTTGTATCTGAATATTGTACAAGCGAGCGTAGCGAGCGAGGAAAAATACTCCATTTCACGGTAGAACTGAAAGTTCTCATGAAAATACACGATGGGCCTTTAAGATACCTATTGTGGATATATTTGGGTCACATCTCCTACCTATTCTATTTTGCTTTCAAAGACCAGCCTGCATCTAAATATTATACGAGCGAGCGCAGCGAGCAGGAAAAATAAATTTACTCTTTTTTATGGTACAGAGGTGATAATTCTTCAACAATATACATGAGGGGCCCCAAAATATCTACATTATATATTTTGTTTATTTCACTTGGCAAATGTGTTTGCTTTCCGAAAACATCCTGTATTTTAATATAATACGAGCGAGCACATCGAGCGAGGAAAAATAGGTTCTCTTTCGTGTTACCAGTGTTATTTCGTCGTCAAAATGCACAAGCAAATAAGCCGAATATGACTCTATTTGGGCACCTTACTCATCTTTCTTTTTTCTTTTTCCCTCTTTCCTCTTCCCTCTCCTTTCTCTCTTTTGCCGACAGCGATCGCGAATTTGCCAACAAGAATTTTTAATGGGGGGGGGGGGGTGTCACATCCCCCACACCCCCCCCCCCTCTAGCGACGCCCCTGAAAGTGTTACCGCAGCAATATAGTCACTATTTTTTTTTTGTGTGTGTATAATTATGTTTCCTCCTCTCTCTAGCTCTCTCTCTCTCTCTCTCTCTCTCTCTCTCTCTCTCTCTCTCTCTCTCTCTCTCTCTCTCTCTATCTCTCTATCACATACAAACAGACACACACCCACACAACCTTTTCTCTTTCCCTCTTCCCAACAGTTTATTCTTCCAACCGGGATCCTAGGAATAGTTTCTCAGAACAAGAATACATGCGTGGTAAGTAAATGACAGCACCCCCCCCCCCCCCTTCGGTTAATTGATTTAATGCGACTCTATTAAAATAAGCTTGACAGCTGTATATGCCATTCTCATGTTTAATCTAAATATAAATTTAGATGTATAGTTGTAAGGAATGAGTTCCTATGATGCAAATTTTCATTCTAACCTTCCCCCCCCCCCCGTAGAACATTTTATTTTGTGGTATACCACCACCTTTCTTTTGAAAGGAAACTGATTGACAAAGGGGAGAGGTAGACCAAGGACTGAAAAGAAGTCTGAACTGAAAGGTGACTTGACTTAATATAGTGGCCAGCGTAATGAGCCAAATATTTTTGGCGCTGCGCTGTCAAAAGAAAAAAAGAAAAAAAAAAAGCAGGGAGAGGGATGGAGAACGAACTGACGATTCGACTCTGGTGTGTAGACCTGCCTAATTGGCAGAACACTCAAGAAGATCGGAAGAGCTGATTAATTCCATGATGAATGACGAGAAAATTAAGGTACGAAAATACAGCCAGATGAATTTATAATGTGATGATTTATTCATGATTTCATTTATAACATATTTTTCTTAAAATTTCTCTTAAATATATCTTTACACTTTATTTGAATTCATAACTTATTTGTTCATTGATAATCTTGTTAGATCGTGGCTTACATGGTGATGTCTATCATATCAGCCGTTGATGGCGTCGTTGTGTTTAGTATGGGCATTACTTCGGCAATCACGAGTAGCGAATTCCCTACAGCCTCTACTACAGATATAGTGACTATGAAACGCAGGTAAGATTTTTGCTGCGATAGTATTAGAACACCTTATCATGTGGAGTAGGTGCAGTACAATACTCTTGCTGTTGTTGTTGTTGTTGTCAATTGATCCTTAGTAAGCCTACAGGTCTTTAAAAAAAATGACTGAAAAACAGTTCTAACATGTTCGTTTAAAAAAAAAAAGAGAGACAAGCCACCCCTAACAAGAATGTACATATAAAATCTTAATAATGATAGAATTAATGATGAAAATAGCAATTTTGATAACAGTAATGACAATGATGAGGAGAGCAGCATGATGATGATGTCATAATAGTATTAATGATAAAGATGATGATGATAATGATGATGATAGTAATAACTCTTAGTTCCTGATCAAATGTTGTATCTTTACATTTTATTTCAAATATCATTCATATTTTGTTTTGAACTATCTTTCTAATTATAATTTTGTATTTTGTGTTTTAGTATCTTGTACATGTATTTCATCCCTTTAATTTCCAGGATGTCCGGATCGCGTTTGACTCACTTCTAACGATAACAGGTCTTCTGGAAGCTAATTGTTGCCATCGTTGCCGCTTGTTACTGCTGTGCCGGTGTGGTTGTGGACGAACAACCTCACCCACTCACACCATGGTAAGCTGAAGACACTTGAAAGAATATTAGATTAGAAAGAAATTGTTAATGCTGCAAAGATTTTTTTTTTTCCTATACCCCCTCCCCCTAAAAATAAATACATTAATATTCGTATGACTATGTTTTGTTTGTAAAAAAACATAATATTATACCAAATGTACATGTTAATACCAATTTCATTTTTTCTTATGACAAAGGGATGTATTATTGATACAACATATCATTCTGTAGAGACTCACATCGTCAGAAAGAAATGTTGAGAGAGATGCTAGTCTTTAAAATTTTGCCATCATTTGAATACTCTATTTTGTGGAGAGATATAACAGTGCTTTCTGGGATTATAGTTCTGGGGAGCGTTTCATGAAGAGTTTCGTCGGTGATTTTCACTGACTAATTTGGTTTCAGCCAATCAGATGCGAGGATTTTCAGTAGCTTATAACATTTGTCGGTGATTTTCACCGACAAAACTCTTCATGAAACGCTCCCTGATAGTACAAAGTATCATGTTTCATATCAATACATTTGTAAGAGTATCAACATTCAACATGGTTGTGATGCCTAATTTCGAGAACAAGCGTAAAAGACCCTTTGTGGAGCTTTTGGTCATTTAGGCTGGTGACTCAGAATGTAGCCACATGAAATGTTTGCTGATTTCTTTCTTCTTTTTTTCAGGTCTACCACCATCACAATAATGCTACTCCAATGGTGATGATGGTTCCTGCATACGGTCAGCCAGTCAGTAAGTTGATTGACCTCTCTATAACATCATGAGGGTTGTTTGACAACATAAGATATAACAATAAATGGGTGCACTTCATGGGGTTACACAATAAATAGTGATGAAGGGCATTCACATATCTATGTCAGATGCCCTTCAGTAGTTACTACTTGAAGCACTCGCTGATTACACATATTTTAGTTTACAAAATACATCATTAATACAAACTAAACAGGCAGAGATTGCCATTCACAGCCATCAAGGTAGGGCGTTTGACACATGCAACTCCACAATGGTGCAGTTTACTTGTGTTTCAAAAGATGCACCCTAGATGAACAAATACAAAACGAAAAAGAAGTGGCAGGAGAAGCGGACCGCAGTGGTAGGAACACAGACGCCACTTCCCCAGATGAGCTTTGTAACCTGAAACATAATTATGTAAATTCCGATAACATTGTACCTATATTTTCTCCCTCTTCCGTCTTCCAGGTGTACAGCAACAGCCTGCACCCCTTGGTCAACCCCAGGTACTTAACCCCGCTGCAGTAGGGTACCCCCAGGGTGGGAACATGCAAGGACCTCAGCCGAATAACAGTATGGGGGCTCAGGCCCCTCCGCGTTAGAGTCAGTAGAGTGCTCGAATCAGCAAGGGGATAACTGAGAAGATGTAAATGGAA
>CM057153.1:35300361-35329839 GCA_029962745.1 Echinometra lucunter
AAGAGTGCCAAAGTCACTGGTTGGATGCAGCTCAGCTGCGCCATTGCCTGTATCGTGTTTGGATCATCGAAATCATTGTCGGGTCACAGCTCAGTATTGTAGGAACAGGCATATGGAGCGGAATCTTGGTGAGTGTTAGTAGCCACTATAGGTTTTCATTATTATGAACCCCACCCCCTCTTTCTTCTACACTTTAATACAAATCTTTATTTCGTTTTCATAACATAATTTATTTGATAAGTTAAACAATCATATTCACAAGTAATGATCAGAGAAAAAATGAATGAATCACTAACATAAAAACAACATACATAACCAAGCCGCACACCAGGTCCCCCCCCCCCCCAGAATATGAATAATCCTTCAAAATAAGGCAATATCCCTCTCCCCCCCCTTTTTTTCTTTACTTATGCTATATTCAACACGGTTTACGCCAAATGCGCAGGCTGAATGTTTAGCAAACATTTTTAATTCAAACTTGGCAAATTTACGATGAGGCACCTAATATCTGAAGAATCCAACATGACATTGCAAATTTTCCCAACTTGAAATTTTAAAATTTGGCTTGGATGCCAAAGTTACACGTGAATATCAGTCATCACTAAAATTGAAATAAAATAGAATGACTGATAAATGGGAAAGAAGAGAGCATGAAGATGCAAAAGTAGCAGGGGCGTCGCTAGACTTTTTTTAATGGGGGGGGGGGGTGTAGAGCCAGATTGCCGACAAATTATGCCTCCGATTGCCGACGACCAACGTCGACAAATTCAACTGTATAAAGCCCACGAGGCATGTTCAATTGTGTGCGTCTATTATAGTTTCGTTCTAAATTATATTTGTTCACCTCACTTGCTGAATGTGTTAGCTTTCCGAAAACATTCTCTATCTAAATATAATACGAGCGAGCGCAGCGAGCGAGGAAAAATATACACTCTCTTTCGTAGAAGTGATAGTTCTTCATCAACTACATGATGGGCTTAAGTTATCTAAATCATAAAATTATATTGGTCACCTCTCTCTCACATGATTCATTCGCTTTCAAAGACCATCCAAAATCGTAATATTATACGAGCGAGCACAGCGAGCGAGAAAAAAATCTATATACTCCTTATCATATTCCTTTTTCATGGTAGAAGTGAAAGTTCTTCATCAAAATACATGATGGGCCTTTGAGATATCTATTTTGATATTTTGGTCACCTCTCTTACCTAATTTATTTGCTTTCAAAGACCATCCTGTATCTAAATATCATACGAGCGAGCGCAGCGAGTGAGCAAAAATATATATACTCCATGGTAGGTGATAACTCTTCATCAAAGAACATGATGGGCCTCGCTTGCCGAATTCGTTTGCTTTCCCAAATCCATCTTGTATCTGAATATTGTACAAGCGAGCGTAGCGAGCGAGGAAAAATACTCCTTTCACGGTAGAACTGAAAGTTCTTCATGAAAATACACGATGGGCCTTTAAGATACCTATTGTGATATATTTGGTCACATCTCCTACCTATTCTATTTGCTTTCAAAGACCATCCTGCATCTAAATATTATACGAGCGAGCGCAGCGAGCAGGAAAAATAAATTTACTCTTTTTTATGGTACAGAGGTGATAATTCTTCAACAATATACATGAGGGGCCCCAAATATCTACATTATATATTTTGTTTATTTCACTTGGCAAATGTGTTTGCTTTCCGAAAACATCCTGTATTTTAATATAATACGAGCGAGCACATCGAGCGAGGAAAAATAGGTTCTCTTTCGTGTTACCAGTGTTATTTCGTCGTCAAAATGCACAAGCAAATAAGCCGAATATGACTCTATTTGGGCACCTTACTCATCTTTCTTTTTCTTTTTCCCTCTTTCCTCTTCCTCTCCTTTCTCTCTTTTGCCGACAGCGATCGCGAATTTGCCAACAAGAATTTTTAATGGGGGGGGGGGGTGTCACATCCCCCACACCCCCCCCCCCTCTAGCGACGCCCCTGAAAGTGTTACCGCAGCAATATAGTCACTATTTTTTTTGTGTGTGTATATTATGTTTCCTCCTCTCTAGCTCTCTCTCTCTCTCTCTCTCTCTCTCTCTCTCTCTCTCTCTCTCTCTCTCTCTCTCTTTATCTCTCTATCACATACAAACAGACACACACACCCCACCAACAACCTTTTCTCTTTCCCTCTTCCCCAACAGTTTATTCTTCCAACCGGGATCCTAGGAATAGTTTCTCAGAACAAGAATACATGCGTGGTAATACAATGACAGCACCCCCCCCCCCCTTCGGTTAATTGATTTAATGCGACATCTATTAAAAATAAGCTTGACAGCTGTATATGCATTCTCTGTTTAATCTAAATATAAATTTAGATGTATAGTTGTAAGGAATGAGTTCCTATGATGCAAATTTTCATTCTAACCTTCCCCCCCCCCCGTAGAACATTTTATTTTGTGGTATTACCACCTTTCTTTTGAAAGGAAACTGATTGACAAAGGGGGAGAGGTAGACCAAGGACTGAAAAGAAGTCTGAACTGAAAGGTGACTTGACTTAATATAGTGGCCAGCGTAATGAGCCAAATATTTTTGGCGCTGCGCTGTCAAAAGAAAAAAAGAAAAAAAAAAAAGCAGGGAGAGGGATGGAGAACGAACTGACGATTCGACTCTGGTGTGTAGACCTGCCTAATTGGCAGAACACTCAAGAAGATCGGAAGAGCTGATTAATTCCATGATGAATGACGAGAAAATTAAGGTACGAAAATACAGCCAGATGAATTTATAATGTGATGATTTATTCATGATTTCATTTATAAACATATTTTTCTTAAAATTTCTCTTAAATATATCTTTACACTTTATTTGAATTCATAACTTATTTGTTCATTGATAATCGTTGTTAGATCGTGGCTTACATGGTGATGTCTATCATATCAGCCGTTGATGGCGTCGTTGTGTTTAGAAGTATGGGGCATTCTTCGGCAATCACGAGTAGCGATTTCCCTACAGCCTCTACTACAGATATAGTGACTATGAAACGCAGGTAAGATTTTTGCTGCGATAGTTAGAACACCTTATCATGTGGAGTAGGTGCAGTACAATACTCTTGCTGATGTTGTTGTTGTTGTCAATTGATCCTTAGTAAGCCTACAGGTCTTTAAAAAAAATGACTGAAAAAACAGTTCTAACATGTTCGTTTAAAAAAAAAAAAGAGAGACAAGCCACCCCTAACAAGAAATGTACATATAAAATCTTAATAATGATAGAATTAATGATGAAAATAGCAATTTGATAACAGTATGACAATGATGAGGAGGAGCAGCATGATGATGATGTCATAATAGTATTAATGATAAAGATGATGGATGATAATGATGATGATAGTAATAACTCTTATTCCTGATCAAATGTTGTATCTTACATTTTATTTCAAATATGCATTCATATTTTGTTTTGAACTATCTTTCTAATTATAATTTTGTATTTGTGTTTTAGTATCTTGTACATGTATTTCAGTCCCTTTAATTTCCAGGATGTCCGGATCGCGTTTGACTCACTTCTAACGATAACAGGTCTTCGGAGCTAATTGTTGCCATCGTTGCCGCTTGTTACTGCTTGCTGTGCCGGTGTGTGTTTGTGGACGAACAACCTCACCCACTCACACCATGGTAAGCTGAAGACACTTGAAAGAAGATTAGATTAGAAAGAACTTGTTAATGCTGCAAAGATTTTTTTTTCCTATACCGCCCTCCCATACCCCCTCCCCCTAAAAAATAATACATTAATATTCGTAGGACTATGTTTGTTTGTAAAAAAACATAATATTATACCAAATGTACATGTTAATACCAATTTCATTTTTTCTTATGACAAAGGGATGTATTATGATACAACATATCATTCTGTAGAGACTCACATCGTCAGAAAGAATATTGGAGAGATGCTAGTCTTTAAAAATTTTGCCATCATTGGAATACTCTATTTTGTGGAGAGATATAACAGTGCTTTCTGGGATTATAGTTCTGGGGAGCGTTTCATGAAGAGTTTCGTCGGTGATTTCACTGACTAATTTGGTTCAGCCAATCAGATGCGAGGATTTCATACTTATAACATTTGTCGGTGATTTTCACCGACAAAACTCTTCATGAAACGCTCCCTGAATAGTACAAAGTATCACGTTGCATATCAATACATTTTGTAAGAGTATCAACATTCAACATGGTTTGGGATGCCTAATTTCGGAACAACGTAAAAGACCCTTTGTGGAGCTTTTGGTCATTTAGGCTGGTGACTCAGAATGTAGCCACATGAATTGTTGCTGATTTCTTTTCTTCTTTTTTTCAGGTCTACCACCATCACAATAATGCTACTCCAATGGTGATGATGGTTCCTGCATACGGTCAGCCAGTCAGTAAGTTGATTGACCTCTCTATAACATCATGAGGGTTGTTTGACAAACATAAGATATAACAATAAAATGGGTGCACTTCTGCATGGGGTTACACAATAATAGTGAGATGAAGGGCATTCACATATCTAGTCAGATGCCCTTCAGTAGTTACTACTTGAAGCACTCGCTGATTACACATATTTTAAGTTTTACAAAATACTCATTAATACAACTAAACAGGCAGAGATTGCCATTCACAGCCATCAAGGTAGGGCGTTTGACACATGCAACTCCACAATGGTGCAGTTTACTTGTGTTTCAAAGATGCACCCTAGATGAACAAATACAAAACGAAAAAGAAGAGTGGCAGGAGAAGCGTGACCGCAGTGGTAGGAACACAGACGCCACTTCCCCATAGGAGCTTTGTAACCTGAAACATAATTATGTAAATTCCGATAACATTGTACCTATATTATTCTCCTCTTCTTCCGTCTTCCAGGTGTACAGCAACAGCCTGCACCCCTTGGTCAACCCCAGGTACTTAACCCCGCTGCAGTAGGGTACCCCCAGGGTGGGAACATGCAAGGACCTCAGCCGAATAACAGTATGGGGGCTCAGGCCCCTCCGCGTTAGAGTCAAGTAGAGTGCTCGAATCAGCAGGGGGATAACTGAGAAGATGTAAATGGAAGGTGAAATTCTAGCAAAAAGTTGTTGCCTGGATCTCTTAATACCTATCTGATAATTCACTAAAGAGTAAAGATTTTACCATGGTCAATCAGATGGGTGTAGTATTTTAAATATTAGCAAAATATTAGACAATCACCCCCCCCCCCCTCCCCCCCTACAGTCTATGATCCATTAAAACATGTAAAAGCTTTTAATGCTTTTGAAATGAAGAGTTAATGTATAATATTATCACGATTTGCAACTCAAGTTATAATTCTTAGTTTCAGTTTTCCCCCCCATGTACAACCAATTTTGGTATATGTGGTGGAAATGGAAATAAATTACATTAAATGTAATGACATATCAAAAAGTAATGAAGTGAAAATAAACATTTATGTAATATTTCAAAAATAAGAGAGAAAGCAAATTTTCGGTCTCCTACTGGACCGATTTGTTGTTTTCTTTCCATCATATTTTTACAGACTCCAACAGCAATCTGAACAGCTCAGTTTCATATTTTACTACTCTGTCCTGACAAGTTGCATTTATTTCATGTGGATGATATTCTATTGTTGTAAGCATATCATTTTTTCCTGAAGAGGTGAAATGACTATCAAAATCTAAAATGATGTGCCCTAATGATGATGAGGCTTATACATTTCTTGTACTAACCTTCTGTTGAAAATTTTAAAGGTAGTGACCATGCATCAGGATCTGACTTTCGTAAAAAAAAAAAAAAAAAAGTACTGCATGTAATTGAAGATGATTAAGTCTTTGATAAAAGAAAGTCTTTCAATTTTACAATGCATCAATAAATTCATATCGGTCTTTCCTGGAAATACAATGTACAGCACAAGTCAAACTTTACTTGAACTATATACATGTAGATAACTAAGCTAACACTATATAACATTACAGCTAGCCTAAACAAATAAACAAAAAAATCAATTTTTCGAAAAGCTTCTTTGCAGAACATTCTCTACATAGCTCGGAGTGAATGCTGGAAAAATGATGGATTGCATTAATGTTTATGACTGAAATGTATTTATTTTTAAATTCGCTTATTTAAGTGTACTCAGACTTGCCATGTTCTGTTTTGTTCTATGTGTTTATGAGACAATTTATACTAAAACTTGCTTATCTACCAGCTCGCTGACCACAAATTAGTGAATGGGATTTATAGCACTATGTTTTCACCATAAAATATGATTTCTATGGTATTCTCATTACTTTTACAGAAATGTATCTAATTTTATCAATTTGCATGTTTAAGTGGACTCAGACCTGCTGTGGTCTATTTTGTGCTTTGTGTTTATAAGACAATAATACATTGCTTTAATTAGGGCAAATATGCAGTATGAGTTAGTGCAGTATTTCTTAAAATAAACATGCTTATCTCCCATTTCACTCACCATGTGAGAGTTGATGAAAGGAGTTTATAGCAGTATGTTTTCACCATAAAATATAATTTCTGTGGTATCATTATTCTGCATCATCTTCTTACTGACAAAACATCTGTTGATACGGAACTCTTGGAAAAGAACAGAAAAGTCACTGTGAATGTAAACATCCCAAAATCAGCATATTATTCTCTGTTTGTTTTCATACTATTCAAATGTTATTTAAAGTACTATATGCCAAGGTATAGAAATGTATGGTTTTTTTTTAAATTCTTTCTTAAATGCACAAAATATGCGTTATTTACAGTACTACACACCAAGGTATAGAAATGTATGATGCACTTGAATTTTTTCAAATTATTGTGTGTATTTAAGAAAGAAGAGAAAGTTAATATTCTGATAATTTTTAATACGTTTCTGATAAATTGTTTGCAGCATGCAAAATTATTACTGTGCTTATTTGTTATTTTGTCTGTTTCTTTGTTTTCAATTCTTGGGTAGGGAGAGAACGTAAAGAATGAAATTGACATGAATAGAGAAAGAGAGAGAGAAAGACATTACTAGCACATGTTCAATCATCAACCAATGCAATTTATATGGTACATGTAGTATGTACATGTAATTTAATCCATTTTAAAGGCTCTTGAAAATTGCAATTACCCTGGGGGATGAACACATCTTTAAACATTCTTTGTTCCTCGAACTAATGACATACTAATTTTTATCGAGTTTGTTTTTTTTCTTTCATTTAAATAGCAGTACATTTTGCCTGTTTATACTCCAAATTTAATCAAACTTAACCATAAGTACGATTATTACTACTATGATTAAACATGATAAGTATCTTCAAATTTCGTTTTTCATCCTCAACTGCAATCATGGCTAATCTTTGATAATTCCATGTATCTGTTGCCAGCTACAAGGAGAAGTACTTTTCGATCCAAATAACGGGTAATATTTTTTACAATAATCTAACGTCTTACATGATGCTCCATTTATATCTCCTAAAAATAAAATTGCCATATATGAGGACAGATATTTATCTATAAAATCCTGAGAGGTGCTCATGAAGATATATTTGACAAAAAAAAAAAAAAAAAATGAAGCAAAAGATGCATACCACTTCTAAAAAATACAGCCTGTACAGGTTATCCCTATGATTGTCAGTCTCTACCCAGATACTAATGAAGATAGTGTAGATTTCCAAAGGGTAGTTGTCTGGGAGTAACTGTCATAGGGTTCCTTGTTTTGTCCAGTACTGCAGAACTTAGATTCGACTGATGAGAGTCAAAGAAACGTTAATAGAATTCAATCTGGGCCCTGTTTCATAAAACTTGTTATCAGTAACAAGTGCCACATTTCTATGATAAATTTGTTTTCCGCCAATCAGATGCAAGGATTTCAGTAGCTTATTAACAGTTCATTGCAACTTGCTATTGATAACAAGTTTTCTGAAATTGCGCCATGACATATGAATAGAAAATGGTAATCTATCAAACTGAGTCCTATGATATCCCCATGACATCAAAAAGCCTGAGGGTCATGTAAGGCAATTAAAGGCACTGTATGGGATCACATGATCATCTCTTCTTTCCAAATCCTCGCTTCTCTACAAAGCTTGATACTGACTTGATTGGTGTGTTGAGTTCAATGAAAACAACTTTGCATGATTCGCTGTTGGTATTATCACCGTCCAGATCATCATCATCATCACTGTCATTAGGGTCTCTTTTAACCTTCTTCCTCTTCATCGGTTTAGAAGGCACCATTGTTTGAGAGGTCGTCCTACAACCGATGACTCGGGCATGCGTCAACAATCTAAACAAAGCAACATACAAAAGTTTAGAGGTAATACTTTGCTGGATTGGTCAAAACTAAATGACAAATTATACATACTTCAATCAAAGCAAAATAAATATTGATAAGTAAGTTTCATTCAATCCAATCAGAAACAGATTATGTGAAAAATTGGAATAAATCCAGATAAAAAAATAAAAAAACTAAAGGCCCAACATTGGGCTGAAGATTTCATCTGTTATTCCTGGGAACAAAATAAAAGGATAACATGATCAGGATAACTTATAAAGTGTAAATTATAGTGAATGAAACTGAAAAATACTCACTTTTTGACGGGGATGTTGAGATCTTTGATAAGTGATGCAATGTCTGTGTGAAAACTGTCGATGAGTTGAGCCAGAACTAGGATGTATGATAAGAGCTTGTCCTTGCAGCTCTTGGAAAGCAATCTAAGCACCGAGATGAACACAAAATTATTACATCTACTACACGTACATGATATAACAATTTTAAACAAAACAAGCAGAAGCAGCAGTGGAGCAAAACTCTACAACAGTCTAAACTTGAAAAAAAATACAACACAATTATCATACACCACTTTACTCTATAATCATATCCATTCACATTACGTAACATTTTGATTTTAGAACAGAGAAAAAAAACCAAAAAACATCTAGGTAAAATTTCTATCTACTTTTAGTGTTATTTTGGTTATCAATATATATCTTTAAAATGGAAGGAGGACCAAAATTCTTACAAGATGGTGGACATCATCAACCATAAATGGTAGGGAATTGTGAGAAACAATACTCTCACTCTCTGAGCTTCCTGCCTTCCAGTCTTATCTACATTTAGATCTGATTTCAAATTCATGCAGTGTAATGGCATTACGAAACATAAGGCAGAATTGTCATGCACATTATCAAGAATCACGATATATTTTTTACACCATTTAGAAAGATAACAGAATATTTCATAGGACGAGCTACAAATCAAGTTTCATCATCATTTGTCACTCCCATGCCCAGACTGGAATGACACAGTATGCTTTTCTAGTTTTAAACTTTTGTCTATGGAAATTTGGTGGTCTGTATGATAAGACTATGGGAACGACAGAATTCAGGGGGGTGTTTCACAAGGACTAATGGGGTGTTGCAAGAAAGTTGCAATCGATTGCAAGTTGCAACTGATTGTCATTGGCCAATCAAAATCATTGTTGCATGCATGTCTTCTTAAAAGGGCAGACCCTGAGCCAATCAGAATGGCTGTTCCAAAATTAGCAATTATTTGCAATTGATTGCAACTTTCTTGCAACACCCTATAAGAGTGACTGAAATAGCACTGAACTATGTCAGGCCATTCACGCCAGTAGCTGCTAACACCACCAGTCCCTCAAGGGATCATGGTCACAAATCTACAGAATCATTATTCTTTTGTTTGTATTCTTCACCAATAAACGATACAAAAAATGTCAATTCCGCAGATATGTGACCATGATTTGCACATCCCTTGACAGACCAATAGTGACAGCAAATAGTGGCATGAATGGCCTGCCATAGTTAGTTCAATTTCAGTCAATATTAGTCTTTCTGAAACTCCTTCCAGGAGTGAAGAGGCTGATTGAGTAGTTGGTAAGCATGCACAATCTTTATCATACCGTTTTTCACTTTTCCCATCTGGTGTTGGTGTCATTTGAGTGAAGGTGTCATACAAGTGAGACCTGATGCCAGGGGGAGCTGTTTTCAGACATGTTTCTATCAGAGGCAAGGGGAAAACATAAAAATGTAGACTAAAATGTAAAATTCAGTTGATGATATAAACAATAACCTCTCCATCATCAAACCATGTACTGGTCGCTGGGTAACTTGATTTCTGCATATGCCCACAATTTACATGACATGTATCTTCATAAACACTTTCCTGCTCGAGATAGTGAATTGTGCCAAGAGTATACATTTTATTCATGTGTTTGGGTTAAGAACTGCTAGGTCATATCATATTCATTCCTAAACAAAACAATTACGTGTCTCGTGAAATTTGATCTAATATAAGATAATGTAGCCCCTATGTAATGATGAAGAAATAATCATTAAAAAAAAAAAATTCTCAGTGTTTGACTCTGACTAATAACTTTCATTTTCATGTTAGCTCTTCTGAAAATCAAGACAATGAACACTTCAAAACAAAGATATATCTGAACATACAAAAAACTAGGATTGTGCAACGAGGAAGCATGAAAGTGGAACATAAATATCCTCATAGTCTTCATAAAGCATGAATCTCAGTTAAAGTGATTACACAATGGTAAAAAATTTTTTTGATATATGATCAAGAATAGAATTCTAAGAAGGATAACATTAAAAATTTGATGATTTTTCAATCGAAATCAATGCATTTTGGCTAATTTTCTCATAAAAAGTCAAGAGTTGACCAAAAATATTGAGTATGATGTATGACGTAAAAGTGGGTACCCAGCTTCATGCATTGCAGTTGTGCTGCACGCTAGACTGTACGATATGTAATATACCTTGCACGCACTTTGCTAAAACTGCACGAAAAGGTACCCACTTTGACGTCAAAATGACGTTAAAGTGGGTACCCAGTTGAAACTGGGTCACAGTTGAGGGGTCAAAAATATCCTGAAATCTTACCACATTTGGGAGTTTCCTTGGCAACATGACTTTAAAAAAAAAAATTTGGCAGATGATTTTCTGTTGACGAAATCATGCTCTTTTAAATAAACTAACATTGCTTCAGCTTTGGGTACCCCCTTTAAGACTGAATGCTGTAAGATGGAGGAACACAGAACTTACTGAGGTCTTTTGGCTTGGTGATGTAGAGTCGCATTAGGAAGGTGATGAAGACTAAACTGGTTGCCTGGGTAATGCATCTCTCTGTATCCGGATCACGAGACAAGGCAGGCAAATGGTCTAAGACATACTGAGGATATCTGTGCAAAGAAATAGAAAGAGGCAATACAATGCAATTTGGCAACAATTCAGTTATTTCATAATATTGATAATAAACCTTCAGTCCTCAAAAACAGATCATTCTGAATCATTATACACAAAACAATTATTGTATATTTTCATTCCACAATTAGCCCAGGATATTAAGAAATCTTTAAATATATATAATAGGCGCTGATTTTAATTATTTTCATTTATGCAAACATGGCAGTTTCCTAATCAGTCACAGAAGTTTGTCTCAAATGAGAGAAGCCATAACAGCAACCTCAAAAGAGTTTTCTGAGATGATCCTGTCACAAATTATGGTAGAATAGGATATGGAAAAGTGAAGAAATTGGATCAAGAGTGATTTAGCAGGGAGTTACATGAGATGATGATATTGTAACCAAACCTATCTTTGGACAGTGCAATTGCTAATTATTCAAACACGAATTGGAAAGATTAATCCTCATCCTTACTTCTTGGTCTTCTTCCATTCACTCGCTTGTGATGTTACACCGAGCAACAGCTCTTCTGCCTGGGCTTGCAATGCTTTCTTATGTCTTGCAGATATGACTGGGAACATGTGTCAAGGAAACCTAAACCTAGCTTTCATCATAAACCCATTGGCTACTGGAAATGGATGGCCCCTGTATAAAAACTTATGGGAATCAGAGAATTCAGTAGTCATTGGGTTAATGTCCCTCCTTGCATAGCAGGTTGCTTAGGGCTCTTATCAAAAGTCCTGTCCCGCATCTTTTGATCTTCTTCTCCCCTACTGTTCTTTTACACTGGCTTTCCTGATCCCCTTTTTTTTGTCTACGGAGGAATGGGAGGATCGGAGGAGAAAAGATGCTGAGCGGGAAAGCCCCTAAAAGCTGCGTTCCCAATTGGCTGTGACTTTTGATAAGTTGCCTTAAATGCATACCATAGGCTTATTTCATCTCTTCATCCAAACAACCATTGTAGAGGTTAGATCTGACTTAATATCACTCTGTGCAAAAGGGAAGCCATTGCCTTACAGTGAAAGGGAAAAGGGAGGGAGAGACAGAGGAAAAGAAAAAGTTGATAGACAATAAGACTAATGAATTCATATGAATCACAGCCTCATCTGAAGAGATGTCATAAAAGGTATGATTAATCATTATTACTATTCTCATTAAACCAAATGCGAATGAATATGAAGCCCGACGTAGCTGTGAATGGGGTCTATGGAAAAAATATACCCTAATCATATCATTTTCACATCACTTTCAACGGATTGATATGTTTGAAGTCTATAAGCATAACATCAAACTCTGCAACATAATAGTTTTGAAAGTATCAAATCTTTATACTGAGCAGACATGTTTGTGTCAGAATCTTAATTTTCAAAGGATACTGTCTTCAAGCTTGTATACATCTTGAGGTCTCTTTGCTGTTCTGTCACAAGGTGGCAGTAGACTGGTATCTACCTCAAAGTCTTTAATGAAAAAAAATAAGATCAAGCTCAGACATAGACACAATTCACTTGCATACAAGAATATTATGTGTAGCTTGTGGTTGAAGAATTAAGATGATGACATCACTTACTGCAACTAGGGGCTATCACCAATCATTTCCTGAATTAATGATTCAGTTCAAACTTGATGAGAAATATAACATGTCACAATTTACAGACATAGAGATTTCAGATTATACAGAGCAATCTCTCAATATTGTTCGAATGAAAGGACAAAAATATTTGAATTTAGCATTGATGAAATGGAAAGGCGTACCTGCTAATGTTCCACTGCAAAAAGCAGGAATACATCAAGGCTAAACAAGAAATATTATGTATTTGTATGCTTTTACACACGTAGGTTTTCAGAAACAGAGAGCAATCCAAAGTTGATAATTCACTGGTAAGAACATCAAAAATCTAAATCCTTCCTCCACAACAGGAATGGTTAGACACTAAGGGAGGGGCCCGGGATGGGAAGGAGGAGGGTCCTGTGACTTACTGAGGGGTAGGGAAGGCACATTGGCAGCCTGAGTAAGAGCCTTTGCAGCAGAATTCTCCAGAGCTTCCGTTCCGACCTTATTCTTGAGTCGAGATTCCATAGCCCTCTGTTTCCTTGAACTCCCAAAGGCTTCTGTCAGTCTATCTTTCTGTAGTATAAATAATCCCAAGAGGAAGATGACTTTCCATAGGCACCAAGATCCTTTACTGACGTCCTTTTCCCTTCATACAAACTTTATCTACCTCTTTTTTTTAGTTGAAATTGTTAACACATTCAAGTGGCTGACAAATCTTTGCTACATGCCCACTTGAATGCATTATGATTGTTTTGTCTTTTTTTTTTTTTTTCCTTCTAGCATTAATTCACATAAATAAAGATGGTTGAAATGCCTTGTGACATTTTATTCCTTCCTCAGTCATACTCCTTATTGCTCTTTCTTCCATATAGACCCTTGCAGATTTCTGCATTTGTCATAGTATCTTGCCAACTGTAAACATTGGGGTTTAACCCACAGAGGTACAGTGTCTCCTTTAGGAGACGCTTTGGCAGTATCTGCTGATCCAGAATGCTGGGCATTACAAACTATACATGAGCAGAAAGAGAAAAATTCACTAAAAGTTTTGAGTCCATTCCCAATGCAGTATGTTGTTGCATTTTCGAATTAGAGCAGTTTAAATATAACTAATCATTAAACTCTTTAAATTGGCAACACAGTGAACATTATATAATCATTATTTTCGTGTTCAAAATGGCAGTTTCAGCTTAAATTTTGCAATCATAATTCATTTTGGTTCATGTTATATCTCCGTTTATTTTTTTCAAATTATGTAAGAGTGGAAAAAAAAATGATATTTGTTGCCAATTTGAGGATTGAAGATGATTAATTTAGACCTCTAAAAGCTCTGTACTTCTATGGGTTAAACAAACCTTTTCAGTTAATGAAAACTCATTTGATTCATTAATCTGTTCTTCTTTCTCCACTTTCTTTCCAAGCCATGGATGTAGTTCTATCAGTTGGGCATTGTGGACCTTCATCTTGCCTGTCTTCTTGTCAAACACACCCACCATGTACCTGTACAATTATTGCAAAACAGAAATCATACATTTGTTTGGAGCCATAGGGGCAGTAATTAATATACTTTAGTGTGGAAGTAATGCCTTTCTGGCTCTGAACAAATGAAAAAGTGTTTAACCCATTGAACCCTATGCCTGTGATAATTCGGCTAGGTTCTATGCCAAATGCGTGTTATACTGAAATCAAATCGGGCTCAACATGTTAAGGTATGAACTTTGAATTTCATCTGCTAACCACTACTTCAAATTAAAAACTGCATACGTGTCAGGCATATTTGAGACACAAGTCACAGAAACACTCATAATATCCCATCGCACATGACCTGATTTCAGTACAGCGAATTATATTTGGCTTAGTGTTCAACAGGTTAAATGATCTTTATTTCTTTATCCAATTTGAGAGGGTTTTTTTTACTTTTCATTCATAAAAACCCTCAAAGAGAGTCAAGAGAGAATTCCCTCTGTTATCCTATCCAGTTTCACTGCCTGTGAGACCTGTACACTCACACATGAATTGGTAATTCAACTACATCAGCAAATTATGATGAAATGCGCATGAACGCATACGGCTGTACTTTAATCCAGATGGAATGCATACTTACTTGCATACGGAGTTAGCTTTAGAAGCTTGGTCTCCATAATTTTGACCTACATATTGCATGGAATCAGCTTCTGCGACCTAAAAGCAAAAGGGAAAGTGATAAAACTAATGAGTACAAATCTTCATATGAATTTTTAAGGCTTGAGGTCCTAGATAGGATATCGTAGTCCACACTACACTGTTTCCAAAGACAGCTACAACCAAAGTAAGTTTAACCACTCTTTTAACAAAATAAAACAAAAACATACAAACAACTTTCTAATTCAGAGAATTGAACATGTATTTACTATCTTCCCATGATTGTATTTGTTTTATTGGTTTGTTTGTTAGGTTGTCCTTGCCAAACTATGTAATTTAGCGCCATGAAACACACAGGCACAAATCCTGGGCAGGGGGGGGGGGGGGTGGTATATATATCCCTTCCACACACATACACACAATTTTTAGAGAGGAGGGGGTGACATGTCCAGATATAGCCCAAACTCTTCAATGAAGAAATAATTTTTTAATTAATCAGTTGAAAATTTAGAGAAATCTATCATGAACGATGGGTATAGACTACAGTAGTAAAATTTCCATTTGAAATGCTATTTAAAAAAAAAAGAGAGATAGGATGGGGGAGTATGTGTGTGGATGTGTAGGAGTTAGGGTGAGGGTGTACTTATGTGGGTGTTCAAGCTCGAAATTTTGGCAAAGGATTTTGATCATCCCCTCCTTGAAACAGATTTACACTGTGATATGATAGCATCAATATCCACACCACCCTCAATGATACCTTGATGGTGTGCATATTCACAAGAGACAATGAAGGACCGAAGGAAAAAAAAAACCAAGCAATTCAAGTTACCAAATAAGCAGAAGTCATGTTTATATATCAGGTACATACACAACTAAATCACAATTTAATCACATTCACATGTACATGTAGAGACTTGTTACCAGTAGAAGGGAATGAAGCTTCATTTTGATTTCTCCTTTTTCATTTCATATCATAATGCAATAAATGCTTCATTACACTCCAACTGAATTCCAAAATATATATTTTTCATGTATACACTGTTTTGTTGTTATAATTTACTTCTTAGAGATCTATAAAAAGACTGAACAGACTAAAACAAACTACATGTACATGCGTATTTGCATGTCATTAATTCTGATTGGTTCATTACAATTCTATTTTCATATCATCTGAAACTGGAACAAAAGAAGATTACATGACTGACCAATATTCTTCTTAGATTCTTCCTCTTGTCCTCAGTGTCAGAGCTTTTAAGGAGTGTGAATGAAGGAGTCTTTCTCCATGTACTATCTGCATTTCTTTGAAGCCTTCCATGTGAGAACTTAGCTGAGAAGAGATAAATGAGATCAGAAAGAATAAGGATCATCCTTTGAGTCTGTGCAGGAAGAGCGGATTTAACCCACATTAGCTATGCTAGTGGTGAATACAGTGGAAACTCGGTATAAAGAGATCTGATATAACAATATTCCTGATATAACAATATTCCAGTCCAAGCTCTTTATATTTTATTGTTTTTTAACCCTCATATAATGAGATTCCATCAAGGTAATTTTGATGGTCCCAAGGATCTCGTCATACTGAGTTCCCACTGTACAAGTGTAATGATCACACTAAAACAAGGGTACTGACCCCAGGGGTCAGTCAGCTCAATATACATTCCTGCAATACACTCATGACCGAGGTTTCCAAAACCACCCTAAACAACTAAACAACTTCTATTCATTGATCAAAATCAAATGCTTTTCAATTTTTTTTATTTTTATTTTTTTATTTTTTTTATTTATTTATTTATTTTATTATTATTATTTTTTTTCTTTTTTTTTTTCTTTTTTTTTTTTTTTGGGGGGGGGGGGGGGGGGGGGGTATCTTTCACATTTATGACACATGTTAATCGGCAATAAGTACTACCCTTTCCACATGTTTTTGTGGTCATGCTTGTGTTGTGTGGGTGTGTGTGTGTGCACGTGTGTGTATAGCATTATTTTTTACTGCCCCCTCCCCCACCCTTCCCAGAAGCAATATTTTTTTTCTGTGGCAAAGATTGGGAATCTATTATCAGTGACTTGATTGAAGAATATTTGACTGTTAGAATGTGGTACCTACTCAAATAACTTTGAATAAATAACTTTGAACAAATAAATGCCATTGTTAGCAATTATTTCACATCAAAAATGAATTTCAAACATGAAAAGTGAAGTTGACTTTGTTTCTTGACGGAATAAACACCACTGTTACCAAAAATTAAGAAAACAAAAGAAAAAAAAAACCAAAAAACAAATCCCGAGCAAGATTCGATCATTCAAATTCCTGAATCCTGATGCATAGTCTGTGAGCATTACCCATACACCATCATGATGCGCTGCCAGAAAGAGCGCCCCAAAACAATTTATAGCGTGCAATCATTGCTAGCCTTACTTCTCCAGGCATTTTTTCCGCATTTTTTGCCATAAGGTCTACACGTGCCATGCCCTTATCTGTGCTGCAGATAAAAATATAGCATCTCGGTATGGTATTGTCTATTGACATTTTGGTTTTATAGGAAACCAACCATTCATTTGCACACAGCACTTGAGTACCAATGGATGGTGAGGGAATGAGGAACCAGTGGCAGTAGCATGTGAGTTACTAACAGACAACAGAAAAAGCTACACATGACAATTTCCCTTTTCTTCTTCTTCTTCTTCTTCTTCTTCTTCTTCTTCTTCTTCTTCGTCGTCTTCTTCTTCAGTGTTCTTCTTCTCCTTCATCTCCCTTCTTCTTTTCCTCCTCCTCCTCCACCTCCTTCCTCTTCCTCCTCCTTCTTCTTCTTCTTCTTCTTCTTCTTCTGTAGCAATCTTCCAAAGGGCTCTGCAGCCTATCACGAAGATGAACATAGCTTGTGTGCACGTTACATGCGTTATGAGGAGGGGTGTGGGCTATTTTCAAGGTGGGTTGTTAGGAGTCTCTGAAAGCTTTCAAGAGAGACTGCATTAACACAGCTTGGAAGTGAGTTCCATTCGGGGACAGATCGTTGTGCAAAGGCAAACTTATCATTAACTCAGTATTATCTCTTCTTCTTTCTTCTTTCTTCTTCTTCTTCTTCTTCTTCTCCTTCTTCTTCTTCTTCCTTCTTCTTCTTGGTAGGCACTTTTGAGGCGACTGTAAAGTGAGGGGTAAAAATAAGGCAGTGTATACAGCCACACGCGTGTGTCTTTACCTTACGGCCACACGCGTGTGGTTGTATCCACAGCATCGACATGAGGATACAGCCACACTCAACTGAATTCCCACTTATACTCTGCGCCGCGACAGCTATCGCTAGTGTGCACTGCACTGCACAAGCGATGTGTATTCACGCGATGGTATTGTGTTGCGACTTGCAAAACTTGGACCGTCACGAAGGTTTTATCTCTCGATTTCACTTATCATACAAACAATATTTTCACTTCATTCTCACCTGGTCAGCAAGCAGGTGACAATATTGTTTGTATTTCAGTGAATTTCAAGAGATAAAACCTTCGTGACGATCCAAGTTTTGGGGTTTGGCAACACACTGTCGCATGAATTTACATATCGCTTGTGCAGTGTACATACACACTAGCGATAGCTGTAGCGGCGCAGAGTATAAGTGGGAATTCAGTTGAGTGTGGCTGTATCCTCATGTCGATGCTGTGGGATACAACCACACGCGTGTGGCCGTAAGGTAAAGACACACGCGTGTGGCTGTATACACTGCCTAAAAATAATCATGTCTGAGAAGTTAAGACTAGAAATGAATCCGGGTATAAATGGATAAAGTGCACCGATTGTCTCGTCAACTGCTCGTGGCGCAGTGGTCAAAGCCACTGTCAGAGCTCGATATATTACTAGTCATGCTAGTCAAGGGTTCGAATCCCAGTGACGCTGGCAATTTTTTTGTCGTTATGAAATTGATGACAATGGCGTTTATTCCGTTAACAAAATAGTTAAAGTATGATAGATATTCTTCAATCAAGTCGCTGAAAGAAGAACTTCGTTGTCACCCTCACTTCACAGTCGCCTCAAAAGTGCCTACCCTTCTTCTTCTATCAAGAGATTGAGAATGAGACTTGAAGTAAACGAACACCACACACCAAACTCAATACGTGGGTAAGACCATGATTACGAATAATAATATAACCAAGTCAGTTGTCTTAAATTTGCTTCGCTGTCGTGTGTTGTTGATTTATATAAATGCAACGGGAAAATACTTACTTATCGTGAGCCTCTCTTGATCACTAGAAATGAAGGAACAAGTAGCCATATTTCCCTCAAATCTGCAACAGAACAGTGCAAGGACGTTTACCGTAGTTGACTACACGTGCACTGCCACTGCCACCATGCAGTGCAGTAGCCACAGAAATAGATTCTGTGCAGCTAGCTAGCTAGCTAGCTGCTCTGAAACTTTTTCTTCTTTCGTTGTATGGTATACAAATAGCGAATAGACATGAGTGCAATGGTACGAGATTTCGCATGAGGTGAAAGAGCGACCTTCCATTCAACGAGGCGAAGCCGAGTTGAATGGAAGTTACGTCGCGACTTTCACCGAATGCGAAATCTCGTACCATTGCACGAATAAGAATATTCGCTATTTGTATTGTACAACGACTCGGAAGTTTGTTGAAAATTCGACATTAATGAGGAAATTTATTACGATTTCATTTTAAAAATCAAGGTTAAAAACAAGGTCTGACTAGATAGACTGCATCCGGCCGGCCTGCTGGCTGGCGCGCGGCTTAGGTAGCGCGTATCTTGTAGTATAGTACGCGATCATGCTTTGCTCCAAAATTTGTATTGTGACGTCACAAAAGAAACAAAACAAAATAATTTGTGGGAATTAAATCTAAATTCACTTACCGTATAGTCTAGTCTCCAATCCAAATTTATGGACTCCAATCCAAACTGATATACTCCAAATTCAAAACATCCAACATGACAAACGGGCTTGGATGAAAAAGGTGTTTTGCTTTTGTTACAAACAGTTCGATGAACTGTAAATCCGTAACTTCAAGAGTCAATCATGTCTATGTTGGTTTAGAATAGATTTATATCAACAAGTTGAAACATAGATATATTGAGATCTAGACCCTACACGAGAGTATTTTCTCAAAGAAAGTACTAAGTAGTCTTGATCTAGTCCAGGTTATTGATTCACTATCAAGATCAAGTCCAAGCCTGGACTAAGAGTCTAATATTATAGACCTAGACCTAGTACTCTAATTTAATTTCGATTTAAAAAAGTAATGTTTACTTTAGACCTAGGCCAACTCAATGACGTTTCGTTTCTGAAAGTCTAGCTTCTGCTAAAGAACGGCCTAAAGTAAAATTGTGGCACATATTTCTATCGGTTGTAGAAATTAACCGGTCCGTGAAAATGAAAATGCTGCACGGTACTGGATGATGAGGATGTATTTTGGATGTTTAGATTAGATTCTTGTAAGATGAGTTGTTCCTGGGAGAGGGTAAGGGTATATCGGAGTTGAGTATGATGGTACTAGATTCATCCGGATCGACAGAAGTTCCCGTTTCCAGAGGAACATTAGTTGATGTAATAGATCTAGACCCAACGTTAGTAGTAGAAGTAGATGAGGATGTCGTAGATGTGACAAGAATCCCAACTTTCCCAAAACTGCTAGGCCTAACGTAGTATGATCTCTAGCAACGAACGTAGAGGGCGTCAACACTTTTCAGTCAGAGTGGATTTTCAGTGTTGCTATTAGGAAGGTTCACTGCGCTTATTTTTTGTGACCATCATTTTCTCGGATTTTCTCTCAGAGAGGTTTTTTAGTAGATTGTAGAGTTGATTTTTTTTCTATTTGAAAATTTTACCACTTTTGAATAAAAAAATTTGAAATAAAATCTTATGGCAAATAATGTTTTAATGCTTTTATTTTATTTTAAGGAAGAAAAAAAATCTAAAATAGTGATAACTTTATAATCTTACTTTTTGATACAATAATATAGATTTGTGAGGTTGATAACGTTCTTCTGCTAGATTTCGCTGCTACTACTGTAGATCCACTATGCTGTCGCGAGTCGAGTCGGCTATCATCATGCGATGAAAAATGACCGCCTCGTCGGAGTCCGTGAAAGTGAACAAAGTTGGACCAGGTATGATTTGAACTATGAAATTTAATATTAGATTTACTTATTTGAAATGATAATTAATCAAATTTGGCAATTGAGGGGAATAAGGGACCGACTGTCTGCATGCAAATTATTGTCTAGATTATAAGCTTAACCTCCTAACTTTAATTTTTGCCAACCCGCGCCTGTGCCTGCGGCCCCCTGCAGCAGCCCGCATGCGTGTGAAGTTTACTTCGGCTCGTTTTCCGATCGTTCTGGGGCTAAAACTTAAAAGTCTAGTCAATCAAGACAATCTTATTGTTAGGCATTTTCTTTGTGATGAAATCCAATAACTCATTAAAACTGTCAGCAGTATCGTGAAATATGCCCGCTCTAAAAATGTTCTAAGTTTTTTTTAGGGTTAGCCGGTTGGGTAACAACTCGTCTCGAGTAGATCTAGACTTAGCCCCGGAACGCTGCTAGGGCTACGCGTTCGGGCTGCCGCAGTAACATAGCCATAACTTTATAGGCCAGACATACTACATTCTTTTTGCCTTGTCTTTTATGATAGGAGAGACCAGCCATTTATGACTTATGTCATACTTGTAAGGATCCTCCAACTAATTTGTACAATTTTATTGTTTGATTGTAAATACCTTTTTATCTTTATGTGGTTTGTAGTGATATGAAATGAAAATGAAAATTACATTTGACATTTTTGTAGGGTTAGCACATGATATCTGGAAAACAAATCTAAAGTCATGGACATTGATAATTGAAAAAAAAACACAAATAATTTGCATGACTTGTCAACCTCTATATGCCATTCACATGAAATTTATAGTTTGAACATGAAATTATGTCTTGTTTTTCAAAATTTTGAAGAAATCTCCATCATTGACATTGTTATTTCTTTTTCTTTTCAGTAACAAAGTTAGAGCCTGTTGAAGATCAAACTCCTGTAGCCCCTATGCCCAGGCAAGATCAACAAATTGCTCATGGCTCAACCTCCCAGCCAATCTTCACCATCTAAACAGAGAACATTGTCGCCTATCTCTGGAATAAAAGAGCTGCTAAAGATAGTGATCCAGATGCTGGGCAGAAAATGCTTGGTAGGTTTTATGTTTGTTAATAGGTCAAGTCCTACCCACGTCAGCTTTTAAACTCCTATTGGCTAGTCATTACCGCCGGAAAAGCTTCAATAGCTTTTGTGTGTATTGGCCTGCATTTTGGTATGCTCGATGATTCATACATGAGAGGAAAAGAATTATTAAAAATTTCAATTTCAAGTCTGAATCCCCAAATCTGTGGCACATTAAGAGTTGAAGAGTCCCTGAATCAGATAATCTAGCAAATTTAAGAAAATTATATCTTGCTTAGGGCAATTTTGTTGTTTGCTTTGACCCCCTGCAATGGTGAATGTTTGATAGCCTACAGTCATACACAAGTTTGATCTTATGTGCTCCAACCTCTTTTTAAGGAAATTAAATAAAAAAATCAGAGAGTGAAAGTTGAGTAAAATTAGCCATTGGCATGATTGGATCAAAATTATAAAAATTTACATTTAAACAAGGATATTGCATGTACATGTATGATTTAACAATTTTCATATCCCCCCTCAGAAGAGTGAAAGTTGAGGTAAAATTAGCCATTGGCATGATTGCACCAAAATGACAAAAATTTACATTTAAACAAGGATATTGCATGTACATGTATGATTTAAAATTTTCACATTCCCCCCCCCCCTCAACATAAAATCACTTAATTGTTTAAGCCATGTAGGTTTGCATTTTCATATATTTTACAAAATTATAAATCTTTGCACTTTTAGTTTTGAGCTATTGCAAAAATACTTTTATTTTTATACTTCTTTAAAAAAAAACGTATTTGCTATTGTTATTTTTTTCCCTTTTTTTTCTTTTCAGAAGATTCTGTTGATCAAAATCCTGTAGCCCCTAGACATTCAAAGAATTGCTCACGTCTCAACCTGCCATGCCACCCTTCACCACCTATAAAGAACAAAGCACATCACGGCCTTTGTCCGAAATGTAAAGAGCTGCTGATACTGAACCAGATGCTGTTCAGAAAATGCTTGGTAGATTTTATTTCTTTTAGGTCAAGTCTTACTTGCTTTTCAAGCAAATTGAATAATCAGAGAAAAATGTGTTTAAGTATTAATGTTTACTTATTGCTTCCAATCATGTAAATGATTAAAACATTAACCATAATTTACTGATGACCATCACCTTCCATCCATACTCCTAATTCCGCAATATCATATTTTTTTCATTTTAACATGTCTGTAGTATTGAATTTAGAAGTGCATTCTTAATAAACTAAGAGTTTGCATTAGTACATACCTTTCCTACTTTTTCTTCTTGATGTTAATTGTATATATATACATTATACTTTGTAACTCAAGTAATACTTATTCTGGGGTACAATATTCTTATGTAGATGTGTAAGAGATTCAGCAAATGTAAGATGTTTCACCATCACTCATTGTGTTTAATGTTTATTTGATTTAATATGAGCAGGTGGATGGATATACATTATTGACTGTGCAAAATATGAAAATTTTCATTTATTAGACTTGACAAAGTAAGAAGACTTAAAGGGAAAGTTCACCATAATGATTTGAATAAATAAGTTTCATAAGTATGCTAATGAGTTAACAAATGATGTTGCACACTCCCATTTCTTTGTGTATTTTATTTATTAAAAAATGTAAGGATGGACCTGCCATTTTAGTATACAAGTAAGTCACCAGCCCATTCACTGCCATTTATCTCGTCAGTGCTGGTGACTTCTTTCCACTCTCATAGACTTTGTACACAGTGCGAGCGCACACGCGAGAAGAGAGGTGACTTATTTCACGATAAGGCCATTGGCTTAATGATTTATAAGTTTAAAATGTGTGAAATTCCAAGCTAATTATACTTTGAAATTAAATGTCAGATTCCCATGAAAATTTACAGCACCTTTGATTAGGAAAACAGATTCGTTCTAGGTCAGTTCTTCCTTTGGGTTGGATTGGATGGGAAATTCATTCATTGCTTCACTTCATTTGTACAAACTATTTTAATTTGTGAGACAGTAGTTAGAATTAATTATCTCTATTATGATACTTATATCATTGTGATTATTTCTTCAGTCTTCTTAAAGAAAGTTATCTAATTTTTTAAATAACTCTAGAAATTAGCTTTACTTTTTTCTTAACTATACATACACTGTATTATATGTATCTTTCTCTCTTACCTTTTGAAATATAAATGTATGAATATAACTAGATCCCATAAAAAGATAGTGGTCAGTTGTGAGAAATGAAATGGCAATGCATCAGTTAGCTTATCAAGCTGACCATTTTAACCTCTATTACCGAAATTGGTTTGAAATCGGTTTGAAACTGACTTGATAACACCTAAATAACCAATTTGAGCCAAGGGAGCTCCCCATACAAAGCGAAACAGAAACTGCCATTTCACATCAAATACTTCCTTTTTTATTGTACCCTATTCTTCTGTTATTAAATTTGGTTTGATTTTTTAAATTGTACAAGTAATTGGGGTTTAATAAAATCAGTGACAGTGAATAATTCAACTCGCAATATGTAAGCACAGTCGTAGCCTTGATGATTTTTAAAGCACAATAAATAAAAAATTGTTTTATAATTTGAATGTACAATTATACCTGTCTATCTTTTATTCTAGGGCGTAACTTGGATGAATTGAATTGTAAATCGAAAGAGCCTGGGAACAGCATATGAGAGAGTAAGAGTATGCAAAAGAAGAAAAAAAAAAGATGAGAGAGAATATTAAATACCTGGGATAGTGAGGTTTGATAAAAATGGGAGAGAGAATAAAAAAAAAAGTCCGGGTGATAGAAAGAGTGGGGGAGAGTGAGGGAGGAAGAGAGAAAAAAATATAAAGAGAGGGAGAAAGGGTGAAATAAAAAAGTTTCCAAAGAGGTTAAGTTGGGGGAGGGGTATCAACATCATTCGATGTGATGTTCCCTATTTAATGAGAATTACCCTACCTCCTTCGCCTTTCCGGCAGCCTCTTTGGAGAAGGTTAAAATGACATATGAGGTCTCAATAGAAGTGGTGGTGATGTCAAATTCAAATTAACTCTGCTCTCCTCGCAAAAAAAATAATCAAATCAAGATAAATGAATCCATAAATACATAAAGTAATTAACTAATTCATTCATGCATGTCATGAAAAAAACAAACTCTGAAATAAATTGAATTGGTAAATATTTGAATAAATGGGTAAGAAATACAAGATGAATTCATAAATAACCAAAATCAGTGATAGGCTGGAATTTTTTTTTTGAATACATGTCGAAATGTTTGCCCCTAACATTCGCCGTCCGTTTGTTGTAGTGGTTTGTTTGTTTGTTTGGTTGTTTTTTTTTTGTTGTCATTATAGTAAATTACAAGTATGGAAAATTCATGCCCTGTCAGCGCTTCTACGTCATCGGGCACGTAAGTCCAGTGCTGGGAGCTAGTCTACCCCCTCTGTACCTTACCTGGGCAGGCGCTAGCTATACCGTACCGTAAACAAAGCTTAGCAGACGACGCATCATATTGATATTGCATGTTGATGGATCAGCGCACAGATTTTATTCAATTTCAGTAGTACGCCCGCAGCGAGGGAGAGGTACCCCCTATCCCGAAATGCATTGCGTGTGGTCACAAAATCAGCTTGGCAAAAACGTCATGAATTTAGCACATTGGTAAAATCACTGAAAACAGTGGTCACTTATTACTGAAGGATTATAGATTTAGAAACATATTTTTCAAGGTAATAAATACTTAATTTTATTTTGCATAATTTATGGCTTCAATATATATTTTTATTTATAATTCAAAAAATCTTAATCTTGTCATAATTCCTCTTTTTGTTTTCATGTCGCTACTACTCCGTCATTGTATTATATCGATTTAAGGTTTTGTTTGCATGACTACCAAAATGTGCGCGCACTTCAACTGCTTGCGCGTATGAAGTGAACCTTCCTAATAGCAACACTGAAAAGTGTTGACGCCCTCTACGTTCGTTGATCTCTAGCATGTAACTTGTTGTCTTAGCGCGCGAGCTAAGCTTGACGCATAACAGCGCGTAACAATTGTGACGTCATTGCCGTGCAATGGTACATTTTGGATGGTACATTTTGGATGGTACGAGTGCAATGGTACGAATGTCGCGCGTTCAGCTCCCATAGACTTGCGTACAACAAGCTGAGTAGGCGTTGTACAATATCGGCAATCAGTCATATTTGACTATTGTTGCCAATGACATTATAGATAACTGATCTGTACAGACACTGATCTGTACAGATCAGTGTGTACAGATCAGTGTCTGTACACATGCATGTGTATGGTATCCGTAACCGTAAAATTGGACGAAAATCAGTGCAGGTAAATCTTCTACTCGATCCTCCCTCCCTCACTCCTCCTCCTCCTCAATGGCGTCGATCCTGGGGGGGGGGGGGGGGAGTTGCCCCCCCCCCCCGGAAGCGATCGCTCGCTCGCATTTAAATATCTTAACCAATGCGGATGATAATTGCTATTCTTAAGGAAGGAAATCGGTCTGCATCCACAGTTCCTATCTCATGTCATATCATTCTTCTACTCATAGGAAGTAATATAATCAAACAAGATATCACTCCAAGAAACCGAACGGCCAGTTGACCTAAAAATAGATACACTTTCAGTAGATAACGGCCTAGATCTTTTTTAAAGACATATTTATCGTTAGCTCGCTCCCTACTCTAACTGGTAAAAGCTAGATACAAGATGATTTCGGGCAGCAAGAAGCTTATCATAGCAGCGAGATGGCATAATATTTGGGCAGCGATGGGGTTGACAAATTTTTGGTGATGAATCCATATAATTTTCCCGGAATCGGTCCTTGACTTTGCTTGCTAGCTAATGGTAGAAAAAGAATGGATTCGGACGGCAAGCCAGGTACCTAAAACAGTGTCATATTCAGCACACTGGTGATCTGATGTATTATTTAGATATCATACAGGCATGACAGGTTTATAGCGTATTCTGATGATGATAATGATAATATTCCGTTCTTGTATAGCGTATATCACATTATTTTCACATTATTATATAATGATGACGAAATAACACTGCTATCATATTGAAAACGGTATATTTTTCCTCGCTCGCTACACTCGCTTGTTTGATATTAATGGTTTTGAAAAGCAAACGAATTCGGTAAGTAAGATGAGACCAAATAGATAATGTAAATGTTTCATGGGCTCACAGTGTAATTGCGGAAGGGTTTACTACTTCTACCATCAAAAACAGAGTGTGATTCCTCGCTCGTAATATTAAAAAACAGAGTGGTTTCGGGGGTAGTAACAATGGACCAGCGATGTGACAAAATAGAGTCATATTTGACAGCGAGGTAACCTTATATATATATATATATATATATATATATATTAGGTATCATATATGCTTATAGTGTATTTTGATAACTAAACACTTCTCTCATAACAAGAAATTTGTTGTTTTTTAGCTCGCTCGCTTCGCTCGCTCGCAGAATTAATAAAAAAAGAAAACAGGAAGGTTCATAGTCTAGCATTGAAAATGCTTCACGTTGGCATATATATATATATATTTGGTACAGAGGTATGTCTATATATATTTATATATAATATATATATATATATATATATATATATATATATATATATATATATATATATATTCATATACATATATATCAGTAGACGTGGGTTCATCGCCCTTGGTCGTCTTGCCCCCCCCCCCATCCAAAAAAAATGGATCGAGGCCTCTGCTTCTCCTCCTCCTCTCTTCTTTTCAGTCTTTTAGGGATGAGACAATGGCAGCAAATCCCCCCCCCCCCCCCCCCTGGCCGTACGCAGAGGGGGGAGGGGGCAGTTCCTCACCCCTCTCCCAGAAATTTTGAAAACTTACATTTTTAAAATGAAATTTGTCACAAAATTCGCCAAAAGTGTGCACCAAATCTTTCAATTTCACTTTTAAAAATGCAAAAACACCCCCAAGACAAGCTCGGTCACTTCGCTCCCTCTGTTCGAAAAATTTACGCGTCTTGTCCCCCTCCTCAGGAAATAATTCTGCGTACGGCCCTGCCCCCTCCCTCTCTCTTTCTCTCTCTCTCTCTCTCCTTCTTTCTTTCATTTTTCTTTCTTCGTTTCTTAATCACCTCCTCCATATATACGCAACCCACGATATTTTTTGTTTGCGGCACAGATTGGGATTAATATTATCAGAGATTTGCTCGGTACCTAGCTCTACCATACCATCTTAATTCAGCTATCCGTCATTGCCATTTAATGGTCACGTTCAAATCTAGAAATAGTGTCTTTGTTCATCTGCCAATATAAGCTATTGCCCCGATATTAGTATTTGCAGTAAACTGGGTTAAAAGCTTTTATCGCTATCACTCAAATAAACATAAACTTTAGTCATCTAATAAAATCATCACTATGAAATGCATCATTTTGAAGAAACAAGGGTGATCGAGGGTTTTTTTTTTTAGGTACAGGGAATTGAGTTTATTGATTCATTGATTTATTTCCACAGTTTCTATATGAAAGTACAAACAATATAACAAAGTAGAGGATACTACTGCTGGAAATAACAACATTGTAAAATATTAAAAGATAAAAAAAAAAATCAGTGGTTTGTCATATTACTGACAATTGCACAAATAATATAACGGTTTGAAGATTATTGAATGCAAAACTACATGACATTGAAAATAAGGGGCTTATTGAAAAGCGAGGCTTATGTTGGTAAGCCCTTTGTGAAACATAAGTCGGTAGAGTAATTAAATATAATCATCAATAAAGTAAGACACTGTGAGGGGCTTGTACATTTGAAGGTTGTAGGTTTTCTAGGTTTTGCATTAAGCATTCAATTTAATTACAGGAATGATGCAATGGGTTATATTGAAGGACAAATAATAGAGAAGGATGCATTATTGAAGCAGCTTGAATGCTCCAGATAAAAGAGAGCATCTTTCGATCCTTCCTCCTTATTGTATTATCAATATTTGTTTAAGTACTCTGCATGCTTATCATTATTATCATCATTTTCCTACGAATTGCTTTTTTCATTTTTATTTGTTTGAATTTCTTCTTATTTTGGTTTTTATTTTATTCTTAAAACATATTTTACATATAATCGTGTGTTTATGTGTAACTTGTGTAATCTTTTTGCATATTCAATCTGTAAATGTTTGAAAATGCAGCTGCCAGCTCACATTTTGCAACAACAAAAAATGAAAAAAAATTAAAAGAATTCAAAATGAGAAAACACTTAACAAGAATTAGTACTTTGTTGTCAAGCCATCTATACTTTTATTCAAGTCGCTGGCGCAACCCCCATGTAACTTCAAGGAAGCCTCCCCACCCCCACCCCCCCCCCTCTCTCTCTCTCTCTCTCTCTCTCTCTCTCTCTTCCTCTTCTCTTCTCTTCTCTCTCTCTCTCTCTCCCTCTCTATTTCTATCTCTCTTTCTCTTCACCTTTCATTGGATCTGTACCCTTTT
>CM057153.1:35330339-35355339 GCA_029962745.1 Echinometra lucunter
GAGTCACAGTGGTCATTTACAGATTACATCATCTTCCTTTCCCTCTTCGAGGTCAGCTGATGACGGGAGTGATCCATACTACCTATCCTTAGACGGTGACAGCACCAGTCGATCACCCATCCATCCTCCTATGCATCATCCTATGCCCCCACGTTTCTCATCGCAGTCGAACCTGACTTCGAGTAACCAATCCCTGGACTTCTCCGAGCAGACACAGGTATGATGGAAGGTGTTTGAAGTTTATCCATTTCAAACATTGTCTAGACGATTTTTCTAGTTTACTTGAAAAGTTATAAGTCAAAAATCAGAATTCCTTTGTTTTGTTTTTGTCTTTGTCTTTTTTTTCTGTTCTTATTGTCTGTCATATTTGATGGTATGAAAATATTGTTATGTACGCATATTGATCAGTTTCTTTTCTAAAAGCTGACTTTAACTGAACTTTGGTCAGTATTTCGTAAAAGTACGTTATTTCTCCTTTTATATCTATATGATTTGTTTATGTATTTATCTAACCGCTGGGGATAGATAGATACTCTCCTGCATCATAATTTTGTTTTTTTTTATCATCATTTCTCTTAAATATTTGAATATATCTTTAATATGTTTCCAGGACGACATCGTCTATTCTAGTGTCTTGCCCGATGGTAATCTTCAACCCGCCACCGACAAGACGGATGTAAGTTTATACTTCTGTTTCATGCAATGGGTTATGGATGGTCATGGTGCAGGTTTCATATGCGCTATTCGTTTTATTTAGTACAGTGCCTACAACCTCGACGGATTAAATATTGTGTAGACTAAGATGTCGAATGAAAAACAACAACGAACTCATAGCATTTGAAGAAATGGTAAATGTTTCGGGAGTCATATAAACCCCATCTTCAGATCGTCAACCTGAAATTCTACAACAAAATTCATAGCTTCAGGCTGACAATGAAGTCTGCATGACTCCGAAACAAGTACCATTCTTTCAAATGCTAAGACTTGTTCCTTGTTATTTTATCTTGAAACTAAATCGTGTCATCCTTTTGGAAACATGATAAGATTCTCGGCTATCTATAGTGTCTGATAACTCTTTCCTTTGGTTGAATTCTCCTTTTCCAGAATTGCATCGTATATACGAGTGTGCAACCTGATCCTCCCGATCGTGATGATCCACAAGCAGGGATGGTGAGTGTAAGAAGGAAAGAGGGTGTGTTGGGGGGGGGGGGGCGCGGCTAGGATATCCCTTCCAAATTCCGCTGAATTTTATAAAAAGACGAGATGGCACTGGATTGGAGAGGATGAGACCACATAAAAAGGGTATTAGCCCCTCTCGTTCCCTGCCATCTACTTGTGGCCTTGATCTCCAGCATTCTATCCATCGACTAAGAAAGATATTAGAAATAATAGTCTCGTTGTTAAGATTAAAAAGTCTAGTCAGCCGTTTATCCGTAATTCTTAGCCTAGAAACTGTGTGCGCCTGTGCTTTCGCTGATTCACTGCTGGGGGTCATTTTGTAGAGTGATTTACCTATCACCCTTTCTATATTAATGTTAAGTGACAGGGCCGTTGTGCAATGACAGTTTAGTCTGACAGTGCTACCTTGTGTAAATAAACAGTGCAAATAGATAAGATCAGCAAATAAATGAATAAACAAATGAATAATGGATAGAATTAGACAGTGCTTATTGCCGTTTGAGAACCACAGCCTGGAGGTCTACATTCGTGCGCATCGATGACATAGGTGAACATTTCGATATGAATGTTATGATATTAATCATGTTCTTCACGTTACTTTTGACTTTCTGTTTTTCAAACAGAGACCGCTCAGCATGATGAGTGAGATACCTATCGAGGAATGGGTGAGGAACAACTGCCGGTTGGACGCTGATGCCGACCCCTCGAGACTGACTGACAAGTCGGAGCAGACACCTCTGGGAAATACCGGTTCTCCTTACATAACCATGATCACACAGAAATAAGAATAATATTAAGGAAACGGCCAACATTTAATAACAAACATGACCATATAATTTTGATTGTTATTCATGATTTTTGAATTTACACAGATAAATCTAATTACATGTATGTTAGCCAAGAGAGACCTTCCAGTTGTTCAAACTGGAATAATAATTATTGTTCCGTCGGATTATTAGCAGGATTAGCAAGGAATTGCAAACACAACATGTCGATTGTGAAGCACTATAGTATTTCGTCTATTTGAATTTCTTGAGCTTTTCGCGATTGCCTTTATTCTTATCTTTATCTCCCTTACCTCATTCTATCAAATAACCATTTGAACTGTACATTGTCTAAAACATATTTCGAGTACTGGCCTTAAAATTTAACATTTGAGAACACTTTCTTGATCACAGAAAGAACCCGTTGACTTTAACATTTGAGAACACTTTCTTGATCACAGAAAGAACCCGTTGACTACTGCCGTCTTTTGTATATAGAGAGATTTATTTTCATAAAAGGTGAAGTAGAACGTCTGTTCGGAGCCAGAAGGGCATTTACTCTGTGCTAAAGTATATGAGTTAACGCCCGCCTAACTGGAAATAGACGATAATAGGTTTAAAGTAATTAAAGGAAGAAGTGTACTTCTTTTCGTGTCTCCTTTCTTATGCAGTCACCTTCAGCAGTATTGTATGATGGCCCTGAAGTACGCTCGACAACAGGTCATGTGCGACGTGAATTTCGCGCCACGGGTCGTGAATTTCACGACCCGCGATGCGAAATTCATGACCTCGGACGCGAAATTCACGACCCGCGATGCGAAATTCATAATCCATGGTACGAACTTTGCATCCCAGTCGTGAAATTCACAACCCGTGGCGCGAAATTCATGACCTGGGATGCGAAGTTCACGACCCGCGATGCGAAATTCAGGACCTGGGATGCGAAATTCACGTCGCACATGACCTGTTGTCGAGCGTACTTCAGGGCCACCATATTATTGTCATGAAGAGATGACTTCAGTAAAGGAATTATGTAACTTGCGTTTTAGCAAAAGGGATATATACTGTATAGCCGGTACAGTGTTGCTGAAACCCTTTTTTTTTTTTTTTTTAATGATTGACTGTTATAACCTAATCCAATGGAACCCTTATCTGTTATCTCTTTGTTCACAGATTCTCTTTAGAGATCGCTAAATAGAAAAAGAAAATGTAATCCCATTATAATAATCATTTTCCAAATCACTGCAGTGTCAATGTCAAAGCATAAACATTGTGTACACTTAAAATTCAGCTTTGGAATAAGGAGAGATATTATTATCAATCTTTTCTCTTCTCTTTTTAAACATTACTTTTTTTTTTACTTGCTGTAAGAACCTGAAGAATGTTTTGTCGCGGTAAATTTGGTGATAACTTTCTTTCACAATCATGATGAGCGTTCTCTTTTGTGATGAGCTGGATATATTGTTTTAATAAAGTGTTCTGTAGCATGGAAAATAGAATTAAAATTCGATATCAATTTTATTATAGAATTAAATAGTTATAAGATAAGATAATGAAAAATCTAATGGGTTAATTATGCAGGTGTTTTGTGAATCATTATACGACAGCACATAGGGAAGGAATATGTGTTGAAAGGTGAAGAAGATTCATTTAAAAGTTCCTGACAGTGACAAGGAATAAAAAAAAGGGGGCTCGCACTAGATTCGCTTCTTTCCTCTCACTATGCGACAGCAGCCGTAAATGGACCGGTTTGCTAAATTTATGCATATAGTCGGAGAATAAAATGTTCCCTCGACAACTAAAAAGTTTGTCCAAGGCTCGCCCTAAATAGCAACAACTAATGTATGCAAACTGGATTCCATCGATTCAGACGCCATTATGCATAAAGAACTGAATAGTCGGTAACCAATTATTCTGGGGAGAAAGATAAACTTTAATACAATAGTAAACCGGTTTATCAACTCCTAAAAAAATCATCAAAGTCTTCATAACATTGGATTTGCTATTTTGTCGCTGTATAAACGCAGGTTGGTTGTTCCTTTCACAATTTTGTATGCGTTTACTTTTGGTGGATTTTTATCAGTTTCAATAAACTTTTCTTGACGCATTGATACAGATGCTTGGTCTCCCTCCTGACTGTTTCCCAATAGTTCCTGCTCTAATCACGTCGTATTTGTTTAAATGCGGACATCACGGCAATTTGAGATGGGAACTTTCATTGATATTCATCCAACAGCTCTTTGGATTCTACAATATAGAAAACTTTGTTCGTTTGTTTGTTTGTTTTCATATTTCTTGATGTATACACCTACATCTATCTACTTATATGTATTCATTCTACATAGGTTGGCCTTTACCACTGTTTACAGTATTTTTTTAAAAAGCCATACATAGCCAGATATCTTCCATGTACAAAGATGTTGGGACAGCCAGGAGGGTCCTCCAAAGAGGGTCCAAAAGCCCCCCCCCCCCCCAAAAAAAAAAAAAAAAAAAAAAAGGGAGAAAGAAAGAGAGAGGGAAAAGGATGAGACAGCGTTGGAAGAAAAGGAGCAGAGCATGATTATACGAAAATCTTCAAAGCTTCACAATAGGGAGCGCGCTTCGCGGGCTCACTACCCCCCCCCCCCCCGAAATGAAGTCCTGGCATCGCCGGTACTTTACCTCGCAAGTGTATTTGATTAAAAATGTTAAGAGAAATATTCTGTAGTTTATATGTATGAGCAGTGGTGGCGGCGCCTGGGGCGGGGGTGGGGGCAGGGGAGCACAGTGTCCCCACCTTTTTGAAGCACCCATAAGTGTCCCCTTCTTAGCCATGAAAATCCCCCTTTTTAAACCCGGTCAGTGTACCCATTTTCTTCTTACCATGGGTCATTTCTGTTTTTATAAATGTCCCTTCACCTTCTAGTAAGTGCCCATTTCCTCTTAAGATGATTCGCCCTTCTTAAATCCTACAACTGCCCCTTTTACACCAGATGAAAAAGCCTTTCCCTTTTTTCATCGCGCCCTTTTCTCTTCTATAATGAATGGCCCTATTGAAATGTGATAAGTGCCTCTTTAATTTGACAGTCAATCTGGGGTTCTAAAAGTGCAATTGCCCATGTGCTTAGTGCCCTATTTCACCTCTGATAATTTCTCCTTTTTGTTGGGGAAGTGCCCATTTGAAATCTGTTACATGCCCCAATTTACTTCTGATAAATGCCCCTTTTCCTTTATGTCCCATTTCTCCTTTTGTTAATGTACTTTAAGTACCACTACAGCCCCTTTTTGTTTCCTGGTGTATCACTTTTCCATTCAGGCATGTTCCCTTTTTTTTAAATTTGATACAAACCCATACAGTTACCTGTATCTAGATTATTATGGGGGGGGGGGGGGGTATGCTTCCATAACTTCATTTGAATTTCCTTTCCTCACAATACTGGTTGAAATCTATTATATTTAGTCTTGTTCTCCACTTCCTTACTTTCATCTTGTTTCATGTATTTAGTTATGTTTATTTTGTTTGTTATGTTTGTTATTTTGTTATGTTCTTTTGTTTGTTTGATTGTTATTTTGTATATATTTGTCTACAGGGCCCCCTGAAAAACAGTACAAGATTACTGACGGGGCTACCCTGTATAAATAAAACGAAATAAATAAATAAATGAAATAAATTTGATTTATGATTAGTTTCCCCTTTGTTATTGTATAAGTTTCACTTCTAATGATAAGTGCCCCATTTCAGTGCCCTTTTCGTTTAATGTACATACTGTTTCCTTCCAATAAGTGCCCCTTCAAATCTGATACATGTCCTTTTTTACGTCTGATAAGCGCACATTTTCTTTCTTGTGCAGTCCCCTCTTTTAATCATCCCTTTTCACATCTGGTAAATGACTTAATTTAAAGTGTCCAAAAATACACAGCTCGAAAGATTCGAAGCTTAATAGAATAATAGATTCCATTGTTATTTACTATAGTGTGAGGCTGTTGAGTAGGTGGCAAGAGCTAGCGCACAACGCCATTTTTTCAAAGAACAAGCGGTTCCCTTAACTTAATGCAATGAGGATATTTTTTTTTTCAATTTTTCAAAAGCTCTTTCCCTTGCTTAGCTCTCTCGAAAATGAATAATCAGAGCAGTCTCTACAACTGCAAAGTAGTTATTTTGTAAAGATTAGAATAAATGGGCCTTTATCGAAAAGTATAACAACGCGCTGCAACGCCTTCAACGCCATTTTTCCTTCCTAAGTTCACCCTTTGTAAGTGCCCCCTTTTTCCCCAAAGGTGCCCCTCTTCGACGGTGCCCCCACTTTGAAGGATGCTGCACTGCCCCTGTGTTTTATTATTATTATTATTATTCTCATTATTCTTCTTCTTCTTCTTCTTATTATTATTATTATTATTATTATTATTATTTTAATCAAGTCACATATATAATGACAAAATAATACAACATAACAAACATAAACTGAGTCAAAATCGGGAGAAAACATATATAAATATTGCAGAAGCAGGTGCATCCGGTCAAGCTGCCCGGGTATGGCGTGTATGGAAAAGGTTAACCTTTCTCCCCATACCTGACCAGATGAACCTGATATTGATTGAAATATGGGCTAAAAAGAAAAAGAAAAGAAGGATGAGAAAGGGAAAGAAGACATCAATAAACATTGTATTAAAAAATTGAAAGTTGCATTTCCATGACATAGTTAACATATTCATTATCATGATTATTGTTACTGTTGATCATTAATCCTCATCACATCATAAATAACAACAACGTTGTTATTATTACATGTAACATTATTTATTAACTATTGTCATTAATAACATTGACTTGAATATTCATAACAATACATCTACAAATTCATTTTCATTGAGAAGATAATGTCAACAACAACAAATCTTCGAAAGCTAATGCTCGATCAAAAATTCAGATCATACTAGTAATACAATTTTATAATGGACTGGAATGGTGAAAATGGACAAATGTGTATTTGATTCCAAGTACAAGAAATTATTGTTTCATGAGATGTGGAACAGAAATTGTACGGAATACATCGTAGGCGATTCCCAGATTAAATGGATTAAATGAGTAATATGTATAGTACTAAAATGTATTTTAAAAAGTAGAAACAGGGAAAAAATATACAATATTACCATGATTACGAATACAATGCTGCTTATGCAGTTGCTCAGTAATAACATGGTGTTACTTAAAATACAGTATATGACTGTCACTTCATCAAAGCAGGACCAATACAATAAGAATTATTGATATTCTATAAATGATTATAAACAGCAAAATCATAAAAACATCATGCTGTTTACAATAATTATAGAAACGTTCATCTTCATAATTCCATTATTAACATTATCATTACGATTGAGAGTTATATGAGAGTTGGAAGGTGTGTAAAGGTGATGTGTAAAGGTGCGTTTGAGTATAATATTTTGGGTGGTGTGGATGGGTGTGTGTGTGTTTTATATTAGGGGTGAGAAGATAAGCCCCTAAAAAGGTGAGCTCCCTGGGATGTTTGCCCCGTCCCCCATCCCAAACTGCTTCCGGTGCGCCTGAGATCCAACACTTTGTTCATTTTCTGAAAATATGAAGTCACTTACATTTTTCCTACTCGATGAAATCCTGTTATATGGCCTGAAATGAAACTAGCATGAAATTAGACCATTTTACCCGCTTTGCCTCAGCTCTTTTGCCAATGAATAGAATTCAGCTGTCCAAAAGGGCTCATCTGAAGCTTCAGTGATTTCCCAAGGATCTCTGTTCCAACTCCCTGGATTTCTCTTCTTCCACATAAATAGGCTATCAAAATGATTCAGTATGTCACAATGATTTGATATGAATATTTTTTTTTCAAACATTACATCATCTTTGACAAGATTTTAGGGGAATTGTAGGTGAACGTCTGCCGTTGACTAATGAAGCGAGAATTTATTTGCATTTGCGTATGACGGCTTATTGTCATTTTGTGAACAAAAGCCTAGTGTGTTCCTCCAAAGAGGGCCCTCTTGGCCACCCTCACCGAAGGCCTTTGTCCTCCCCACTCTGTACAGGATAGCCTAGTTATGGACGTATTTATTTATCTCTCTCCACCAGTTCTCTCTGTTACCCGTACCCTCTGTGCGCACGCCGATTCGCATACATGGGTATGGTATTTGATGTACACGTGCATACACGGGTCAGGAAAAAATAACTACATACCTCCAGATCTAGACTATGTACAGGACAGACAATTCTTTTTTCTTAGCATAATTATGTTTTGTCCATAGATCTAAGATAGTTTTGTCCATAAATCATTGTTATGTGCATGAAAAAGAGTTCCCCCTCCCCCCGCAAGGTTGACCCCCAGGCCCCCGACTGGTCTAAAATACAAAAGGTAGAAAGAGTGAAAACCTGGAGAGGAAAAAAAACAACAAATATAAGTGAGAGATACAATAGAAAATGTGAAGTAGGGGAAGAAGGTTATGATTACGCGCAGAGCACACCCCTGCCCCCCCCCCCCCATATTGTAAGAGTCTTGACCAAAATGTACATTTTCATTCTCTTTTTTTATATTGAAGAAACAACAAGCGATGACATGTCTGAACATTGCTGGGCTTTACCGATATATGAAAGAACGATCTGAAGTAGTCTCCAGGATTTTGAAACTGGTGTAAACTTCATGTCCGTTATTTGCGTGAATCTGAAACTCAAATAAACATCATGATAATAGAAGGGAAAAATAAATTCTTGGTACGAGGAACGTGGGGAAAACCAACCCTTCTCTGTTTCACACCAGGCGGGAGGGTGGGTGAACATGGTTCAAGGTTTATACTGATAATAAGCACTGGTAGATAACCCAGGCAAAAGGCAGCTTTCCCATTGGATGAGCGAAAACATGCACCTGCATGTGTTTTGGGGGCCTGAAATAACGTCCTTTATTGAGACCCTGAAATCAATCACGAAACTACAATGGTTTGTAGATTCATAATGATCACAAACCTGAGAGCATGCTGAAAGTACACATGCGGTGCTCTTCGAGTTTATGCTGTTGATCAGACTTAAATAGAAGTCCACCTCAGTATCAGATTGCCTTGATAAAAAACTGAAAACTGAAACTCCTGAGGGATATTTGAAAAGGGATTTGAAAGTATTTCCTCCAAAATGTTACACTATAGCTTAGCTTGAATAGATAAAACACAATATATTAAACACAACATACCTAGCTAATTATGCATATCCAACAAAAAGGAAAGAGATAACTTGGATATCAAGTCCATGCTAATGGAGAAGAATGTGTTGAGAGGAGTTGCTACTGTGTTTGGTCATTTACAACTATGAAGTCACATAAATCGGTTGAAGAATATGGTTATCAATATGAGTTTTGCCTCTAAAAAGATACAGGGACGCGATGGGTAATGTCACAAAATCATCTAAGACGAGGGATGTCACACAAGTTATAATAATGCTTAATGTCTATTTTACTAGTGATTGAACCTGCAGAACCTGCAGAAAGTCAAACATGATAATGAGGAAAGATCCGCCATGAAGATTTAGGAGCGTGTGTTTGTGACGTACTGTGTCTGTGTGCTTTGGTGGGAGGGTGCAGTCTGTGGTTGATCAAGTCAAGGAACCGGGCAACGCACCCCCCCCCCCTTTTTTTTTTTGAACGGCATTCAAGGGATAAGCCGTTGTTGAAGTGTGTTCGCCCCGTTCGCCCCATAAATACATCGTGCCCAGTGGTTTTAAGTTCCTTTTTTTTAAAAGCACACAATGGAAAACGAGGTAAGTCCGTGGGCCCTACGCGTACTTTACCCACTCGATAAACAATGCTTTGTATGCAGTCCTGCGGATCGGAGCCATCGATAAATGTGTCACGTGATAGGTTTTATTTATTATGCTCCATCCATCGGCTGGTGCCTTCCAGGGTTTTGTGAAGCAGTTTTGCTGTCGGAGGGTTTCTCGATAACACGACCCCTGTTGTGTATCGTTAGGAGTGTTTTCCTGCATCCGATTTGGGATTTCCCTCAGCCGATCATCTCATCTCGGCCTCTGTTGTTGCAGATTGCAGCTCTGGGATACTGATGTTACCTGGATACCAACGTGTCTCATTCTGCATCACATATCAGTACCACATCAGAGAATAACATAGCTTTGTTTGTCCGTCCTGCCATCATCCAACGCGTCTTCTTTTCATCCAAAGGTTTGTGTTTATCCCCCCTTTACCTTGAAAATCTATCTGACAAAGGATAATCAACTAATGTTTTGAAGCGTCAGGATCTAAATGCAAATGACTTTTACATTACATTACAATACAATTACTCGAATCATATTCTAAAGAGAAAATAACTCGTACTAATTTGCATGAAATCATCATTAAACTTCTTTGATGAAAACGATTATTCAGCTACACTAGTTGAAATTACCTATAATTGCAAATTTATTAGATAACCTGAGCCATATTCATGCGAGATTTAACCAATATCATCATTAACCATTTCATCATTATTTAATTAATAATTTTGTTTTGATGTGATATATTTTTGCCACGTACCATGCATTGTCATGATTGTAGACCTACAGTATGGTTTTATTTGCGTCTCTCTCTTCCTTTTTTCCCCTTTTCTGTCATTCAATTTTCTTGTATATCTCTTCTTCCTTCTCCCTCTCTTTGTCATCTGAGTCAGCTCAGCTGAGATATCAAAGTATGTTGTTGATTTTTTTACATATATCCCATTTTTTACAACTTTACTTGATTTTCGTGTCTTTATTGTATCTGCCAGCTGTTATAGTTTGTTATCTATTGTGTGATTGTACGTGATATTGTTAATTTTTGCATATATTTATATTCATTGAATTAATGAGGAAAATTAATGTCAATAAGGTGTTACAGCATGTAGGTAGGAGTGACTCTCATTATGACTGCAAATTTAGAATTATAGATTTTAAGCATGGTACAAATGATAAATATAATGGTTTTTTTTTTCACTGCGTTTGTGTTTATACATCTAGAGAGGGGGGAGATGGAGGAAAAGGCTGAGGAGGAAGAGGGAGTTGATTTAAATATATCACTCTGAACCATTGTTTCAAGCTTAATGAAGGCAAATCAAAGCTAACTTTTGTCACACCAAGGAAACTGTAATCCAGTGTCTCCTTTCAGTGAGACTTTGAATAATAATAATAATAATGTTTACCCAGGGTAGCCTCCTCAGAACTATCTACTGTTCTCCCAGAGGGCCCTGCAAGAATATTATTACCCTGGCTTTAGCTCGAGCAACCGTAGCGCTTCCTGCATTCAAGGAATAAATCCTACCAGGTACCCATTTACTACACCTGAGTCGAGTGTGGCAAATGTAGATAAATGTCTTGCCAAAGGACATTAGTGCTGCAGCAGGGATTCAAACCCCGTACCTTGGTTCAAAGCCCGGAGACTTATCCACTGGACCACAACACCTCTACTTTTGCAGTATCTTTGGATCGAGAATGCTAGAAAAAGGACAGTATACAGTAAATGTATGAAAAGGAAGGGGAAAATTCACTGAAAAGTTTTAGTTTATTTTCACTGCAGTTCGTTGTGTCGTTGTCGAATAAGAGCGATTTAAGTGCAACTAATCATTCAAGTCTTTATATTGTCAATTCAGTGACAGAAAATAAGCACTATTTTCCTATACAAACTTTGTTTTTTCTGCTGAATTTAGCATTTCTCATTTGCCGTTGATTCATTTACTGAACTTTTTTTTCTCTTCAAACTATGAAAGAGAGGGAAAACGAAATAATTGTTGCAAATAGGAGGAGGAAGGCCTGTTGAATGAACCTTTAGAGAAAACTGCTATGGGTTGTTAATAGCATGGAGGTTAAAAAAATGATCTTATTGCCTCCATGTTAATAGGGATTTCGGGGCTTTTTTACCATACCGACCAAGGATCCGTTCTCTAGGCAGAGCATACAAACAAATCAAACAGCCTGGTTAGTGACTTGTGACCGGCCGTGATACTGGTGGTGAGCAAACAGAAAATAATCTTTGTTGTGGTGGCTCCCGTGGTATATTAAGGACAGTACTTAGATGGTTAATCGGATAATTCTATATGTTTTACGTAATAAAAAGTTTAAAGGTTCACTGGGTGAGGGTGTGCATTTTTACAGGGACTAATGGTTGCTCCATACAGGGGCGTAGATAGCGGGAGGGGGATGGGGGATGCATCGCCCCCCCCCCCACACACACACATTTTGAAGTGGATGAATATATTCGTGTATATATAGTGTATATAAATATGTATCCCCCCCCCCCCCCCCCCCCCCCCGTATGAGGACCTGTCTACGCTAATGGTTCCAGATATTACTTTCGTAGGTAGAGGCTAGAGGATTCCTCAAAGACAGCTGGTTGATCAGATGAATGAATAATAACTGATCGATTGATCTGTTTGTCGATTGACTAAATTGATATTTATATTGATTATCAGGTTCATTTATCTATTGGTGGATTGATTAACTGACTTCTAATTGTGTAAATATTGGCTGTAATGCTTTTAAAGGCAAAGTCCACCCCAGACGTTTCACTGTTTCAATAAAAGGAGTTTAATTTGAACAGCATTTTACAAAAGAAATGAGCAAAATCGGTCAAAGAATAAGAAAATTACACTCATTTACATTTTCGAGTAAATTACTCTTGGCCCTGCAAATTGACAACACTGATGACATCAAATGCGAGCAGCTCTCCATTCACTTTGTACATAAAATTTCACATTTTCTCAATTTTCTTGGAAGTTATGCATTTTCTAACCCCCACAGTCAGTGTATGTTCAGAAGAATTGTTTTTTACATAACATACTTTGACTGTGGGGTGAGAAAATGTGTAACTTCCAAGAAAATTGAGAAAATGTGAAATTTCATGTACAAAGTGAATGGGGAGCTGCTCACATAATAATGTCATCAGTGTTGCCAATTTGCAGAGCAGAGAGTAATTTACTAGAAAATGTAAATGAGTGTAATTTTCTTATTCCTTGACCGATTTTGCTCATTTCTTTTGTAAAATGCTGTTCAAATTCATCTCCTTTTATTTAAACAGTGAAATTTCTGGGGTGGACTTTCCCTTTAATGCTGTAAAGGTCTTTCCTGTGGGAAATTGATAAGATCCTAGCTCTTTCACTTATCTTAGTTAAAGAAAGTTTTTTATGAATTATCGATTTGATGCACAAAAGGTATCAAGTGGTTTACATTTTGTCAAGACGTAAACAAGAAGCGGAAATGCAGATTTACTCAGATTTTGATTTGATGCATCAAAAGCAAGAAAACAACAAACTAATGCAAACAAATCTTTGTTTATTCTGATAGAACTTCGAAGTGCATTATACCGTCGGATAGAAATTTCTTAAGGGTACTGAACTCTCTTTTGATGTTCATTGAGAGTTGGCATGTATAAAGTTAACTTCTCTTTAATAAGCAAGGTATAAGACGATAAAAGGTGCGGTTTTGGTGGTTTATGACTAATTTTTCTCTGAGAGACCGTCCTTTTTGTGTATACTATCATCAGATATCACCTGCAGACAGTTGTATTCTGTTTTTATTGACAATGAAGTCACCTTCCTCACAAATGTTTAATGTCGTATTAAAGCCGCATGGTGACTTATATTTTTGCATGCATTGTTCAATATTCCACAAAACTTGCATGACTCTTCCTTGACATCGTCCAGTGGGGGCCAAAATTGATATCAGAGAGGAAATACAATGAGAAGTAATGTTTGATTAGCCTTTATGTTTTAATTAAAATTTAAGGCATCCCGTTTTGCTCTGATGAGACACACTAACATAAAATCTCGTACATGGAAGAATTTGAATAATACGAATCCAAGTTAACAACTTTCGGTTCAGAGATTAACTATTGTTTTGCTAAGTGGTATCAAAATGATATCTGAACTGTCCTTGTCATGAGGTAGGATATGCTCGACTCACATTCTCCTCACTGATCTGTATAACAAAAAGAAAACTGTTACTGAAAAAGTTCAAGGTGCTACATGTATTTCCAAATAATAGAGGGCTGAGAAATTCGATCCTTAAACATTTTTAAAGAAATTGAAAGTTTGATCCAAAATTTGTGGATCACCAAATATCTTACTTTGTCTTATAATCTCTATGATCGCTCCGATTTTATCCCCAAATGATAATAATGATAGATCAAAGCCAGAAAATGTTCTGAAAGGCAGAGGGTTAATTCGCCTTTCAAGGAAAAACAGATTTTCGATTATTTACATGATTTATAAGAGTCGAAACTTTGCACTCTCGATCATATATCAGAACTTGAAAAACATTAAAAGGCGACAAACAGTTCAAGAGTGTGGATGTATTCAAAAGACATCAAGGGGAGGTTGTTTTGATGCAACGTTTACATGACCGTCCCTAAACTTGAAGATTTACTTGTGGTTTAGAAGCCTTAAAATTAACTGTTAGTTTCAAGTTTTGTGGGCATTCTTGTAGTTTCGAAACTTTAAGTTTTCTCGTAGTTTCAAAAACTTAGGCAAGCCTATAGGCCTAATTATGGCTACCTCAGAAGCATAACCGTTTAGTCTGCAACTATTTGGATGCGGGATTGAGGTGTCGAAACTTTGAGGAATCGCTTTTTCATTCCCATATGCACCTTGGTAGTTGTTACCCCTCCCCACCCCCTCCCCACCCCCTCCCCACCCCCTCCCTTTCCCGCTGATCGTGTCGCCAACTTGTTTCAAAACTACGACGGTTCGTGTAAACATAGCCAGAACGAATCACTCTCGCTCTTGACCGCGGGATCATGGTGATCTCTCACGTATTTGACCTGGGATAACATCGTTACCATGGTGTTTTGTGTCGTTGAAAAATGGTAGGTTCATGCCCCCGAAAAACTTTGGTTTTCCCTATAAATCTTAGCATGCCTCAAAGAGCTTTGGTATTCCCATCAATCTTGAAAATGCAACAGTAAGCACTGAGAAGTTCTAGCAACTCCTGCCGTATCAATAATACCATGGAGCTATTAGCTCCATGATAATATCAAGGAAATACTGTCTATATTAGATAGAGTACCTGGAATGCTTGTAAATGTTTTCGTTTTAAAATTTAAGAATTTCTAAAGCTTGAAAAATTGATGAAATTGAATTCATCACGATCCTATAATGGCAGCAGTTAACGTCTATGATTTTATATAAATAAATAAATGAATAGATAGACAGATTAATGAATAGATAGATAAAAATAATAATTAATTAATTTATTTATTTATTTATTTATGTGTTTGGTGGCCTTCTCGTCTTTAGCTTGCCATTTGTGATGACTAACGTTCTTTAAACGGGACGAAAAACTCTGCAACAATTTTCTTCAAATCTTATATTTCATAAAAGCCGCCATGTTATTAATATTTCTCTTCAAGTTTCCCTTTTTCTCAGTTTCTGATTTTTTCTTCATTGAATGGTTCTTTGTTTTGGGGATTTTTTTTAGCTTCCCATGTTCTTCTTCACTGTCTTCCTCGTTTGTATTTATCATCCAATAAAATCCCTAAACGTTTCCTTAAGTTATGAACACCTACTATTATTTTTCTCGCTAAAGTTTCATACTCCATTAGAAATCAAATTCGTATAATAAAATGAGATAGACTGAACATTCTGAAGTTTAAAATACTAAATATTGACTTTACTCTGGTGGGAGCATGTACTACTTTTTCCATTGCGAAATAATTAGGGAGAAAATATAGCAAGCGTCGAAACTCGAAAGTTGATTTCAGTGCCCCTGCCCCCCAAAAATAAAATAAAACTAATTGCTCACATTTTAGGAGCACTGCATGGAACAGTTGCATCAGATGTGGAGATGGTCAAAATCTTAGTGTTTGTGAATTGTAAAACATTGGTGGGCTCCATCCATCACCTTTCCCTCTCGCCATCCCGTCCTTTTTTCTACACTTACAGATAATCGAAGCATAAAACGGGAAGCATCTGACATGTTGCATATATAGGTAGGGGAAGAGTAGGACATTTTTTTTTTAAATGGTAACAGATTTTCGCATTTGTGATGTTCATAACAACATGATCAACATAATCAAGGAGCTTTAAACGGATCGTTGCGTCTCTTTCAAGTCAAGGACATTCGTGGGTTTTCCCGTGATGAAAGTGAAAGACTAGAAGTGGGATTTTTCTCTTCTTTTTTCATTAACCCACCCCTCTCTATATATCCCCCAACATCCTTATTTTTCAACCATTATTTTTCTTTCATATAACTTCCCTATGAATTTGAAAGATATCAAAGCGTGAACAGGATAGACGGCCTCTTTTGTTACATTCCCTGTTCTACATAAAATCGGTGTTTTCCCCCAAATCATTTTTTATTGTCCACCAGTACGTTCCATTTTATATCCTTTCCCATTGTTTCATCATGTCTATAGTCACATCATTCTTCTGCATGCACCTTGTAGGTATTATTTCTTTAATGTAATTGCCCATGCTTGATTTACTTTTTTTTAATGTTTATAATGTTGGAATCTAAATATATATTCTGATATCACTGTATTCGTTTGGAGGAGGATTTTCCTGAGTTATTTTTGGATAGGTACGATTAGGCCTAAAAGATCATGGATTTAGTTTTTAGAATCAGAATAAGTCACGCGGCGGCACCCGCAATCTGAAGATTCATGATGATAATCATCATCTTCATCTTGTATTCATGAATAATATACGGTGCGTATGAATTTTATATTATTAACATTCTGTTGGAGAAATATTTTAGTTGTATGTTTGATTTATCTTTCTCTCTCTGTCCTTCTCTGAACATGTTGAATATCATATTGTGGTAAATAATACATTTTCTTTCTTCGATGTAATTTTATCATTCCACTATAGCTTCCACCGTGACCAGTTGGTACAGTGTAAATAATGAATTTATTTCAATTTTAACCACGGGTAATCGGTTTCTTTTTGTTTATTTCAGGCTATTACTTGTTTCATTCTAACTTTATTTTTTTAATCAACAGTAACATAGAACTATATATATCAATGTTTAACATTGACATGATTTTTGTATGTTTATATTAGGCATGTTAATGTTAATGTTTAGCATTAATTCATAGTTCTGTAGAGTTCTGATCAGGCATTGTAAAGAACTTTCGCTTAACTATTCACGACTCTTCAACCAAAAATGACTTGACATGATGTCGTCAGTGGCGTAGCTAAAGAGGAGACCGGGTGGTGCGTACGCCCCCCCCCCCCTCCCCGAATGAAGATAAAAGACGGAAAGAGAACGAACAGGAAAAAGAGAAAAGGGGAAGGAAGAGGCGGGAGGACAAAAATAAACGAAAGGAAACTTCATGATGCCAGTGCCTCTCAATGGTCGGATACACGCTACTCCACCAAGTATCGTACTCGAACTCGAAGTTGAAAAAATCTTTTAACTTTTGAGTGTTAAAAACACTCAAGAAGAGAGATAAGAAGCATTGCACTGCAGGAATATCCACGGCGAAGACACCCATCTCAACCACGACAATACCAATATCCAAGCAGGTGTTATACTTGGACAGAGGAAGGAATAATATAACCATGGTAACGCATCCCTGGGTAGAGGAAGGGATCTTTTGAATATTCTCATTTAAAATCGAGAGCCCAGCCAAAGGCTCTGGTAATGTAGCAACTTGCATCCCATTGATACCTGTCTATTAAGTCAGATGAACCGGGGAGATTCTCTCCGGTTTTACATCTCCCTGAATGAACTAAACCAGTAATACATTTAAGTTTGGTTTGATTCAAATGCAATGAATACGAATTTTTTATGCATATTGAATGATGTTATCGAATTTTCTAGTTTTCAAATATTTGAATAAATGATTCGGTTTGGTCCTACTTTCGTTTATGAGCATTGCGTGATACAGTGGCGTATCTAGGCTTATAGCGCTCGGGGCAAAAAGTGAACTTGCCTCCCCCCCCCCCCCCCCCCCCCGTGTCAAATGTATGTATTACAGTACAAGCCACCAAACGGAGAAATTTTGAAATTTAATCCGTTAAATCGCAATTTCTTGCGTATTTTACCCAGGAAATTTGAAAATTTCACAATAATTATATAAAATTTGACAATTGACATTGCAGTCGATAGCGAGCAAAGCAACGACAACTGGATAATTATTTTCCAAATCTATTTAAACAAGCCTATGAGAACAGGAAAGGGATGTATTCATGCGAGAGGTCAAAGCGACCGAAGTCTAGAAAAAGGTGGCATTTTAGACCCTCAGAAACTCCATTTCTGATGCATTTACTCTGCGAATGGGGAGGGGGCGCATATCCCTTAAAGATTATGATTTTCCTTCATTTGCTCCCTTTCAAAATGCTTGTCTAAGATGATTATATGCATGTGATAGGGAGCAAAGCGACCGAGCTCAAGAAAATTTTGCACTTTGAACCCTCAAAAACTCTTTTTCTGCTGCACTGTGAATGAAGGGATCGCAAAATCCTGTACAGTATATATTTTTTCATTTTCCTTTCTTTTTCTTTTTCTCTTTTGCGTTTTCTGCGCCCCCTCGAAGTGCCGCCCGGGGCACGTGCCCCCCCCTGCCCCCCTAGATACGCCACTGGCGTGATATTGCATTGCGATTGAGAAATCAAACAGAAAATTATCACAAAATGGATTCGACTGAAGTTGTAAACAGCTATTGTGAAACTTCAAACAGAAGCCTACGTGAAAAATTATATAAAAGTATTCAGACGATTGTCTCCTCTGTATTTTCCTCTTCCTCTGGAAAATCGTTCATAAATGAATGACAAAGTATTATCCGGAACAACTGTAATGGTTATTTCTCTTTCTAACATTCTAACTTTCTCTGTGATTCCCTCTCCCTCTCACTTCTTATCCCCGACCTCTCTTCCTCCCTCTAAGTTACTTTTTCTCTTTTTCCCCGTCTTCTCTCTTTGATAGAATGATTAACTCTCTTTCTATATATTCATCTCTCTCATCCTTCCTCCTCTTTTTCAGAACCGCCCTCTCTCCCACTCTCCCTCTCTACTCGCTGCCTCTCTCTCCTCTCTCTCTCTCTCTCTCTCTCTCTCTCCTCTCACTCTCTCTCTCTCTCTCCCTCTATCTATCTATCAGTCTATCTATCTATCTATCTCTATCTCTATCTATCTGTCTATCTATCTATCTTTAATGATCATGATTTAAGGTTGATGGCGCTCAAAAGGTTTTGTAATCACAGACTGTTTGCCCAAGTGAAGTGTAGAGAATGGAAATTCAGTTATATTAAAGGAACATACGACTAGCCGCTTGCTGGCTTTCGAACCATGATGAGAATGACGATGATAAAAAGTTCAAGGCTATTGGTTTGTTTGACATTAGACTTTAGCATGATGATCGACATCCGTGACAATTTCTTTGAACACTCTGCACGATAGTAACTCCAGGGTGCCTCTGACAAAGGAAACCCAAGTTCATGGGTAAATCATTCAATGATTCCAAATCATCATTTGCAAAAAAAAAAAATATGATTTAGGCCTATGCTGGAAAGCTTGTTCACTCCTCTTTCATTATTTTGATTGAAAAACAGTTCATATGACCGATTTCGGACAATCTAAAGTGGCAGTGTCAGAAAACTAGTCTAGATCTGAACGTATGTAGTTTTTTTTTTTCCTGACCCGTCATACACATAACCACATACCATACCTACTCCCCATACGAATGAGCGTTGATGGCGCGACGTCCACTCTGCACTCACCATCACTCACTTTCCCTTCCGAGGAAGGTGAATTTGCGGGGAGAGTGAATCAGTGGCCTTCGCACATAGAGATCCTGTACTATGCCTTCGCATAGTACGCGGGCATACAGGTAACAGGGAAGTGGGAGAGATAAATAAATACGTCCAGAAATAGACTAGGGGACACTCTCTGTAAAACGATGAGACAGGCTGCTCTCTAATCTTGATGATTAAATTCATAGTAGCTCAATTCGACATCTTTCCTCATCCCGCCACTCTCTCTCTCTCTATCTCTCTCTCTTTCTCTCTCTCTCTCTCTCTCTCTCTCTCTCTCTCTCTCTCTCTCTCTCTCTCTCTCTCTCTCTCTCTCTCAGTTTCTTATGTATGGTACACAATAGAAATCAATTATATTAAGTTTGCGTTTAATTAAATCTGAAATTGCGAGAAAATGTTGTCGACAAACGGGAATCATTATTCTTTGCGGTAAACAACTTTTTATGAGGGACCAAAATATAATTTTGCACACAAAGCAGTATTCGAACAAAAAGAGCGGGGAATGTATGATGACCAAAGTAAGTTACTAGGCAAGGGGGGGGGGGGGGAGTTACTATGTAGACACTGTGCCAAGTACATGTATATCAAATCAAAGTCCATGTATTGTGCTTACACCTACTCCACGTTTGATAAATTGAGAAAAACAAGCACGTTCTGTAAATATTATTGTATGTTTTCTGTGCTCCTACAGTTAGGACATGAAGCCTGAGGAACAAAGAAAGATAAGAATGAGAGCTAGGTAGAGAACGATAGAGAGAAAAAATGATAGAGGGACAGGGAAAAGAAAGAAGAAAAAGAAGAGAAAATGAAACAACTATTTGCTATGGAGGTTAGGCGGTGAAAATACATTACTATATCGTACAGAATGATAAAATGGCTGGGGACGCTGGTTTGATAGAAATAGCTAAAGAGTAGGCCAAGCCCGGACGTACGACATTATCACACCAGCATGTCAAAAGTCAGGAGGATATGAAAGGTGGATTCGAATGCCCCCTTAATGGTAATTTTTCAGTTTGATTTTTAAGAATAGACTGATGATATTAGATGTTATGGGAATGTCGTTAAACTGCAGATATATTTGCACAACAGAACTGTCTTATTTTTATGGATGTTGACAGATTTTTTTCTTCTTCTGTTCTGCTTCTTCTAATGTGTTTCATATCAGCATCTCATTTATCTATATGGAGTCCAGGGACCAGAAAGTAAAAACATCATTTACATCAACCTCTTTTTGACAGCGGATAGCTATGATCTGATAAACAGGGGGGTGTACCACTCCAAATTTAGCTCAAGTTTAATGTGCACTGGAACTTCCCCAATACTGTCAATGACTTGTTTTTCGGAGCTAGCTGTTTTGATCAAGAGGTCACGTGGAAAGGTGAATTCTTACAACGTGACAGATAGATCTCGTTATGGAAGAATACAAATAAAAGGCATCGACTGCGCAGCTGCAAACAAATAGATCGCAGACAAGCATTTATAAGCAGGGCACGCAATAGAAGCTTATACAATGTACCGTGTACACAGACTTTAATAGTCAACTTTTTTGAGGGGGGGGGGGGGGCTCTCGTTTTTATTTTCTGGGGTGAGCGTATAATAATGGTCTATGTTTAAATACGTATGTTGGCAATAATTTGGCGGGATATATCTGGGAATCCCGAGCTCAGAGGGGGCTCCATTATTGCTACCTAAAGGAAAAAAAAAGTTGTGGCTGAGACGACTTCTTTTGTCACGACCCTGGCCATTATATCCAGCAAATGACCTGGATCGAAGCCTCTTTTATAGGTCTATTACATGATTGTCTCCTCTGCTATTATTACGAAGCTGCATTGAAATATAGATGAATGCTTCCCAAAATGCGTGGAAACTGACGAGCCTATCTATAGGGACCTAGGATTGGGTGTACACTGACCTGGTATAAGGCCTCGTTCGATATTTGACAGATAACGATAATGATACTGGGATCTGGAAAGTTTTCTTCAATTAACAGGTTGAAAATTCAGTGTATAAATTCCATATAATGCAATTAGCCATTTTTTATTCTCTCGACTAGACTGTTAATAGTAGTTGCAAATTGAGGATGTACCTTTAATGAAAAATCTCGTTATCCTTATCGTTCCAGGTCATAATGTTACAAGACCTCCCGTTCTATCATTTCATTATTCATTATTTTATGTCATTTAAGTACTGTATGTCATATATTTTGTTATTGATTTTGTTTATATGTATCTATACATTTTGTTATATGTATCTATGTTCTTTTTTATGGTTTTACGGAAATAAAAACAAACGAACAAACCTAAAGCTGAAATCGTAGCTTTAAAAACAATTATATAGCTGTCAAGAAATGACATATCTGGCATGTAGCTCTGCTATTCTGCAAGAAAAAATATGAAGATAGCTCATTCCTACAAGCATGACAAGGCGAATAAAATGAAGATAAAAGGCAAAAGGCTTGTTAAAATCCTATAATACCTCTAACCGATCGATTGCGTTTATCAACAGCATACGATTAAGGATATCAATTAGTTTATCCACAGTTTTAGTTTTTGGAAATTTTTCAATATTCAAGTAATATCAATTTCTTTTAAAGCATTTTGTTAGACGAAAATTTATTAACTGTTTTAGAATATTATCATAATTGCAGTTTGTGTTATTGAAAGTTTACCACGATTGTAATTTGTTTCATGAGAGAAAAAAAATGAAAACTTATTTAAAAAAAAAAAAAACAGCCAAGACGAGAGAGGCAATGTTAGAGGAAGATCAGAACCTAATATCAAGAAGCAGAATCCATACCTCAGATCGCAAAAAAGAAACTTTTGATTTACTTAATTAACTTAATTTACTTAATAATCTACTTAATTTAAGTGCACAGCTCTTTTCCCTAAATAATTTTTATCTTAGTGAATTTCATTTTTCGTAAATTAATCTTTGAAAGATATCGATATAGTTATCATGATTGTACTTGAAAACGTCATACATGCATACATGTAGCGTCTGCGCTATTACGCTGGATACAGAGGCACTGACTGGCCACTGTCCAGTTTAGGTATAAACTCATTGTCATATTCAACACTGCTCAAGAATATTTTTAAATGATAGTAATAACGAATAGAAAAATCCATTAAAATCTAAGCTATCTATTGATCACTACCCCTCTCCAATGGCCCCCGTATTTACCGCTAGGGTTGAGAATAAAAATATCAGCGATATAACATCTTTTATTATTTCAAAACTGAAAATAAGGTTGTCTGTTAACCTCTCCTTGTCATTCATAATCTTTGTTCTTTCTTCTTGACTCGAATAAAATTCATAATCATTTTGAATAATATTTGTATAATCAATAATACTTTTTGATCAATATTTGCCCTTGTTTCCGTGCCAAACTTTTCTTTCTCTTCTTTTATGATCATGCTTTATAGCTGATAGCAAAATAAAATGAAAATGAAGGAACATCGGCCTCTGAAACCTTTGTACTGTTCAGGACTGTTATGTGTGTTTTTATTATCGGAGCTGTTCTAATAGGGTCATAAATCAAAAAAAAAAGCGTCAGATACGGGGAAATCCATAATTCGCTGTATTTCAGGGGGTCAAGTGTAAAGCCAGCAAGTTTTCCCCTCTTCATCCCCCTTTGGTGCTTCATATTGGAAACAATCAAGACAATGGAGAGATTGTTCATATTACACTATGAACATGATGGACAAAGAAAGCGGACAAAATAAACAACCTCTCATTCTATCCATCACAATGGTTCTGGTAGTCAAAAGAACATCCCTTCACTGCTATTATCTGAAATATGTGGAACAGGTGTCACATGCATATTCACCTGGAACTACTGATTAAACATAATAGCTGTGAAGGGATGTTCTTTTGACTACCAGAACCATTGTGAAGGGTAGAATGAGGGGTTGTTTATTTTGTCCACTTTCTTTGTCCGTCATGTTCATAGTGTTATATCGCGTCACTTCTAGCATCCAGTATGTCAGCCACGTTAACAATCTATTTTCTCCGGGGGGGGGGGGGGGGGGGGAGGGGCAAATAATTTTTCGTATTCGTATTCTCTTTGCTGCGTATTACAGGCCCAATCACCTTTTGTAATAACGTTACACAAGAATAGATGATTAGTAATTGATCATTGCTAATAGGGTCATACGGTTATAACCTTGAATGCTCCATGCCCCTTCACTTCAAACAATATCTGGAAGGAAAAAAAAGACAATGTGCAGGTTTGGACTTATTCCCTTGATTTACTCAACACTTCTGAGCTTAGATTTCACAAATTTTCCTTGGTTATGACTTTGAAATCCATTGTGCTGAATAATTAACCACTCTTTATTATTATTTTTTTTTTCATCATATGCAGATATCCACAAATATTCAATGTCATCAACATGGTGGAACTCTTTCGACAAGCGTTGCTGGTTAACTTGGTGGCGCTGTTCTGCTGCATCGTAGGCAGTAGGGAGGTGAGCACTGGATGTTCGGATGTATGTGAGTACTATGAATGGGGGAAGGACGCCAAGTGTCAGGGACGAGAGCTGACCTCTGTGCCGCAGCAGTGTAAACTCGCCAAAACCTTGCGGATGCAGGATAACAGATTGCAGCAACTCATGCAGGGTTCCTTCAGCAACTTCACCTGCCTGAAGTACCTGTACCTGGACAGAAACAACCTGACGCTGCAGAACGGTGCTTTCGAAGGATGCAGCATGTTGCAACAGATCCATCTGAACGAGAACCATATTCCAGTTCTCGGACCAGACATGATGAAGGGACTGTCAAATGTGCTTTACATGTTCATGAATAGGGCTGGGATGAAGGTGATACAGCCAGATGCATTTCGGAACATGTTACAATTGCAGTACTTATCCTTGCAGAACAATGAACTGACGACAGTTCCGTGTGATGCCTTCCCAACTTCCAATTCCCTTCATACGCTCTACCTTGACAGTAACAAAATCGCACACCTGTCGGATGACTGCCTCATCAGATTTCCTAACCTTGCCAAACTTTACCTTAAGAACAACCCATTAGGGGACCTGAGTGGTCGTGCATTCCGTGGACTCGTCAATCTCATCCACCTGGACCTTCGGTATACAAACTTGACTAGAGTACCAACCGGAATCTTTCCATATGCTAACAAAATCCAAACCCTGCATCTTTCGTCTAATAACATCCAGCATCTTCATAACCGTGATTTTGCGAGTCTGTCTGGACTGAAAAGGCTTTATCTCGACCATAACCAGATCATCAGCATTCAGAGTCACTCGTTCGAATTCCTTGATTCTCTCAGTGTACTCGATCTTTCATTCAACAAGATAAAATCGATCGAAACTGACGCTCTGAATAATTTTC